>OY101440.1:63918995-64518995 GCA_956483585.1 Gymnocheta viridis | reverse complement strand
AATTTATCATGAAATTGAAAATGACATTAAAGTAATAAACAGGGGACAAGATTTGAATCAATATCGAAATGATGATATGTGTATGTTTATATTAAACAAATACTGCCCTTTCATTGTTCTTTGGACTAATATTATGGGTATTCATGTTGATTCATCAGGAAAGCATATAAGTAACGCACCTGTTGAGTTTGCGTACTATTTACAAAAGCATATTATACTACCACAAAAATCAGTAAAAGCTGACGTTTTTGTAAAAGTCATGAGAATTGATTATCTTAGTTCTTTGAAGGAATTACGCTATAGTTATAAAATGTTCGGACCGATTTCCGAGAAAATTGAAGATATACTTACTTCTAGTTTTGGCAATTTAAATGAAGAAGATAAAAGTATAAGGTTAAAAAAGGAACATTCATATATTTGTTCAACACCCATCGATAAAAAAGATGCAAGTGTTGAAATAATAGAAAAAGACCACAGCTATATGAAAGCTGTATCTAATATCGAACCTGTGGAAGAATGGAAGAAAAAAGATTTCAAAAAACAGAAAACAATTCGGCCTAAAATAATGCTTGCATCAAAAGCAAGTAAAAAAATATCAATAAGTCAAAAAAGCCAAATATCAAAAGAATCGCAAGACAAATTTTATCTTTTCAAATTTGATTTATTGTTTAATGAAGTTAACAATATTAGTGATTCAATCACATTTGGATTTTTTGATACTTTGGAAACGTCCGACTGGAACTCATTAAATAATGGAGAATGGTTGACCAATTTTGTTCTTGATGCTTGTCTTCTGGGCATATTAAAAGACAGTAGATTAAATGACTGCTTTAGCATGCCATGCCAAACCATTGAAATAAACGTTGATAAGATTCAGTCACTTTTTAAAAATCAACCAGAATTGTTGTTTGTTCCTTTTTTGAGCTCATCCCATTATACTTTATGTATTCTTAAGCCTAGGACTCATGAGTTCATGTTTATTAATTCTTATGAAGATTTAGACGTTGGAAGAAAAATATTTGATCTTTTCATAGCTAAATTGCAAAGTAATAAGAACTTGTGGAAGTATAGTGATATAAAGGAAAGAGATATGCAAACGATGGTTCAAATTGTGGAATTTTTGTTTTAATGTACGCATCAAGAATACTTGAAAATAAATCACTTAAAAACTTGTGGAGCCCCTATTGATTTCAGAAAAAAAATGAAATTATTATTACTTAAGCATCAGGGTGGCAGGTCAAGATTTTGTTGCCATTGTTGTTGCATAAAAAGAACCAATTGTGATATTTTTATATGTAAGGACTGTAAATTCTTTGTTTGCACAAACTGCACATATAAACATTATGAAAGCGAGTCAAATGTTTGTAAAATTATTGGTCAAGATATCTTTTCGATATAAGTTTATAAAAATACTAAACCTGTGATATAAACTAAGTTTACAATAGTTATAATATATGGAATGTAGGCCTATTGGGGATGCCAGCCATAAAAAATAATTGGCAACGCACACTGTATGGTACCTCCAGGGTTGTGTGGAAAACTATACATATGCTATTTCTATGCATCGATGGTTGTATGTAAATTTTTACATTTTTTTATTTTTAAATTTTCTATCATACTTTTATTGTATTTGGTCCAGAGACCATTAACTAAGTTTGACCATTTTTTAGTTTCTGGCATCGCTGCTATATATAAATTCAGTGTGGCAATATCTTTTTGTGCAGAATAATATAAGAACTTGGCATTACTTTTATTTAAGAAACCGCACCCTAACTAAAATGGCGAGGTTAGTATAAATCTACAAGAAACTGAAATCATTCTCTAAAGTAAATATATTTAAATTTTATGTTAAAGGTTTTCGATTTACACAAATGTTTGTATTGTGGAGCTTTAGAAGAAATTGCAGATATACGTGCAACATTGGAGAAATGTTATACAGTACTGAGCAAGATATTGTGGCCGATAACACCATTTTTAGTAGAAGAAAGTTGGAGTTATGGTAGATTTAATTTAAAATTTTCAAGTTTTGGAATAATCAAAATACTTATTTTTTTAAGATGATCGCTCGCCTTTCCATCAACAAAAAATCATTTGTGATAATATGTGGAAAAATAACAGTAGAAAATGTTGTTGACACTGTTTTAAATAAGACGACATCAACCAAAAGGCTACGGAAAAGAATTCTTGATCTCCGTGAAGATAACAAACTAAATCTGTTTCGCTCATTTTGAAGAGAGCGAAAAATATGTTCGCTCTTTGCAGTTTGCAGAGCCAAATTTCAGTACTACCAAGTTTAAAAAGTGGAAATTCTTGCAGAAACCATTTAAAACAGCTATTTTATTGTGAATATATATGTGATCTTCTTTTTTGTATATGGGAGAGGATTTTAAAGTTAACAAACTAACTTAACAAACTATTTCAATATTCTTTATTAATAAGAATAAATCATAAATTTGTTAAAACAATACAATGAATTATGATGAAATACTTATAGCACACTATTAAGATTCAAGTAAATTAATTTATGTAATACCGAATACCTGGAAATTTCGTTACATTTCGTATCTGGATACATTACCCTTATTATATATTTCATTCTTAGACAAAATCTAGGAATTCTTCCTGGACGGGACCAATTGCACGTGAAAGAAGACATTATTGCCTTCAATTTGGTATACAATTTATATAGCCCAAAAGTTTTTTGTTAAACAAAGTTTTAAAAATAAAAATATTTTTTGTTCCACAAAAAATGCTATTTTTGCTATAATTCAAAATCTAGGAATTCTTCCTGGACGGGACCAATTGCACGTGAAAGAAGACATTATTGCCTTCAATTTGGTATACAATTTATATAGCCCAAAAGTTTTTTGTTGAACAAAGTTTTAAAAATAAAAATATTTTTCGTTCCACAAAAAATACTATTTTTGCTATAATTCAAAATCTAGGAATTCTTCCTGGACGGGACCAATTGCACGTCAAAGAAGACATTATTGCCTTCAATTTGGTATTTAATTTATATAGCCCAAAAGTTTTTTGTTGAACAAAGTTTTAAAAATAAAAATATTTTTCGTTCCACAAAAAATACTATTTTTGCTATAATTCAAAATCTAGGAATTCTTCCTGGATGGGACCAATTGCAAGTGAAAGAAGACATTATTGCCTTCAATTTGGTATACAATTTATATAGCCCAAAAGTTTTTTGTTGAACAAAGTTTTAAAAATAAAAATATTTTTCGTTCCACAAAAAATACTATTTTTGCTATAATTCAAAATCTAGGAATTCTTCCTGGACACGACCAATTGCACGTGAAAGAAGACATTATTGCCTTCAATTTGGTATGCAATTTATATAGCCCAAAAGTTTTTTGTTGAACAAAGTTTTAAAAATAAAAATATTTTTCGTTCCACAAAAAATACTATTTTTGGTATTATTCAAAAGCCACGAATTCTTTATAATGATCTGGTAGCTATAACCGTGTGCAGAATAAAAGTACTGCCAAATACTGCAAACTATTTAAGTGTGGCAACTATGTTTCTGCAAATACCGCGAAACTTAAGTTTTGCTTTAACTTTGTGCTTTGTGGTCAGTTCCAATAAAAATGGTAAGTTCAAACAATTTTATTTATTTATTCAATTTAATTAATAAGATAATGTATTTTTAGTTTGAGAAGTGTCCCCATTGTGGCAACACCATTAAAGTTATCTGTAAGATGCGGAAGCCCGCAGACCAGCAGCCTAATCCCATGCAGCAGGCAAATGAGCCGCAGCATGCAAATGTGCCGCAGCACTTTGTCCAACAGCCGGTCCAGCATCCGTCATATGGAACATATTATTATTACGGGCCTGCTCCACCTCCACCTTTACCGGCTCCTGTGCAGGTTTTACAGGTAGACCCAGAGTACAGACCACAGACCTAGGTCCAGACAATATAAAATTTCTGTAAATATGTAAATAATACATGTGTAAAAATAAAAATTCAACAGAGTATAATATACTCTGTATATCTAGTCTATACATTTATTTTTTATTGAAATAAACGCTTGGATAAGTTTGCATGCAATACCAAAAAATTGGGGATTGTCTACTCGCGCTCGAGAAGAATTTTGTGCTAATGAAAGTGTACCTCTGTTCTATAAGGTCTAGAAAATAACATGAGCCAGTCAATAGTAGTCAGTTGTTTTCGAAAACGAATAGACAAGCCCCAATTTTTTTGTATTGTGTGACGTCGATGTCGCCAACTGGAATAAGGGTGAATATTGAATAAATTTTGTAAGCTTTAGCACAGAGAACACATATAATTACAGGTTAAAGATCCCGATGCTCTTATCGTGAACAAGGCTATAAAAACATGGCAAAATAGCAACCAGCACAGTGAAAAAGTAACAGTACACTAATTAGTAGATTTAAGTTTGAAGTTCATTTTATTTAAAATTCTAAATATATTTAAAACCATCTTTCCTATCTTGAACTGTTTGCAACTCTAGAGTAACGGGACACTGTAGCCAATACGAAAAAAGTTCCTCTGTATAACCAATAAGGAAGTACATTTTACGAGCACTAATAGCTTGTCTGGCTATAGCAGCTATACAAATCATATTGTGTTGACGTTTAATAAATTCATTGTATTGTTTTAACAAATTTTTGATTTATTCTTATTAATAAAGAATATTAAAATTTTTGGTTAAGTTAGTTTGTTAACTTTAAAATCCTCTCCCATATACAAAAAAGAAGAAGATCATATATTCACAATAAAATAGCTGTTTTAGATGGATGCTGCAAGAAATTTCACTTTTTAAACTTGGTAGAACTGAAATTTGGCTCTGCAAACTATAAAGAGAGAACATATTTTTCGCTCTCTTCAAAATGAGCGAAACAGATTTAATTTGTTAACTTAGTTTGTTATCTTCACGGAGATATTATTATTAGTTGTATAGTGTACATCCTTGTTCATTGAAAACAAGCAGGCTGTTACAAACTAATAACATATTTACATGTAAAATTTGGCAGGTTCAAATGATCCAAATCATCTGAATCGTTGGATAGCGTAGAAAGGAACCACTATGAAATACAAAATGCTATGAATAAAGGGATGATAACAAATAAAACAAAAATAATTGCACAAGAATGCATACATCGTGTATATTCAAGAAGGTTGAAATTTTTCATATATAGTGAACTAAAATTCGCTGATAAATTTATGGTTATGTGTTGTTCCTTTATTTTACTTAACAAAATATATTAGAGTGTTGAATGCTTGATAGTTTGCCTCTTTGTTTTCTGCACAAAAGTACCAGTAAATGATGACCAAGATTTGCGTTTGTAATCATTGAAACAATGCTCAAACATAAAATGTATGGGGAAACAAGCAGAAAAATACTTGTTTTGCAAAAACTACGTTTCAAAAAAATTTAATAATTATTCATATATTTTATTCGACCTTCTTTTTTATCAATCTAATTTATTATAGCTCTAGGTTTTGTTTTTTTTAAACGTTAACAAAATTTTTTTGCTTAAGCTCCGATATTTCGCAACTTCTTTCTGTGGCTTCCTCAGGGATATATAAAATTGTGTACGTAAGAAATTATTTAACTTTTTTTTTAACAAACACAAACCGCGAAGCTATTTTCGCTTGTCTGCAGAAACATACAGGGTCTAGGCAGGAATCGAACCTGCGACCCCCCGACTAATTGTCTAGTACGCTATCTACTAGTCTACGGGGGTATTATAAGGACCCTTTAATCTAAAAGAACTCTTCAACAGTTTTAAAATGATATCAATATTGGCCATATACGTTTATAAATGCAGTGGAAAATCACATATATATATATATATGGAAACTTCGGAGGCCCATAACTCGGGAACTATATGTTTCCCCCAATTTTTTATTTACCATTTTCTTCTCATTTCACCATTTTCTACACCCCTATTTATTTTTTTATTTATTTTGAGCTGTGTCACTAAACTAGACTTGTTCCATTCCTTTTTTGTACACATAATTTTGCTGTCCCCACAATGAAAAACATAAAAGTAAAGGAAATCTAAAATAAAGCTGTTGCTATTTGCAGGTTGAGAATTACGAATTACAAACCACAAGATAATATCAAAGTACGTGAATCCCAAAACTATTACTTTTAGAAAGATATATGTTATTGTGTGAACCGAGACAATTCATTTAAATTAATTTCGTCGTTCGTTAAAGTAAAATGTAAAACAACACGAGTAAGCATCACTGGCTGTAAGTTGTATCAAAAAAATATCATGGTTGGCACAACTGATTTTTATTTAAGTCATTTAGAAGAGAACACATCTTATTCGTGGATTTTTATATTGCCCTTTTTATAATAAAGCAGCTAGTAAACAAAATATAAAAATATTTGGTAAGTATTGATTTTCAAACTGTTTTAAATAGCTTTTCTTGGTGGTTTTAAAAATATAAATAAGTGAACAAATACATTGTTGACCAATTGCTGTTACGTACATACATGCATTGTGATGTTTTTTAAATTGTGCGACAGTGAAAGTCACTTAAAAGATTCAATATTATAAAAATTTAAATCGATAATGATCTATGTAAGTTTTAATACGCACAAAAGTTCGTGTAAAACTAAATATCCAAATCCACTAGTTTTTAAATGTATTGTATTTTTAAGTGTATTGGGCCGCTACTAATTATTTATTTCAACCGATTGTTGAACAATAATATTCATACCATCCTTTGTTCAATTGCAATTGTTTTGATCAAATTTGCCACCAATGTTCATGATTAACAAAAAATTTCATATAATGTCACAATATTTATTTATTTATTCAGTTTTATGTAATACATGTGGTCTATTGGCCAATATAAAATATTACATGATACAAAATATCAACGAATATAATAAGTGGTTGCAAAAGTAAATAAAATGTATCAGATTTGGTCAG
Organism: Gymnocheta viridis; assembly: GCA_956483585.1. Classification (NCBI taxonomy): domain Eukaryota; kingdom Metazoa; phylum Arthropoda; class Insecta; order Diptera; family Tachinidae; genus Gymnocheta; species Gymnocheta viridis. The sequence goes on along the minus strand of OY101440.1, from coordinate 64,512,071 downwards.
CTGTGTGCTTAAGAAAATATCCTTCAACGTGATACTTTTCGAACGCAAAAGTTATTTCACAATTACTGGACTTACGAAATTACCCTCGATACTAGAATTTAAAGTTTTAGGCTCATAGATGTTTCAAAGGCTCATTGAACTGTATTCGCACATCCATATGGAAGGAAGTATGTACAATTTCAGGTGGACATCAGTATATGCAATGTACATACATATATTCATTGCACAGATATTGTGTAAGCATATTTCAGAAATCAGATTTGGCTATTATGGAAAAAATCGGTTAATTTCTAAACAGTAAATATTAAAAAATTTAAAGTTTTGTTAGTCTATGTTATCATTTGGTTTCTTTTGCGTTTGGATATCGGACACGTCCAGAAAATAAACGGAACAGAAAATTATCAAAGATATAATTTTTTTACTTTTCAATAGCATCACAAAGGGGCCTATTTCCTGGACATGAAAGCGCCGGTTGATTGCAATTGGCGGTCTGTGCAACCTAACTTTTTAATAATTATACTTCTAATATATTTAGGTTCTGTTTATTTTTTTTATATTCAAAGTTGTCAGAATCCAATGTATTCGAAAGTAGATTTGAAAAGACAAAAATTCTTTTGTGTGAAGAATTTTAATGATCGGTTTTATGTTCAATCTAGAAAAATACATCTGTAATTGCGCATGTCTGTCAAAATTGTACATTTACAGACGGTTTATAATTTAAGGTTTTACACTAGAGTTTTTGGTTTTATCTGACATAACCTATAATCGATTACATCAGCAATTGTATTTAAATAATTAAAAATATTTTTTTAAATATATGTATAAAAACATTTTTTTAATATACATATATATTAATACATTTTCAATCATTTGCTGAATCACAAACACTATGTTCTTGTCGCCATACACAATAAACTTGCAAAACAGCTGATGTTAGAACAGGCTCTAATTAAACGTTTTGGTAAAAGCTGCCTGATATTTACAGATGCAAATTTTGTTTGTGTTTGCTTTTACACACAATGCAGTGGGAACTTTGACAAGTACACTGTAAAATACATATGGCCTTATTCTAAAACGATTAATAAAGTTAATGTGTGCATTAAAACCGGTTTTCCCACATAAAAATTCAACATTAAGCCTACAATAACTTTATTAATCGTTTGTGAATAAGGCCAATAGTGTGTAAAGGCAGCATAAGAGAGATGGTGTAGTCTGCCCTAGGCCTATTTCTGAATTATCCAGAGTTTCCCGGATTTTCGAATACGTCCACATAAAATTGTTTTTCTAAACTAATGCCGTTATCTATAATAAAATTTAACATTTCTTAACTTTAAATAAACTCACGATTTCAAAAAAGCATTATATTGCAAATTTTCAATAAAAAGGGCAAAAAATGTACTTTTTTGGAAAAGAAAACGCTATAAGACATGGACATCAGCACGCCTTTCACTGTGGTAGGTCTACCGTAACAAATCTGACCCTCTTTAGAGAATATTGCTTCGATGCGCTGAACCTTGATAGTCAAGGGGATGTAATTTATACGGACTTTTCTAAAGCGCTCGATAAGCTATCTTAGTCCATGCTTGTGTTCAAACTATACTCGGGGCTTCCATTCCATTTTCTTGGGCTGAATAAAGTCCTACTTATCCAATAAAATTTTCCGAATGAGTATTGTAAGTTCATGTTTCTAAACCGTTCTTGCAAATGCCTGTTGTAATTCGGGGTAGCATACTTGACCCTTTATTTTTTAATCTTTTTGATGATATTTCTTATTGTTTTTTGAAATCGAATTATCTTTTATATTCGGATGATTTAAAGTTGTATATTGAACTGAATTCAATGAATGATTTGCATGCTTCCTTTCATAGACCTCAGATAGTTGCTGCTGTACTTATTTGTACTAATGGAATCAAATTGAACACGACTAATACAAAACTTGACTTAGGTGTCCTCTTCGATAGTTCTTTATCGTTTTTCTCTCATGTCGAATACATACTTCCGAAATCCAAAAAAATGTTTTTTAAGAGAAATTATTATGAATTTCATAATCCGTACACGCTTAAGTATATTTATTTATTTAAATGTTTCACTCTATGGACAGAAAAATCCTTACTGACAACGAATTACAAAAGCACTTACAAACCAATGGTTATAAATATAAAATATGGATTAAAAAAATACAATTCACATAAAAAAGTTCATCAAAATAGTGATTTTATTAGATAGAAAAAATTTTAACTTGGTTTTATCAATGCTGAATTCAATAAATGATTATGTTGTTTCTGCAAGCCTAAATTGATTTCAATGAGCTGAACGAAAGCACGTGTTAGTGTGCTATTACGCGCATAGTTGACCCGATGAAATGGTACACCAAAAAGGTTAGCCAACCTAAGATTCCTATAAAATGGTACAATATTAAGCACGTCAGGGCAATCAATGCAACCGTTGATAGTATCGTAAACCAGTAGAGCTGATTGTAATTTTCTACGCGATTTCAAGGTGGGTAGGCCTATAAACATACATTCGGACTCGTAAGGAACGGAGGATAAATATGTAAGCGAGCAACATCATCCATATCGTAGCAGCACATTCTAACTTAGAAATTACGAAGGAGTTATAAATATACTTCAGTGTATTAAGGTTAGTAAATTCGGAACAACTCTTCAAAAAGCCAAGCATTTTATAAGCTTTATTAAGAATATACTCAACATGGACCACAAATGATAGAGAACTATCCAATACCACCCCTAAGTCAAACTTCGAATCCGACGTGTTCAAAACGATACCATTAATATTAGAAGCAAGGACCGTGGGATTTCGAGACCTATGAAAGGAAACATGCAAACATTTACTAATATTTAGTTGCAAACAATTAAGGCTGCATCAATCATTTAAATTATTGAGCTCATTTTGCATCATATGAGCATCATTAATCGAAAAAATTTAAATCGTCATCGTATATTTATCTCTTTTTTTTAAGATCAAATTTTAATATGCTTCAAGCATTTGGACCTCATGTCTCTAATCTTATCTCCCGTGTTGAGAGATTTCAATGCATGTTGGATGTACTGATTTCTTGACTACTCTGCAAATATAAGCTAAAACGTTTATTGAATTCATCACCGAAAAAATTGAGTTCAAACTCTTTTCCAATTTAATAAAATAATTGTTATTTTTATGAACTGTTAATTCTAATTTTAAATTATGTATGTATGTATATAAATAGTTCTTTTGGATGTTATACTAACATATGTTTGTAGTTTCCTTACATATGTATTTATGTATTACAATTGTCGTTTTTGTTTTTCTTCATAAATTATACATATATTTTTAACACAGTTCACTGCAGTTTCGTAAGAGTGTTTTTTTTAAACCAGACTGGCATTTAGATCTTATCTCCAATGAAGTCCTCTAATTGGGTTTTAACTATTTTTTCTATTATTTTTTCACATATTTTTGAATTGTTTATTGGACGATATTCTTCACATTTTGTTTCAATACTTCCTTAGAAGTAATCAAACAACGATGATTCACTTTCAACAGTTTTATTCTGATTAAAAAACAAAATGATACAATGTATTTATAAAGATGATAAATATAAATAAAATATACAAAGCAATGTAATAGTGGCAATGCCATAAAATATGAAGTGCTGTATTCCTGTTTAATCCATGTCTTAACATTCCTCTTCAACATTCATAATTCAAAATTAAAAATATAAATCTAAAAGTTTAAAATTTTACAAGGTCTAGTGACTAATAATTTAACATGATTATTCTTTCACAAGTTTTTCGTTAAAATATCAGCAATGTGCTGCTGCAATATTCTAATTCAATTAATCCCTCAACAAAAACATTTCTAGTATGGTAAATCGAATTCCTAACTAAATGCATAGCACTAAGGTTATCACCGTAAATAAGAATTTTCTCAGGACAATGAATCTGGATCTCTCCAGGAAGTTTCTTCGGAAATAATGCTTCCTTCGCGGCTGATGAAAGGGTTATTTATTCAGCCTCTTTCGTAGTTAAGGCAGCCGTAGACTACTTCTTTGACTCCCACGAGAATGCATTTCCAGCAAGAATAAAAACGCAAAAACGATAAAATTTTAGTATTTAAAATTTTTTATCGCACTTTTTTCCCCAAAATTTATAGTTTACATATTCAGTAAAATATTAGTAGTTTAAATTACACGAGTTACACATGCAACCAATTACAAATGAGCTAGACATGAAAATAAAAATTACACATATGTATGTGTAGTTACACATAAGTATGTGTAGTTACACATAAGTATGTGTAGTTACACATAAGGTGGCAACACTGACACATAGTTATGTCCTCTATCTCACAATTTTCCTCAAATACCTATTTACTTCCCGGTTTTCTTTTAATTCTGTTGGTACGTAAATTATTGACTATAGAATAGAGGTGAATAAACTAAAAAGTTTTTAATTTCATTTGTTTATTTGTTAACTGACCTCGTACGTTTTTTGTACCTTGAAAGACTCATATTACATATTCATACCAGTGAACGACAAAGGTATACAATTTTCAATACATAGCATTTATCGATATTCAAACCCTGCAGATAACGCGACTAGTCCATACACGCATGTAAAGTATACTCCATAAAGGACCAGGACTAGTCCAAAAGTAACCCAAATGTATGAAGAAAACATGGTCTATTTAACATTACGATGTCCTAGGGCTGGACCATGTGGTCCAGGCTTGCACTACATCGGACTAACCCAAAAACTACTCCATGTCATTAAAAATGGACCATGCACAAATAGTTTCTTCGGCACGAGTAATATCGTGAAAGCACGAACATTTGTCGTATAGCAATAAGCTCTTGTTTGAAAATGACATACTCCATGACTGCATTACATCGGACCATGTTGTAACTAGTCCATTTCAGCTATAATGGACCACGTAGTCCAATATTATCTGCAGGGAAAGTGTAGGATAATTAAAATGTAAGGGTACAAACAAATACGTTCACAGAAAGCAATGACTACAAACGGGTTACAATATAAATAAGTGCGCATATCGATAGGTGTAGCATAAATAAATAAAAAATGCTTTTTGTATTGCTAGGAATACGTACAAATATAGATATGTATCGATGGGTATCTATAAATATAACTATAAGAGACAATGTTGTAGCGTTTAAAAAAAAATTGTTTGCAGAACTATAACAAAAAGAAATTATGAAATTTATATTAATCGAGATTGCCTCGATATCTTTTTTCAAAGATTTAAAAAACTTTTGTTTGTTGAGGGTTTTTAGCTAGTCTATAATTTTTATAACTCTCATTGAGTTTTTAAAAGTTTTTGTATAAGTAAAGAGGTTTGAAACATTTAAAAATTAGGTTTAAGGTCTACTGATGATTTGGCTTAAGCACCAATGAAATGCATGTATATAGACTAGCTAAAAACCCTCAACAAACAAAAGTTTTTTATAACAAAAAGAAACAATTTATTTTCAACTTATATTTGTTTTAGGCAAAAATTGCAGTTCTTTATTTGGTATTAACTTTTTGAGTAAAAATAATTTTTGCATAAAAATAAGGTCAATGAAATTCATGCATATTGGATCAATATTATGTGTTCATATTTAAAATCTTAAAAATTCAATGAAGCAATAAAGTAAAATTTTCTAAAACTGGTTACAAATGCTAGGAATGTGAAAAACTCGCAAAAAACTGCAAAAATTACGAAGATTTGCAATTACTTCCAATCACTGGGAAAATTAAAACGTTGAATATCATTTAAAAGTCGATGATACAATAAAAAATAGAAGAAGTAACCCACATTGCAAAAAACGCGAAATTTCGCGAAAAGTTCTAAAGTTTTGAAAAAGAGGTAAAATCTCATAAAGACTTAAAAATGTAAGGAATGTGAAAAGTTTGTAAATTATGCAATTTTTGCGGATTTTCGAAATTTTTGCAAGCAGCTTACCTTTTTTCGTTTCCTTCCTTTTTTAAGCTTTTCCTATTTTCAAAAATCTTTGCAAAAATTTGCTTCAAAGTAAAATTGAATACTTTCCAAGTTAACACGAATTTTTTAATACCACTTTATCGCATTTGGTTTAAAAATGGTTCCTAATAATTACGAAACGAAATCCATAATACAACTACAGACAAAATTTCTGGCAATACTTATCAAACAAAAATTGGAAAATAAATGTGCTCATTTATGATTGGGATGCCTATCGATACATATAGCTACGCATGGATATAAATATGAGCATTAATACATACAAGTATAAAACAAAATGCGCACCGATACATACAATTAGGAAATTGAACAGATACGAAAAATATTTTGTATTGAAAATATTCAATATATGCTAGAGTAATTTATTTATTATTCTATCGTTTGTCGTTCTCTGATTCATACTTTATAAAAAAATTGAATGTCGTTTACTATTGGGTTGAAGTTTTAAATATTTATTTTATTTATTGCTTACTCAGCTCACTTGTTTTATTTGTTAATTTTTATTTTCTTTGTCGTTTAGACCTTTACGCTGTAGTTACAAAAATTTGTTCTACATTTGAAGTAATTTTATTTAATTTGTATGACAAATTGTGAAAAACAATTTAAGTTTATCGCTCTCTATCATAAATTCTAGCCAAATAGCCTGGGTCGTACTTTAGACATTTTTTTGTGATAACTTACATATATATATCCTGCCTCAAATGTATTTACTTAATACCCAGCTCCCTCCCCATTTTTTGCATGTTTTTTTCTCTTTTGCTTGTTCGATACTTCGGATTATTCCTGTGTTACCCCCTGTTATTTCTTTTCATCTTGTACCTTTAGTTTCGAGCCAAAGATACCGAGGTCGGAAATGGTCGGAAAACTTTTTATTCTATTATAAGTTCAGGCCAAATAGCCTGGGTCATACCTTAGACATTAATTCGTGATAATTTATATATATCATGCCCCTAATGCATTCTCCTTTCTTTTTGCTCCTTTTTTTGTTCTGTCGTTTTGGATCGTCGTTAATCTAATGTACCTCCTTTTTTCCTTTGTTCTTTTTTATTTTCTTTATATCATTCCTCGGATTATTCCTGTGTTACCTGGTATATCCTTTCGCGAAATGGGAATTTTCTATCCCTCCCCCTTGTTCTAAGCCACCGCGGCGTATGCATGTCCTTTGCTACTTGGATATTCTTATCATGTATTTCTTTTGCTGGCTAGCTTTCCTTTTCACCTTTATTTATAATTACTTCCTATACTTCATACTGAATTTTATACTGGCTATTGTTCCATATGTTCAATATTTATATTTCCTTTGGCTTAATTTCTATAGTCCCCACTGAATTCATCTACTATTCTTTACTAATCTAAACTGGCTTTTAAAACTGACTTGACTCCTCCTTTTTTATCGGCTTATATAAGGCTTTATCAAATTGTTTATCAAAACGTTAACGCCAATTGTTGTGTAAAAATACACAACAATCTTCTTTCTTGTGCCAATACTCTTTTATTTACTATTCTTAAGATTTATTCACACTGCACTTCTACTTCAAGTTACACTCTGTTCTTCTTCTACTTCAAAATACACTCTGCTGTTTTTATTCCTGAAACTGACTATACCTTAAATTTAATTACAATTTGCTTAGTGCTTAACAAAAAATAACCTATATATAAAAGTATAGACTGAGCATATTTATAAATATAATTTAATTGTTAATAATCAGCTTCTGAGCCAATTGGTCTTCGTTTGTGAAACTTGTACATTCCACAATCAGTCAACGCAAGAAATTTTACAATTAATCAAGTAAATGAACTGATTACTGCTGCGCTAACCAATTAATGCAATATACTGCTTCACAACATTTCATAGCGTTACGCATGTCTTTAAAAAACAAAGTATTCGCATTAGCAGAATATAAAAATAAATCACCAAACCTCTCTGCATGCAATATAGTTCTGCCTACTTCATTTAATGTCTGCTGCGTTATTTTAAAATTTTACAACATCTTTGGATGCTACTCTGCCCACAGAAATGAAATTACATTAATCTTATCCTCAAATTTTCTTGATCTGATTTCTTTGAAAACCATGTATAACGTTTTTCAAGATAAATAAGCGTAGCCCGTCAATTTTTCTATGGAACAAACTCATTTCTTTTATTTTAATTCGGTTGTAGTTCTACCTCATAGTTACGTGTTATCTGGTATAATTTAGAGGTGAATTCAGCACGATTAATAGACGGCACTAGGGAAGACCGATGATATTTTTAAAATTTTTTGCAGAAAATATTAGTAAAACGATGAGATTCTAACAATTTTTAAGAGATTGTATGCTTTTAAAATACGTCTATGCAGAAGCACCACAATAAGATTTGATGTCGAATCCGTAACAATGCATGTGGAATAAATAGGCAATAGCCTCCCTCAAGTGTATTTGAAATCAAATACGAGTACCTTTGCTTTTTTAAACATTCTCAGGGTAATTCAAGTGTAAATAATGGACAAAGCAAGTAAATGCAAAGTAAAGAAAACACAAATACAAAATTTTACTCTATGCGTCCCAAGAATTCATATTTACTGGCACTTTTAAAATATAAAGAAAATAGAGAAAAACAAAATTTTGCTGGTATACTCTTAAGTGTTATCGAAAATATTTAAAGTATTTTTTTTCCAACTATGTATGTATGTACATATATATTACTTTGTTTAACCGTCAAATTTTTCTGGTTTTTGCTTTCATTTCTAAATTGCTTTTGAAACAATTGGAGTGAATTGTTGAAACAATTATGTTGTTAGTATCTGTGAAGTTTAAAAACTCAAAAATATAAGGAAGAACTTGAATTTAAAAATAAATAAAAAATTAATTTTGATCAAGAAGCCGATGTTTAATTTTCATTTTCAAAACAATTATTAATTATAACTTTTTCCCATTTTTTTATTTTCTTTTGAATATTTTTTTAAGTATTTTTCTGCTGAAATTTTCTTAGTTTTTATTTTTACATTTTATATTTAACCTGTCTGTATCAATATGTTAATACGAGTAACTTAAAGTAAATTTCAAGTTATAAAGCAATGACATTAATTTTAATAAACGTACAAATACAATAAATAAAATACAAAATATTCGCGTATTATACTAAATCATTCAAACAATTTTTGTTTTAGCTGCACACTTATTTCCTTTGTTTACATTTCTCAACCACTCAAATTTGCTTGTCTTATTTGGTACAAACACAAGTCTTATTGTACTTGTTTCTATAAGAGAACATTCCGTTGTATTTTTTAAGTGCAGGTAGCGTAAAGCAAATTGACAATAAAAAAGAGAGGGGCTTGTAGTATTTGTAATATGTACTTGTGCTAAAGCCTAATGTGGAACCCAAAGTACCTTATTTTGAAGTAGTAGGAAGATGTAGAAAAGGTATGATATTGTGAACTATGGTTTATTATAAAAATTACACAAGTCTCTCGGAACATTTACAAAAACACTAATTTGTAAAAAGAACGTACAATAAACTCAAAAAATTTTTTTGCGTATAATTTTTGGTCCACGAGAGTACTAAATAGTCGTTATAATAACATATGTTATACATTAAAATTAACTATATGCTTTGTTCTTCAGATTTCATTATTTTTTTGGTTACGATCCACTTCAAGCAATATTAAATACCAAACCAAATATTATGATAGTACGTAGACATTTAACTTAGTTTGTATTACTCACTTTTGACCCATTTTTTAATCAAAATGCTCGTAAGTGGAGCGTAACCATTGATTCTTGCCAATTTTGAGGGTAAAATCCCTGTTTCTAACGATTTATTTCTTATTTTCGATGTTATATTCGATTATTTTCTTTAAAAAATCTAAAAAAAGATATCGAGGTAATCTCGATCAATAAATTTAAAAAATAATTAAGATTTTATATTCCGTTTTACCTTATTAAATACTTTCATTGTCACCCAAAGGGCGTCTAATTGTATAAAGGTTGTAAAGAAAATAAATAATTTGTTTATTGGGATTTTTGAATAAGTTTCAAAGCCTACCTTGCTTATTTATACTTTTGTAATTTTTGAAATTCTCATTGGTTTTTTTTTAAGTCTTTGTATAAGATAAGAGGTTTGAAACATTTCAAAAATATGGGTTAAGGTCTACTGATGATGTGGCATTAGCACCAAGGAAATGCATGTATATGCTAAAAAATCCTCAACAAACATGTTTTTAAAAATCTTTAAAAAAGATATCGATGCAATCTCGATTAATAAATTAAAAAAAACTATATGTAAGAATATGAAAAGAAAATCAGACTATAAAAAAATTTTCAAGGACGTAATACTACATAACTGGGACATAACAGGCAATATATTACTAAATAGCATAAATAAACCATTAGAGACTGGTATTTTTCCTGAAAACTGGAAAGAATCTGATAACAACCATCGAAAAAAAAAACAAGAATAAGTACGAAGAATATCGTCCGATTAACACTCTAAAAACATGTGAAAAAATTATCGAAAAAAATAGTAAAAAACGGTTGGAAGACTATTTAGAACAAAATAATTTATTATCAAAATATCAATCAGGTTTTAGAAAAAATACTCATGTGAAACAACGATCAATTATGTTATAAATAAGTGTAAATATAGAAAAGCTGAAGACGTTGTTAATTTTTCTTGACTTCAAAAGAGCATTTGAGAACATAGACAGAGATGTTCTTCTGAAAAAACTTTACAAGTATTTAACAAATCGTAAACAAAAAACAAAAGTTAACAATATCGAGTCGAATAGGTGCCCTTTTATTTATAATATATAAATGATATGGAAAAAATTTTACAGAAATGTGAAATAATCATGTATGCGAACGACACTTTAATTTTCAATGATGCAGAAACTTGTGAAAATGTTACGAAAATTTTACATATGATATGGAAAATATAAAAAATAGTTAAAAATGAACAAGCTAAAATTAAATGAAAATAAAACAAAGATAACAGAAATAAATATGAACACTAATATACCCTTTACAATGAACAATGTAATAATTGATAACGAATTAAAGTTAAAAGACGATATTGAATACGTATGTAAAAAATCTGAAAAATTGTGTTTTTTAAACGAATAAGAAGCAAAATGTCAACTATCACATCAATCAACATATACAACACTATTATAAAACCACACTTTGAATACCGAAACAGATTCACATCTATAAAATTTATGCTAGATACGCTAAGATGGCTTAATATACACCAAAAATTATAATTTAATACCATAAACTTTATTAAAAAATGAAAATGGGAGATGCACCAGATTATTTGATCGAACTATTGAGATATGTTGGAGAAGTACAGCCATACAGCCCAAGGAATGATCTAAATTTTATATTTCGAAGAGCAAATACCAGCGCCATGCAGAAATCACTATTTTATAAAGGATTAAATATATACAACACAATGCCAAATTTTTTGAAAAGTGTACAAAATGTTATCGTGTTTAGAAAAAAACTTGTAAATTTTATTACAAATAAAAGAAAATTTTAAAGTATTACAAACACTTCTATATAAATAAATAATAATAATAATAATTCTCTTTTTACTTTATTTTATTTTCATTTTATAAAAGCGTTATTTTTAGTAAAGTAAGCTATATTTGGTCTGTGAAAAAACTAAGGACATTTTACGTGTTTAATATTAAATAAGGATATAAGAAAGTGTTTAACAATTTTGCGCTAATATATTGTATATCGCATTGGGTCTAATATTTTGTTGTCCAAGACTGCTCGATATCGCTTACGCATGATTCAACAAGATTATTGGACACTAAAACCGGTATTGCGTTCCATACAACTCATTAGAGTTTGATACTTTTTTTAAAGATGTTTTTACCATTGACACAAGTTTTCAATCGGATCCGGAGATTGTGCTGACCATTGTAATACATTAATACTGTTGCCTTTAAACGACGTCGGGCCTGTTAGTAAATTCAACACTGCACAAGGTTTATTTTGCACTGCCACTGCTAATCAGATGTTGCTTATGCTTCTGTTTGTTCATTTTAGTGTTTGCATATTCGAATGAAAAAATGTAAGCAAAATGGAATAGTAAATGTGAGCTGGTTGATAAAGCTAATAATTTAAAATTTAGTAAACTACAAAAAGAAAAAGGTTTATGAACAAAAAAAATGAATTTATTACTGAAAAATTTACTGAGCAAGAAAAGAGTTCCTAGAGTGTTGGATTATTTTAATATTATTCAAAAATATCCTCATTTTCGAATGAGACGTTCGACGTTTCAAGTAAATACAGTATATTTAAAAAGAATAATTAATAAAATAACAAATTTAATACTTACTAATCCGTTTCATCAGCCATATTTTTATACATTAAATTCATTTCAATTTTAGTGAAAAAAAATTTTGATAAAAAACGACAAAATTTTTTCGAAGCAAATAAGTTATTTTAGAATTCTCTTTCTTTTAGGAACTAGATTTTGTGTCCTTTATTATGCAAAATTCGCTAAAAATTACTAAAACATACTTTAACTTTCAAAGTTACTTCCGTTTTTTGTAACGTACGTCACAAAACTTTTTGATCAATTATTTCGCAAAATACCTGCTAAAAATTCTTTTTTATGCTATTTTATATTAATGTGAAAACCCGTACGAATGTAGCGTTCGTCACGAAGGATTTGCCCATATGTATGTATGTACAATGTATCATGCGATTTAAAACTTTGTAGTTAATATTAAATTTGGCCATTGAATACAATTAAAAACTCTTGAAGAAATTATAAATTATATTTTATTTTAAAGTTTTAAAGTGAAATTTAAAATTATGTACATATTTAAAATATTTTGATTAAGATTATTAGTTTTCTATCTCAAAAACAATATGTGTAAAATATTAAGATTAAGTAGGATCTTGTACTTTAAATATACATTTAATTTAGTTATCTTCAGAGGTACAATTTTTATGCAGAAATAAAATTTTGTGAACATTTTTCCCGAGAAGTCTCCTTTGCATATCTTCAAGTATTCTTCCTGACGTGGAAAAAATTCTTTCACTTGTAGCTGAACTAGTACTGGTATACGTACATACAGTGCGCGTCATTAGGTTAGCGTGGTGCCGCCTTTGCCAATTGCACAAAAGTTAACAAAAAATGCTTACATTGATGTCTTAACTGCTCTTATTAATATTAGCAATTAATAAAAAACTTATATTTTATATTTTTTAAATTAAAATTCAATTAAAGCAACTGTGGTTGTTTTTCTATGAAATTTTACATTTTAAATGATGCTTAGCTGAGAAATGCTTTTAAATGTTCATACCAAGGCAAATTAAAAATTTTCAAATCTAAAAAATATATGTGAAGAAAATACGAATGGCTAAATTTTTAGGTTTTTCAATCAAATGCCTTATTTATTTTTAAAAATATAAAAATACAGTTATCTACCTGTCCATTGGTATATAACACATGTATATTTATGATTTAAAATACTAAATAAAAGTGTCACAAAATAGGTATCTCGTTTAAAAATTTTGCTAAAGTGTACTATTTTCAAGTGTTTTTACTACATCCATACACAGAGAATGCTGTATCTAAAATCTTATAAGCCTACGTGTTTCTATGTGTAGCTACAATTTAAATTAATTTTATATAGTATGTGTTCTCTAAATACGAATATTTGTTAAAATATAGCAGGGAAAACTTATTTAAAAATTATGATAATACACATATTTTGTTTTTTATCTACCTGATTATATAATTTCTGCAATGCGATATTAACCCGAATGTATACATTTGTTTGTTATAAATAAGTTTTAAGAAAAGAATGTTATTTTCGCTATAATTATCCAAATGTATTTGATAATTTGTTTTTGCTATATATTCTAATAATGCGTTTATAAATGCATTTATTGAAGTTTCTGGAAAAATGGAGATAACATTGAAACATAGTTCTATCTGTAAATTAATATGGGACAACAACGATATTACTGATCGCATTTTTAAAGCGGAAAAACTTATTGACACGCTTGCATCGTGGGGCTCAATCTTTAAATCTGGAGAGTGTTTAAAACTTCTATAAAGGCTACGAAAAAAGGATTAAGGCTTCAGATTGGTCGAAGCAAAAGTTTGCAAAAAGAAGACGAAAAACAAGAAGAGCTTTTAAACACACATACTGGCTGCGAAATAAAACATTCATTTCAGTCATTATTGAAGAGCATGCAGCCAATAGAAGTGGAAAATTGCATCTCCTAAGCGACTAAAGCGAATAATTCAGAGCATAACCACACCTAATCAAAGTCATCATTCACTAATGAAGATGACACTGTGTAATTTTTTAAGTCATGGAAAAATAACCATATACGAACACCACTACGTGATAAAAGATAAAAAAAGAAGACCCGTGTCTCCCAGTTTTACCCAAAGTCATGCACTTTTTTTATGGGCCCCCAAAGATTTTCTCAGGTTCATATCTTTCAAATCGTTCGGAATTTTGATTTACTCTCTGAGGCAAAGTTGTAGACCTTGTCATAAAGAATAAAAATTGTGAAAATATAAAATTAAAAAATCTTCATCTTCAATATGAAAATCGCAAAAAATTTTAAAAAATTCCATTTTTTTAAACAATTTTTCCAATGTTTAGGTCCATAGGTAGCAAACCTTTAAAAATTCAAACAAACAATCAACTACAAAAATGTACCTAAGACCTCAGTAAACAACTTTTTAGAACATATGAACTTCTTAGGAATGATTCTTAATACGGTTTAGGTAGCGCTGACGTAGCCACAAAAGCGAAAAAGATAGATGGCTTGAGTATTGTCAATTAAAGGTGCATTTTTCAGTCTATGTTGTTATTTGTTCCTCCACACTTCCTCTTGGTCTCTACGAATCACATTGGAATTGATTCAGAGGTGAACGCGAATCCCAATTACAAATAAAACAAAATAATTTTGGAAAGCCCTTGCAAAATGTTGATGACCTTCAAATCACAGCAAATCTTCCATTATTTATTTTCGTAGTATTTAATAAAAAAAAACTTTTGTTTGTTGAGGGTTTTTAGCTAGTCTATATACATGCATTTCATTGGTGCTTAAGCCAAATCATCAGTAGACCTTAAACCTAATTTTTAAATGTTTCAAACCTCTTTACTTATACAAAAACCTTTAAAAACTCAATGAGAGTTATAAAAATTACAATAGTATAAGCATAGTATGCTTTGAAACTTATTCAAAAATCCCAACAAACAAATTATTATATTCGATATGAATCTATTTTATTTTCTTTACAACCTTTATAAATCGCTATCAAATTTATCTTCATAAGTAACACCACTTGCTCTAGTCATTCCTGTAAATTCTGTCATACGATCTGGAGTTCGCGGCCTTGGTGATACAAAATTTTCAGGTGCAAGCACTGGTAGTGTTCTTCTCAGCATGTCGATTTAGACGACATGTATAATTTACGCATGCATAGCAACTGGTTGCATCATGATCACGTGGGCGATTAATCCAGTTTACCGCCTTACAATACTTCATACTATCTTTGCCTCCACTCAACCATGCCATGTATTAGGTGTGTAATTTTCACCGGTCAAGTCTACTTCGTCAAAAAATAACGTATATGCTCTTTTGAATTCACAAGTTAAAAGATTCTTTTCCTTTTGAAATCTTGTACAACTTCTTTTCTGATTTGATGACCGCAAACGTAGCAAAATAAATAAATTTTTTCACACAGCATATGGAAATTGTCAGTTGCCAATGTTGTGCACGAATTATGCTATAGCACAAGATCACCGCTGAGCTCTCGTTCACGTTGCGCTGTGTAATGCTTCGATGTGAGCCTTTTATATTGTGTGCTGTCTCCCTTGATGCGTGTGCTGAGCTTATTGCTTTACCTGTACTGCTGCGGTCGGTGCGTGATCGCGTGAGTTGTTTACTGAGTACTTAGGTACATTTTTGTAATAGATAGCAAAGTATGTATCTCAATGTTGAAGTAAAAAAAAATGAAATGAAAAATTAAGAATCATTCCTAGGAAGTTCATATGTTTTAGAAAGTTCTTTATTGAGATCTTAGGAACATTTTTGTAATAGATAGCATAGTTTATATCTCAATGTTGAAGTAAATAAAAAACAAATGAAATTAAAAAATTTTCGGAAAATTTTTCACTTTTGCGGCTACATGAGCGCTACCTAAACGGTATTAAGAATCATTCCTAGGAAGTTCATATGTTCTAAAAAGTTGTTTACTGAAATCGTAGGTACATTTTTGTAGTTGATTACTTTCTTGAGTTTGTAACGGTTTGCTACCTATGGACCTGAACAGTGGAAAAAAGGTAAAAAAATCGTTTTTTTTTAATTTTTGCGATTTTCATCTTGAAGATGAAGCTTTTTTGATTTTATATGTTCACAATTTTTGTTCTTTTTGTCAAGATCTACAACTTTGAGTAAATCAAAATTCCGAACGATTTTCAAGAAATGACAGTGAGAAAATTATCAATATTTTGCAAAAATGACACCAAGGCCCCAAATCTTTGGGGGCCCATAAAAAAATTCATGACTGGGCAAAACGTAGTGGTGTCCGTATATGGTTATTTTTTTTCCTGTTGCAGTGTGTGATTTAGCGCTTATTCTTAATATGGGATTAACAAGAACTGAGTACAACATTTTGAAGCAGGATATTGCAGAAAAAGGATGTCTCTTTGAAAGGTGCAAAAGTAAATATATCGGAACTCCTCGAGAATTATATGGACATTCAACGATAGTGACATAGATAAATGCAAAAACTGAACTCATTTTTATGTTCTAAATTTTCTGAGTATAAACAACAGAGCAAAAGCAGCCCGAAGTAAATTATTCCTCAATCTTTATGGCAGCTTTGGTTCCACTACGGATGCGTTTAAATAGTCCATCTTTATCATTTAGTAGCGCTGTCAAACACGAAGATATATGGATAAATTTAAACCAACGATCGAAACTCTTGTGTCGGCCAATACTTTTCGAATATGTAAAGGAGAATAATACAACAATCAATGAATATGTCGAGCATTTGCAAGACAAAATGAAAGCATTGTCTCCGATATTACTCCGATAATAAATGTAATAGGATAGTTACATTTCAAGAAAAACTAACAATGATTGATGGAAAAGTTGCAAATGCTCTATCGGATACAACATCCACTTTGAAATGCAATATAGTATGTAGAAAAATGAGTTCAAAATTCAATGAAAATTCTGATAGAACTATTAATGAAAATGCTTTGAAATTTAGAATCTCGCCACTTCATGCCAGGATAAGATTTCTGGAGCTTTCGTATGATATAAAGTATTAAAAAACTCCTGCAATTGAAAATATTGCAGCGAAAAATAATGCAGATTTACATAAATTAAAGAAAGATGAGAAAAAATGAATTCAGGTCGAATTTAAAGAACAACTTGGTTTAATTATAGATAAGCTTGTTCATGGTTATGGCAGTTCAAATTATGGAAATACGGCAAGACGCTTTTTCGAAAATCAGTAGCAAAAAACAAATAAATATAGATCAATTTAGAACGTTTGCTTCTAAAACCAAAGAACTCTTTAACAACATATATCCGTCGAAATCAATGACACCAACTTTACACAGAGTATTGGCTCATGGCAAAGAAATAATAGAAAACAGTATGTTGGCTCTAGGTAAACTAACGGAAGAAGTTCTAGAAGCTAGAAACTGGGATGTTATAAAAATCAGAATCTTCAATACACGTAAAAGCTCAAAAATAGAACAAAATATGGACCTATTATTTATTAATATCATTAGATACAGTCATATGTTGTATAATAACCAAATGGTTACCCAAAATTAGTCTTAAAATTTAAAAAGAAGATTCTGAATCCGCAGAAATTAAGAATCTATTAACTTATGACATATCCGATTATTTTGAAGAAAATTTCAAGTATTACTTATACTTTTAAATAATTCTTATACAATATATTATTAAAAAAAACATTTTTATATTTTACAATAAAAATAAAAGTTTTTAGCAAAAAAGATTTAAAAGGTTTTTTTAAGAAAAAGAAAAAAAATACTATCTACAGCATTCTCTGTATATGTGTGTCTTAAAAACACTTGAAAATAGTTCACTTTAGCTAAATTTCACACGAGATGCCTGTTTCGTTACCGTTTTATTAGTATTATAATTTTGAATCATAAATATACAAGTGTTATATACCAATGGACAGGTAGATAACTGTATTTTTATATTTTGAATGAATTTAGATCATTTTTAAAAACACATAAGGCATTGGATTGAAAAACCTAAAAAATTAGTCATTCGTATTTCTTCACATATTTTTTTGAATTCAAAAATTCATTAAAAAATTTCCATTTAATATATCGTTGAATTTTTTTTAATATAAGATGTTTTTTAATAAATAATGAAGAAATAGAAATTAAAAAATAAAATTTAGTACAATTTTCATGCAGCTATATTAAATGCTTCTGAAAATTTGACTATTTTTAGTAAATCTGCCTGCCTCGCTACATTATTGACCGGGCGCCTAACAACAAAAAGTCAGATTCATTGTATCAAATATATCTAATGTAATTTATAAAAAAAATTTAAACTCGATGGGCGTTATTTTTTCTTAAGCGATTGATTTAGATTTTAGTTAAAAAATTCTCCATACTCGTCCAATGCTGGACATAGCGTGCATGCCTTAATCGGCTTAAAATTTCTACTGCAGTCTTTTTTAAAGTTTAATCTTTTGATATATTGAAAAAGAAAAATTTTGGTTTTAAAAAAATGTTGAGAAAAACGTCGAACAATCAGATCTATTTTTGTCAAAATTTAGCCCTTTTTCACTCTCATTTCAAAAAAATTACTTTTATTTTTACACTACATGAATTGAGATAAATTAAAAATTATGCATATTATCAGAGATTGTATTAAGAATTATATATTTTTTTTTTTAATTTTATCTTTGCTATTACCGGAGATATTGACTAAATTGCGGGCGAAAAATCAAAATTTAAAAATTAAAAGCCAAATATCTATAAAAATATTTCTTTAAAATAAAATGTATTTTCTTTATCTATTAAAAAGCTTTACAAAAAGCATATATTTGTTAAAATCAAATAATATTTGTGAAAGCTATGAAGCCAACAAAGTTTTACATGCACGAGTTTTGACACACTGTAGCCCACCGTATGTTTCAACAAATCCTTAAAGCATAGGTCCTCGTCTATGATTCCTACATACATTATTTTGTAATCGGATCGCAAGTTTCAAAAATTACCCTTTTTTTAATAGGCCCCACTGTGCGCTGGCGGGCAAAAATATAATTTCTATAGAGCAACGCATATAAACCACATTAAAATAATACTAATTATACAGTGTAGACCCCCAAATCAAATTATAGCG
Source organism: Gymnocheta viridis (assembly GCA_956483585.1). Lineage (NCBI taxonomy): Eukaryota > Metazoa > Arthropoda > Insecta > Diptera > Tachinidae > Gymnocheta > Gymnocheta viridis. Next base: position 64,492,691 of record OY101440.1, on the reverse strand, counting down.
CGTATGCGATCAATATGCCATTCAAATAATTTTAATTACCGTGGGGACCAAATTACACAGATTTTATTAATTTTATTGAATGTTTTTCAAGGGGCCTGAAGAATAGTTCAAATAATCGCGAGATTCAAGTTAAAGGGCTTCAGATCATCAAGAGTCGACTGTATATATCAGTAACCAACCTAATGAAGAGAAATACTTCATATAAGAATAGGGAAGAGCATGGAGTTCATAAGGCAGCCGATTGCAGCAACGCGCAATCCTTGCCTGGGAATGAAAATCTGAGGATTCTTAGAAGAATGGAGAAGCCGAAAATTTGAAATGTTCCTTAAAGGCCGAGACACATAGAATCCGTCGTATGCTATACGTTGCTTTTTTTTAAACTGACATTAAAGTATCGGCGGAGGAGGTTGACACAATGAGTACTTTGTGGACAATGACATTAAATCAGCTTCATTTGATTAAAGTACACATTTTCAATGGAATTTGAGGATATTCTGTTTTTTTAATTATTAATTTTTATAAAAACTTGTTTGTTGAGGGTTTTTAGTTAGTCTATATACATGCATTTCATTGGTGCTAAAGCCAAATCATCAGTAGCTCTTAAACCATATTTTTGAAATGTTTCAAACCTCTTATCTTATACACAAACTTTTAAAAACTAATGAGAATTTCAAAAATTAGAAAAGTATAAATAAGCATAGTATGCTTTGAAACTTATTCAAAAATCCCAACAAACTAATTATATTATTCGATATGAATCTATTTTATTTTCTTTACAACTTTTATACAATTAGACGCCCTTTGGGTGACAATAAAAGTATTTAATAAGGCAAAACGGAAAATAAAATCGTAATTAAGTATTTTTTAAATGTATTAATCGAGATTGCCTCGATAGCATCTTTCAAACATTTCAAGAATATGGTTTAAGGTGTACTGATGATTTGGCTTTAGCACCAATGAAATACATGTATATAGACTAGCTAAAAAACCCTCAACAAACAATAGTTTTTGAAAATCTTTGAAAGAAGATATCTATCTGTATTTCAATTTAGTTGTCAGTTGAAAAAAGCAACGTATAACGTACGACGGATTCCATGTGCCTCGGCCTTTAGTCTGTTGATCATTCTACCATAACAAATATAATTGAAAGGCTTAGATAAATTAAGTGATACCATAGCACAAATCTATTCATCCTCTCCCTAATAGAATCAGTAAGACTAAGTAACGAAAGGCATACTGCGACTCCTAAATACTCTGTCTCGCCGACAGAAGCATCTGATGCTTATTTAAATGGAGAGGGCAGGAAGTATGGAAGAGTCGGCCTAAAATCATTACAATTATTCACAACTCTAGGTTTAGGGATACGCACAACACGAACAGTTTTCCAAGAAACTGGAAAAGTAGATGACGAGAAAATATAGTTCACAATGTTCAATAGAATATGAGACACAAAGGGAAAAATAAGTTTAATGGATTTAATAAGGAGACCATTATTAAAAATATATTTTTTTTCTTCCAAACTTGTAATTAATTTTAAATTGACCCTCGCAATTGAATTCTATGTTTTTTGTTCTTTTTTCTATTTAATTTTATTTGTTCTTTATTTACTGCACATTAAAGGTAACGGCATAATCATACGATGCACTTTAGTTTTACTAGTACATAATTTTAAGCTTCATTATAAAATAAATGGTCAGTACATTTTTGAGAGTTAAAGTAATCGCATTGGTCTTTCTCTTAGACATTTTTTGGTGACCCCGACGTGATAAACGTGAGATTAACAGTTTAAAGTGTTTTGTTTTATATTAAATTCAAACTGATTTAATTTATGAATTGTTCTACATACACACTTTTTCCCAGCTGCATAAAAATTTATTTACTAATAAAAATTATTTTATTTAAAATACAATGAGCAGTATTGCAAATCTACGTACTAAAAGAAGCCACCTGAAGGGTACCGCAACCAGGTTAAGAAATTTTGTAAACAAATTTAAAAATGATACATCGCTATTCGAGATAGGAGCAGACTGGGAAGATTAGAAGCAATCATTGATAGTTTTCAAGCTTTCTGCCGATGTACGTCTCCCTAAGCTGAATATCACTGTATTTGACGATAATACTCTGAATATTTTTTGATTTGTTTAAAGCCTCCGTACATAACTATTCGTTAAATCCCTCTCAGAAGTTTCAATACCTTAAAGGGTTATTAAAAGGTGAGCCTGACATCTAGCAGTGTCCGATCAAAACCTATTCTGAAGGAATCAATGAAAAAATTGAAGAACCATATGACAAACCTTCGCATCAAATGTTGCGAGCACAAGGCTCTGATGCAGAGAAACGTGATCCATTGCTGTTACATCTTTTGCCAAAAAAAGTAGATATAGACAGTCACAAAACTGAACATTGCAGCAAAACTACATTCCTTACACAGGAAAGTTTTATAAAATTTATAAATGAACGCTGTGATGCTTTGGAGCCTGTGCCCACTTCCGATGATAAGATTCGACCAGGTACGAGAAGTAAGTCAGTCCGATCGTTCACCATTATGAAAAAGCCCTGTGCAGCGTGCTCACAGAATCATCATCTTGCCTATTGTCTAACATTTAGTAGAATGACGGTGCCGAGTCGTGTTGAGTTTGTAAAGGAAAAGCGGTTGTTTCAATTTTTTAATCCCTGTGTCATGGGGTACAAAGTTGCTCCTCAAAACACGTATGCGAGTCATGCAAAGCCCATCACTCTCGTATTCATCTAGGTAGAAATCCAATGATGCATCCCATACGTCTTCTTATACGTCTATAAATCTTTCCGTGTCTTTAAAAATTAAAACCTTAATAATGCTTTAGGCTGCTGCTAAAGTTCTTGTTAAAGATCATTGATATCTGAAAGTTCTGCAAATAGACTGTGTACTCCATCTTAAATCTTTGTCAGTCGATTGAGCAATAACAAGGCTGGAGCCACAAGAGGTATAGTAGAACTAAAATTGAAATCAGCTTATAATTTAGATAGTATTGTCATGCTTGCTCATATTTTTAAATGTCTATTATATATTTATTTAAATACGCAGGTTTCAAATTTATAATAATTATTTTATTAAAAATAAAATAAAACAATGTTTCACAATTGAAGTTTTAGAAAGAAGTAAGTAAGTAAAGTAAAAAATAAATAATGATAACTGACAACTTCTATGATTGAAATAGAATTAATGTTAACAAGTATTATTATAACAAGTGTATTATAACACCCCCTCTCAATCATGGAGTTGTAGATCTGCTCGAAATTTTGTAAATTTTGTTGTTTCCAATGCCTTAGTAAACATATCTGCAAGTTGATCTTCGGTTGAAATATGTTCCAACTTAATGATTTCTTTTGAAATAAAGTCACGTATAAAGTGAAATTTGACATCGATATGCTTAGAGCGTTTGCTTTCAGAATTCTTTGCTATTCCGATGCATCCACGATTATCTTCAAAAATAGTTACTGCTTTGTCCTCTGGAAGTATATGAAGATCGATTAAAATACCTCATCCAAATAGCTTCAGAAACGGCAAGACTGAGAGCAATATATTCTGCTTCGCTGGATGACATTGCTACTACAGTTTGTTTCTTACTGCTCCAAGATACAGGACAACCAAAAACTTTAAACCTTTTATATAACGAACTATACGTTTTAGACTTGTCCAATGAATATCACTGGGATTATTTTGAAATTGACCCATATATCCAATTTGATAACAAATATCTGGACGGACACTTAACATGAGATACATTAAACTGCCCAACATTTCACGATAAGGGTTTTTAGTTGCTTCATTCGAAGTATTTTGCGGTAGACATAACCCTTTTTCCATAGGAGTTTTTGATGGATTGCAGTCAGTTAGTAAAAATATTTTCAATATTCTTTCAATATTTGAGTGTTGACTTAATTTCATTATTCCAGTTTGTCGATCATATTCAATTTTTGTCCCTAAATAATATTGAAGCGGTCCACAATCTGACATTTCAAAAACAGAACCTAGGTTCCTTTTAAGACTTTCTATCGAGTCTATATTATCTCCTGCTATCAAAACATCGTCAACATATATCAGTAAATATAAAACATAGTTTTCTCTAAACTTTGTGTATAGACAGGAATCATGCTTTGAGCGAATAAAAATTTAACTTATTTAGAAAAACATCAAATTTTGTATACCAACATCGTGAACTTTGCTTAAGTCCATAAATTGACTTCTTAAGTTTGCATACATGAGTCGAAGGAGCTTCAAGACCATCGGGAATTTCCATAAAAATATCTTCCTTTAAAGATCCGTACAAAAATGCAGTTTTAACATCAAGTTGATGTAAATAGAAACGCTTTTTAAGACTGACTGCTAATACTATTCGAATAGAGGAAAGTTTAGCTACTGGTGAATAAGTTTCCTCGTAATCAATGCCAGCTTTTTGAAGAAATCCTTTCGCCACTAAACGTGCTTTATATCGGATAGGGTTTCCACTAGAATCTTCCTTAATTCGAAAACCCCACCTGGATTTTAGAAGCTTTTTCTGATCGGGACGTGGAACTAACTGCCATACTTCATTTTTCTTCATTGATTCTAGCTCTTTATTAACCGCTTCCAACCACTTAGATTTATCCGAGCTATTCTCAATATCTTCAAAATTTTTAGGTTCTATGAAGCTACAATCGGTAGTTGCCGAATTGGCGTGACCTGTTATGTATCCCAGAATCTTATTTTTTATTCGTTCACTTCTCCTAGGTTCATCTTTAACTTCAGTTTCATTTGAATCTGAATTATCATCAGTAAGAATATTAGAATTTTCATTATCTTCTACCGAAACAACACTCATATTATCAAGAGTTTCCCCCTCTTGTTCGTTTCTTTCACACAAAATTAGTATGTCTGATTTCGGAGTTTCTTTTTCTTCTTTAAATGGAAATACTGACTCGTCAAAACGTACATCTCTAGATATTACTATCATTCTCTTTTTCCGATTCCATAATCTATAACCATTTGTGGTATATCCCATCATAACCATTTCAAGAGATTTTCTATCTAACTTCTTTCTATTCTGTTGTGGAACCCATGCAAAAGCTTTGCAACCGAAAATTCTTAATTTTGAAACATTTGGCTTGCTATTATGCCATGTTTCTGACGGAGTTTTTTGAAATTTTAAAGCTTTACTTGGGCATCTATTTATTAAATAAGTTGCTGTCAATGCAGCTTCACCCCACAAAAACTTAGGTGCATTTGCCTCAAGCAACACTGACCGTATTTTTTCCACTAAAGTTCGATTGAATCTTTCTGCAACTCCGTTCTGCTGAGGAGTATAAGCTACAGACATCTGAATTTGAATGCCTTTTCTTTTAAAAAACTAGCTTCTTTGGATGAGTACTCTCGACCCTGATCTACTGTTACCATTGATATAGGAACGTTATGTAATGCGGTTGCCATAGATTTATATTCAACGAAGTGTTTGAAAACCTCTGACTTCTTTTTCATCAAATAAATGTAGGTAAAGTGACTGAAGTCATCAATAAAACTAACAAAATATTTATTACCATCCCAAGTTTGGGGATCAATTGGTCCACATACATCTGTGTGTATTCTCTCTAGAACGCGATTTGATTCTGGACGACTTCCACTAAAAGGATTACGGCATTGCTTACCTTGGATACATGCATCACACAAACCAACAGGGGAGAAATTATTAATACCTTCAACCATCTTGTTACGTACTAGCTCTTGCAAACTTCCATCACTTGAATGCGCCATTCTTGAATGCCATAATTTACTTACTTCTGCAGTAGTTAAGTTAGCTTCTCTGTAGTTATTAATTCTCAAATTCAGTTCATATAAATTCCCGTTCTTCTTAGCTTTCATGATGACAACTTTATTTTTCTTGAAGACAGCAACATTTTCATAAAACTCGACATTTATTCTACTTTCAGTTTATTTTGAAACAGACAATAGGCTATCTCGAAGTTCTGGAACATAATAAACGTCTTTTATATTAACTAACATCTCACCAATCTTTCCATTAACGTTGCCCTGATGGGTAGCCATTAACTTTTCATTTTCTTTAGCAACACTGATACAAATAGGATACGTAAGCTTTTCGATATGGTCAAAACACCACTCAAATTTACACATATGATCCGTTGCACCCGAGTATATCTTGAATTTCAAAATATTTTGCGATTGTGACTGATTTCTGGGAAAAACTCCAGACATAAATCAAATTGATTGTGACGATGCAGTATTTGCTTTTCTATCACTTGATACTAAACGAATACGACAATCCCTTTGCTTATGCCCCTTCTTCTTACATCGAAAACATGTACCAACAAATTTATGAAATTTCTTTTCACTGCTAAACGCTGTTGGTTTTGTTACTTCGGAATCAAAACGATCTTGCCTCTTTGCATCTTCCGCTTGTAACCTCTGCTTCACTATTTCAATTGTTAATTCCGACTCCTTCATATTTTCTAACGCAGCCACCACCGTATCAAAGCTATCTGGTAGTGTGACAAATAATTGAGCAACAACATAATTTTCAGATAATTTAGCGCCAGAAGTTTTTAGCTTTCTTATAATGTCATCAAAAATTAACAAATGTTTGCGTATATCATCATCTGACTTCATTCGCAGTAAAGCTAACTGCTTTCTTAACAAGGTCTGGCTTACAATCGACTTCTTGGCAAATGTATCTTGCAATGCAGACCACATCTCCTTAGCTGTGATTTTGTCTCGAACACACTTCAGATATTCATCAGCAATTAAACTGACCAAAACCATTTTAGCTTTCTTATCTTTTACAAAGAAAGTTTCACCTGACGCCGGCTCAACATGAGGAACATCATTGATAGCATCCAACAGATTCAAAGAATCTAAATACATCAAAACACGAAAGCTCCAATTTTCAAAGTTTTCTCCGCGGAATTGTAAAATACCGTGAGATAATTCGCGTTTGCTATCGCCCATAACCTATTATATATTTATTTAAATACGCAGGTTTCAAATTTATAATAATTATTTTATTAAAAATAAAATAAAACAATGTTTCACAATTGAAGTTTTAGAAAGAAGTAAGTAAGTAAAGTAAAAAACAAATAATGATAACTGACAACTTCTATGATTGAAATAGAATTAATGTTAAGTATTATTATAACAAGTGTATTATAACAGTCTTACCTCAAAGTTACCTTGTTCTCCTCACTATTAATTACTGGGATGAAGTGAAAAATCTCTCCCTCGCTGACCCTAATTTTGACAACCTAAAAGATATTTATATCCCCTTAGGATATGATTATTTCTTCACTCTTTTGGGACATGGGCGGATTATAAAAGATGGAAATTTGTTGGCTCAAAACACAATATTTGGATACGTCCTGTGTGGACGTTGCGTGAATGCAAATAATGTCTGAGTTCCAAATCGTCAAAACACATTGCAGTGATGCGGTTTTTCTTCTTTTTCGAAACAAAGTAACCAACTGTGTTTACTTTATAAAAAAGCAGTAACAAAATTAGTGATACACAATTTGTTTTAGTTTGCGTATCGATAACTTTTATTATACATTTAGGGATGTGTGGCATTGTCAATGTTTGCATGGTTGCGTTAAGGAATGTATGTTTTTATTCAGTTGCATTGCAAATTACGTTTTGGAACTCACCCAATATTAGCGTGTGTTATACGACAACTCCAGACCCATCTGCAGCTGATTTAAAACAAACATTGAAACTATTTTGGGAAATTGAAAGTATCCCCTAATTTACTACTGTCATGACGGTCGAAGATCAACAAGCTGAAGATTTTTATCAATCCACAACTATTACAGCTGATCGATATTCTGTAAGACTTCCATTTATTCAAAAGGCTGACATTGATATGTTCTATAGCCTTAAATCGACTGAAACCCATGGAAAGGAAATTTAAATTAAATCCATATTTAAAACGAAGAGATACAGAATTTATGAATGAGTACCTGGCACAAGGTCACATGAAAGTTGTTTCGTTTCGCCGGATAAACTGAATGGCCAAATTGATCGTGTGTACTATTTGCCGCACCACGCTATGCTAAAAGAAAGTAGTTTAACTACCAAACTTCGAGTAGTATTTGGTCAGCCAAAACCTCTAATGGCAAGTCACTAAATGATAATTTATTAAAGGCCCGACATTGCTGCAAGACATTGGGTGTAATTTTGAGGTATCGTTGTAAAAGGTATTGCTTATCGGCTGATATCAAACACATGTTTAATATGTTCAGTGTCCAAGAATGTGATCAGGACTTTCAGCGCATCCTATGGCGTGAGTCTGCAACTGACGAATACCTTTCAATTCGAACAATGTTGCAACTGAATAATGATGAAAGAAACAAATATCCGTTAGCGAGTGAAGAACTTAAAAAATCATTTTATGTCGGCAACTGTTATTTATTAACATTTGGCATCCGCCATTGATGTGAATCTAAATGAATTGATATGCTGGTCTGATAACAAAACAGTCTTAGCGTTGCTTTTTTCACATCCGTAAAAATGGAAGACGTTTATTAGTCATCTGTCATCTTATATTTTGGAGAACTTTCCACGGGTCAACTGGCGATATGTACAAATCCTGCCGATGCTGCAAGGCGATGTGTAAGATCAAGTCTCTTAATAAACAATGATTTGTGGCTTAAAGGCCGCCCATGGCTACTCCAAGGTAAAAATAACTGGGCACATCTGGTTTTATTTGCAATATCAGACACTTTAGACCTAGTTAAGACAATAGATGAAACAATTTTTCGTTGGCTGAAATTAGTGGGGGCACTCGCCTGGTGCCTAAGATTTATACATATTTTAAAATGTAAAAAAAAGAGATTGTTCATTACTTGAGAAATTAAGGCTGCTGAAATATTAATTTTCAAATTCTATCAACGAATTCATTTTTAAGAAATTATAAAAACACTCAAAAAAGGTCTCGCTTCCATAACTAACAAAAAATTTAAAATACTTTCACCTTTGTTGGATTCAAATGAGGTACTACGTGTTGGTGGACAGCAAACATCAAATAATTCTTCACAAAGATAGTTCTTTGGTTCGTAATATTCTGCACGATTTTCACTCAACGAAGTCGGGTGTGATTACGCTGATCCTATTTTGTATGGGCAACATAGTAATCAAGGATGTGCACCTAGAACTGGTGTCGGATTTGAGTACTGGAGCGTTTTTAGCTACTCGTTGCTAGGCGTGGTCTATTAAACCAAACCAGTTCACCTCACCAAGTGTTCCATATTTCGGCGGAGCATGGAAATCCACGGTGAACTCTATGAAGTATTATTTACGCAGAACTATTAGGCAAGCTATTCAGTGGTTTGAGGAGCTGTCAACACTACTTGTTAGGATTGAGGCAACAGTAAATTCTCGACCATTAGTGCAAGCTGACGCAGATGCCACTCCCGGCCACTTTAATTGGACGCCCTCTCAATGCATTGCCTGAGTAAGACGATACCCATGTTAAGAGTTCAACGTTATCGAAGTGGAGACTTGTTCAGCAGCTATCCCATCATTTTTGGTCTCGATGGTAAACAGACTACTTTCTTTCATTTTAATCTAGAACTAAATAAATGGGCGAGTGAGGACAATTTAAAAATTGGTGACATCATTTTACGACTATTTACCTCCGGCTTGCTGAAAGTTTGCGCGCATTATTGAAACCCATGCGGGATCTAAAGGCTTGGTAAGAGTGGCCACGGTTAAAACCAGTACTTTGATCTTCAAAAGACCAGTTAAACTTCCCTCTTCCAAAAGATTTTTGAACTTCGTTCAAGGCTGGTTTTTAGGTAATCTATATACATGCATTTCATTGGTGCTAAAGCCAAATCCTCAGTAGACCTTAAACATAATTCTTAAATGTTTCAAACCTCTTTACTTATACAAAAACTTTTAAAAAATCAATGAGAATTATAAAAATTTATTGTAATTTATATGTATAAGCATAGTAGGCTTTGAAATAAATACTTATTAAATACTTTCATTGTCACCCAAAGGGCGTCTAATTGTATAAAGGTTGAAAAAAAATAAAATAGATTTATATCGAATTTAATAATTTGTTTGTTGGGAATTTTGAATAAGTTTCAAAGCTTATACTATTGTAATTTTTATATTTCTCATTGAGTTTTTAAAAGCTTTTGTATAAATAAAGAGGTTTGAAACATTTAAAAATTAGGTTTAAGGTCTACTGATGAATTGGCTTTAGCACCAATGAAATGCATGTATATAGACTAGCTAAAAACCCTTAACAAACAAAAGTTTTTTAAATAATAACATATAATAAATAGGCAATTGCTCAATATTCACACAGTATTCAACAAAAATTTTGCTCAACATATCTAACAATAATAAATTGACTTAAGCTTAAATGTAGTTCACTAACACTATTGATCGTGTCAGCGTTTCATTGATGTTTTAACAGCCTTGTTAAGACATATTGCGGAATAAAAGTGTTATAACATGGAATTCACAAGAAAGAGAGTCCAAGAAATCATATTTAATAATGAAACCAAAACTTATATTCAATTATATTGTATAATGTATAGCCCGCCTTGTCAATTTTTATCATGAAAATGTCAAAGTTTTGACATAAATAAAAAATATAATCAATGTTATATAATGCATGGGTCGCTTTGTTTCGACTGCAGATGATAGAGTTTTATTAATGTGTTAACAGACTTGTTAGGACAGATTGCTTAACAACGCTTTTATAATATGAAATTGAGAAAAACGAGAGAAAAGAAATCCTATTCAGTAATAAAACTATAACGATAACAATATGAGCAATAAGATATTCAGTGTAATGCATGCCGCCATATGAAAATTATCTCGTTCAGCGTTTGGCATAAATAAAATATACTTATAAGCAAACTTGGGCAATGTATTAGCCACTTTAAAGAACACGATTGCTTTAGCTATATTACAAAAAATTAAGCTAAAAGATCCAAACCAAGTGTTATAATTATCTTATGATATTAAAAATACGTAATACGAATTTCCAAATATTAGCCATACTGTGCGAAAAAAAATGTTTCGGATCTACGTATATTTACTTTTCAAAACAGGAGTTTCAGAACTGCGGACACTGCAGAATAAAATGGTCTTATGAATTTTATTTTAACTGCCGTACTTATACCAAATTTGTTTAAATAATACTTTTCACACAACACATTTTCTAAAATGAATTTTATTATACTGGTTTAAAAAGCGCTGAAATGCAAATACAAAACGCTGAAAGCCATCACTTTTAACAAACATGGCCGCTTGCGTACAACAACAACAGCAGCTTACAATAAACTACTGATAGCAACGGTTTGCGATTGATTTTTATTTGGGCTTTGACAGATAATATTGGAAGAAAAATAATCAGTTGATCTTCCGAAATTACCTAGTTGGAGAGATTGCAAATGATTTTGAGTAATTATGAGCGTTGCCGCTTATGTTATTTTTATAAAATGTAAACATGAAGTTTTGTTATTTTTTCACAACAAAGTTTATATCTGAAGAAAAACTTTTTGAATAATTATTTTTAAATATTTCTAGCAGGATGATATTATTTTTAATAATATAACCGTTTAGGCATACACTATTCCATAATTAATACAGTTTTTGTATTTTTTTTTTGTATTGTGTTATCAACACAATTTCGCGGGTTCGAAATATGCTATTGGATTTTATAATTGTGCATACATATGTATTTACATGTCGAAGCGCATTTGGAAGGATTTTCAATAGCTTTAATATAATGGTTTCATCTAAGCTTGAAAAGTTCTTTATAATATTTTACATATACTAAGATAATGTTATATCAATCAATCAAATATATTGAAACTTAATTTTTTGCAATAAGTCAAAAGATTTTAGATTTTTATACAAAAATCGAAAGAACTATAGTAATATTAGTGTGCTAGCTAGTGTGCATGCCATTTTAAAAAGCTGTACAGTATATTGAAAAAAATCAGGTCTTTTGATTTTGATAGCACAAGCAAGAAGAATAAGCGAAAATAACAATAGTTGAGAAATACATGTAACTGATATCCAACTTTTTCAAATAAAAAAATAATCAATTATGGAGTGAACAATTTCTTACATATGATCATGAACGCTTACGTTAAAAATATTATTAATGCTCTGCCTTTTTTTGTTCATATGTTCTTTTGTGAATATAATAAAAAATTATCCATGAAAAAAATCAAACGGATGCAATAATTTGTTTACGATCAAAACTTATCCAAATATTTTATACAAACTTGCTGTCAATAATTTGCATTTCATTCATAATCACATAATTGTATTGCAAAATTTAAAATAAAAAAATATAACATCCGAATTACGCGTAACTTATATATTTGAAAAAAGTTACAATGAGAAAAAAGTAGCCAACGCGTTATTTTCGTGTTTCTTACGTAAACTTACATTTACGAATAAAATTTAAAACTGTTGTTGGTATAGTAAGAAAAAAGAAATTCTTTCGATATTGTGGCCCAGACTGTAAGTTTCTTATTATTTGCTTATAATGAGTTTATATTTTAGCCAATTAATTCTCATTTCAAATTTAGATGCTATCTGAAAATCTATTGAGATTGGCTTGCAAAACTGTACCTTTAATGCATTTAAAACCAGAAATTCGGTTGAAGTATTTGCGCTTTCATATATGGGTTTTAAACATGATATATGATTTACGCAGAATGTGTTTTCTCATACAATGTTCATATTAGCAAATTACTTCAAATAATTTGATTTACACCAAATCAAGTGGAAATTTGTCAATGTTCAGACAGTAAAGTTAAACGTTATTTTGTATGAGCTAAACAATATTATATTTAGATATATTCCCATACATCCGGTTATACGTTGCAAGCATAAATGCGTTTAGCCTTAAAAGTTTGAATATAGTAAGCAACCTGAAATCAGAACATAATATCTACTATATCATTAAAAAAACTACCGTAAATAATATATTAACCTATAAGTATTATTTTCTTTCTTTTTATTATTTTGCATACAAAACTTTCTGCTGTCGTGGCAACACAATTTCTATAAAAAATTTTTTTCATGGCAACACTTATAGCCATCGTAAAGGAAATAAGAAGAACAAAAGAAAAGAAATTAAAAAAGATTAAAACCACAGACAGAATATAATAGTATTGATTCCGAAACTTTTTATTTCAATATAATCTTAGCTTAAAATATTGGCAAAAATAAACAAAAATATCTAAGAAATGTATTAAATTGTCTAAAAAGAAAAAAAACATGTATACTTTTGTTATTTTAACATTGATTTTAGCTTCGACTATAATGTATATACATATATCCGTCTCGTTTTGTTTTCCTCATATAATATGATAGTGTTGTAACAAGAAAATGTCAATGTAATAGTTGCATATATATCCAAATGTCAAAATCCATATCAAAAAATTTAACCACAAATAATTTTCTGACAGTAGAACATGCTAAGATGTATTTTTTTCTGCAGCGGCCATTTTGTTGAAAACAAGCAAGTATTGTAAAACGTTGTCGCAGTGAATGCATTTAGCGTTTTCCACATGCAATTCAGCGATTTTAAAATCAATATACCATAAATGTTTAAAATGTCCAATTTAGTTTTAGTTGTTTAAGATCTGAGCTAGTTAATTCTTGGATGTTTGACTATCGTTTTGAAAACACAAAGGTTACGTTCCTAAAATTTAATTCTCCACAAAATATTTCTGCAGTCGGATAGTTTTTGAACTGTGATGAGTTTTTTTTTTGTTTTGATGTTGTGTTCAACACGTTTACAAGCGGAACGTTAAAAATTAAAAATCTGGTAACAAGGAGTGTAAGTAAAGTTTTTTACTTCATAAATAAATACGCATCTATTCAAATTTTAGTTGCACTTATATATAGTTTCAGTTTTTCTGCCTTTAATAAGAAATGTTTATAAGTAATTAGTCGAACTTATATTGAAAGGCATTGTTTCACTCAAGTTCAAATCTGATTTTTTATTAAGACTAGCAGAATGGAGCGGTACTGATATCAAAAATCGAACAGGGAGAGCTGATGATCGATGATCGAAGGAGAGCGACTTTGAAAGTAACACTGATTTGTCCTGCTAGTCTGATAAATAGTAATTTTTTCCAAATATTACTTTCTCAATAAAATAATGAAAATAATGAATAAATAAAAAAGCTGTCTTAAATTAAAAAAGAAATGGGTAAACTCAGATTTGAACTTGAGCCAAACAATTCCTTTCGGCAAAAACCTTTTCGTTGGACATTTTAAAATTTTAACGTAATATTAAAGCAGTGTCAGTGCAGATTTTTAATAAAATTCCGCGAAAAGTTGCAAAGTTTTGAAAGAGCCGTAAAATCTTCTAAAAAGACGAAAATGTAAGGAATGTGGAAAATTTGCAAATATTTTTAAATATATATTGCGGATTTTAGAACTTTTTGCAAGCTTACATTTTTTTTAAGAATCTTTATCAATTTTTAAGCTTTTCCTATTCTCAAAAATGTTTGCAAAAATTTGTTTGAAAGTAAAATTGTATACTTTCGAAGTTAACGCGAATTTTTTAATACAACTTAATCGCATTTTGCTTAAAAACGGTTCATAATAATTACGGAGGGAATCCATAATATAACTAAAAGCAAAATTTCTGGCAAAACTTATCAAACAAAAATTGGAAAATAAATGTGCTCATAGTCATTAGAGTACCTACCGATAGGTGCGCAGTGATATAAACAAATATGAGCATGAATACATACCGGTATAAAACAAAATGCGTACCGATATATACAATAACGAAATTGAACGGATACGAAAAATACTTTATAGTGAAAATATTCAATATATGCTAGAGTAAATTATTTATTATTGTATTCTTTGTCGTTCCCTGAAAGCAATACAGAAAAAAATGGTGTACTTATATCATTTTTATTGCCGTACTTATATTAAATCTGTTTTCATAATAGTATTTAAGCATTCACACATTTTTAAAGTGTGTTTTATTAAACTGGTTTTAAAAGCGCTAAAATACAGATGCAAATCGCTGAAAGTCAACACTATGTTAATATTATTCAATGGTTAGAACAACTACAGCTTACATTTTATTCTGACAGCAAATATTTGCACTTATTTTTTTATATGGACTTTGACAGCTAAGAAGAATGAGCATGAATAATATATATTACTCTTTTGAGCAAATGATCAATGTTGTCGCTGTTGTTATATTAAGCATATTTCTTAATTACTTTTGTATCTTTTTTACATCGATTTTTCAGTAAATTTTATATATATATATTGGACTATTAATCATACTGCCGTTTCGGCTTATATTATTTCGTAAATGCTATAGAACATTTTTTGTTGTTAACACATAGAACAGTTCCTTGGTTCGATAGTGTTGGTAACACTGGTGTAATTGAACGGCCATAAATTGTGTTGATCCGAATTTATTTAGTTATTTAAGTCAAAATAAATATAAAAATAATAAAAACTTTTGAAAACTATAATACAAAAGATAATATTAATGTGAACAATAAAATTTATAGAAAAGAATAAAGTTAATAATAAACTTAACTCAGTGATGGCTGAGTGCAGCAAATGCAAAACATCAATAAGAGGTGAAAGTGGTATTAAATGTGAGGGAGTATGTGGAAAGATCTATCATAGTGCAGCCAAATGTTCCAATATAGATCAATATTCAATTGGAGTTCTAAATAAACAAAACTTTATAAGATTTATATGTGATGATTGTATGCAGTATATTAATAATATTGATGAAGTCTTAAGAGAAATTCATGATGGCGTAGAAAAAAACAAACAACAATTAAATGAATATAAGCTTGAATTTAAAACAGCATTGAAACACAATGAAAACGAAATAAAACAACTCTTGGAGGCAATCGAAAGTAGATACGAAGCAAGATTAAAGAAGCTAGATTGTGCTAATAAAATCTGTGAAAAAATGTAAGAGAAATAATAAATATTAGTGGTATAATAACTGAGTTTGAAAACAATAATAAAGAACTGTGTAATTCAATTGGCGAAAAAAAACTTAAAAATGTGCAATGAAATTAAAGAAGCAATCAAAGAAACAAGTAAAAAAACAAACCAAATGTCATATGCTCAATCAGCAAAAAATAAAGAGATGCCAGATGTAAGAAAGCAAGTACCATTAATAATAAAGCCAAAAGAAAAGCAAAATGTGGAAAAGACTATGGAAGAGTTAAATAATAAAGTTGATCCTATAAACTTAAAAATAAAAAATGTTGAAAATAGAAAAAATGGAACCTTGGTAATTCAAACAGATAATGAAGATGAACGGGAAAAAATAAAAGCAGCAATTCAAAGTGAAATAAGTGAGGGATATGATATCCAGACTCCAAATACAAATAAAAAGACAATAATAGTAACAGATATGACTTTTAAATATAATGAAACTGAATTATTACATAAAATTAGAAAACAAAACCCGATAATGGAAGAAGATGAATTTAGCATCACAAAAATGTTTGAATATAAAAAGAATAACAGAACAATTTATAACGCGAAAATTAAAGTTGATAATGAAACTTACCATAAAATAATGAACCAGCAATGAATAAACATTGGATGGGAGAAATGTAGAATTTTCGACGGGACAGAATTAATACAATGTTTCAAATGTAAAGGATTTAATCACAAAGCATTTGAGTGCAAAAATAAAGAGATATGTTTTAAATATCATGGACCACATAAAAGTAAAGAGTGCGATAATGAAATGTTAAACAAATGTATTAATTGTGTTCGAAGTAACCAAAAATTTAATATTGGATTGGATGAAAACCACTACACAAGTAGTAAACAATGTCCGGTTTACCAGAACAAACTGAACTTTAAAAAGAAACAGTTAGGTTTAACGTTCTAACAATTACAGTGCATTCATGGCATATATTTAAATGTACAAGGTCTATTAAATAATTTCGCTCAAATCGAAGATATTACAGCAAGTGAAAATCCTGAATTTATAATACTATCAGAAACGCATATTATGCAAAATATAAATCCAACAGAAACATTATTAAGAGGATATGAACAAATAACAACTTTATGAAATTCAAAGAGAACAGGTGGTGTCAGTGTATATTTTAAAAATCACTGGAAGATTGAAAAAATATTAGAAAAAGTATATGACTTTAAATATTGGATAAACGCAAGTAGTGTTAAATATAAAAATTTTAAATTTATTATCATGGCGGTGTACAGATCACCTAACAGTAGTGAAGGAGAATTCTGTGAAATATTTGAAGAAACAATTGAAGAAATTAATGAGAATAATTGTAACATCATAATTGCAGGAGATTTTAACATAGATTGGTCGAAAGAAGGAGCGTACAAAAACAGAATTGAACATATACTAAATGATAACTGTCTTAGGCAAATCGTTCAAAATTATACCAGAATTACACAGAGATCAAAAACAATCGATTACGTTATAACAAACATGGATAATATATATATTAGAAATAGTAATATAAATAAAATATCGGATCATGAAACAATTAATATCACCATTAAGTGCAAATATGAGAAACAAAATGAACACAGAGAAATAGAATATTTTAAATACAATAAAAGACTGTTTAGAAGTGAATTGATGCCAATAGTTAATATAAATGAAAATAATGATTTGAATAACAACACATATCTGCTAGATAATTGCATTGAAGGAGCAATAAAGAAATTTACTATAAAAAAGACTATAACTCAAAACTGTAAAAATAAATGGTTCAATAATGAGCTGAGATGTATGAAACATGAAAAAATTCAAAAATATAGAATAGCCAAAATATATAATACTTACCATGCATGGAACAATTACAAAATTATCAGAAATATTTACAAGAAAAAAATAGTCGAAGAGAAAGATAAATACATCAACAGAAAAATAAGTAATTCCAAAGACCAAAAACAAATGTGGAAACAAATTAAAGAACTAGTACTAAAAAAAGAACAACCTGTGATAAAATCTGTGATATTTAATCAAATTGAGTACAATAATAATTACCGAATAGCAAATCAGTTTAATAATTATTTTGTAGATAGTATTAAAAACATAAGAGATAATATAGAAAATGTGCAATATATAAATATAATTCCTGTGATAAATAAAACATTCAATTTTCGGGAAACAAATATACAAGAACTAAAGAATATTTGTAAAAATTTAAAGAATAAACCTGATTTTAATAAAGTATCAATTAATATTATACTGGACAATTGGGATATTATCGGCAAAATAATACTATATGTAATTAACAAATCGTTTGAAACTGGTATTTTTCCGGACAGTTGGAAAGAAACTATGATAACGCCTATTGAAAAAATATTTAAAACAAATAAGTGCGAGGAATTTAGACCAATCAACACATTAAAAACCTGTGAAAAAATAATTGAAAGAGTTGTGAAAGAAGAATTGGAAGAATATATGGAAAAAAATAAATTATTCAATAAATATCAATCCGGTTTCCGGAAAACATACTCGTGTGAAACTGCTGTAAACTACGTCATAAGCAGATGGAAAAAAATAGAGAAAAATAATAAAATATTAGCAATCTTCCTGGATTTTAAACGCGCATTTGAAACTATAGACAGAGAAATATTATTTACTAAACTACAAAAATATGGCATAAAAGGCAAGGAAATAAAATGGTTTGAGTCATATCTAAACGCGAGAGTACAGACAACGAAAGTTAACAATATAAAATCATTGAGTATTGGTAACGAATATGGTGTTCCACAGGGATCGATTTTGGGTGCATTACTATTCATCATATACATAAACGAACTACCAGAAATTTTAGAAAATAGTGAAGCTGTGCTATATGCCGATGACACGTTAATATTTACGGAAGCTGCAACTGATCAAATATGTCACAACAACTTACAAAACGATTTAAAAAACGTTAACAAATGGTTAAAAATGAAAAAATTAAAACTAAATGAAAGTAAAACAAAAGTTATGGAAATAAATATGAACAGTAATATACAAGTTAAAATAAATGATGAACAAATTGAAAAAGTGAAAAGTATTAAATACCTCGGTTTCATACTAGACCAAAACTTAAAATTTAGAGAACACATCGAATATATTTGTAAAAAGATTGGAAAGAAAATAGGTTTTTTTAAAAGACTGGGAAACAAAGTATCAGTAATAACTGCAATAAATATATATAATACAATAACTAAACCACACTTTGAATTTGGATCAACAATAATTTATACCTGCTGCACGGATCAACAAATAATTAGACTTCAAAAACTTCAAAACAAAGCAATGCGATGTATATTAAAATGTAACCGTTATACACCATTAGACCATATGCTATATAGTCTTAAGTGGCTTAAAATCCGGCAAAGGCTCGAATTAAACACTGGTATTTATCCATAAAATGAAGATGGGATATGCCCCGCAATAGCTATGTGAACAACTGATGTATGTGAGGGAGGTTCAACCGTATAATCTAAGAAACTGCCAAGATTTCAGACTTCAACGCGTAACAAACAATTCTATGAAAAGATCACATTTTTATAAAGGTCTAAATATATATAATCAATTACCTATGCATAAAAAATGAAAGAAATATTAATGTATTTAGAAGACAAATTGTACAATTTATAAATAAGACTTAAAGATCAATGTTCAAAATATGAAATGTATCTGTATTTATAAAGTATGTTACATACTACTAAATAAACCAATAATAATAATAATAATAATCAGTTATTGGATTGGGTAATTTTATATATGTAATAGCCAAGAGTAAGTTGAAAGCAATTTCATATATGTACCTATATTTATGAAAAAAAAATCATTTTTAAAATAGTGTAAGTATTTCATATGCAAAAAAGCTTAGGTTTTAGTTAATGGTACCTTTCATTATATATCAAATTTACAATAAAAAGGACAAAATTGTTGCACTTTTTTCTAGAAACAAAAACGGCATTAGGGTGTTTATTTTGGTTGTGGAATACACCAAAAAGGTTTTCGGAGGGCGACATTAAATAATAATAGAATAAAATTTAATTATTTGCTTTTACAAAATGTCGAAGCATTTTGCGGTTATATAAAACTTTATATTACGTTAAAATCTTAATTTCTCATACAACGCTCTATAAATAGCGTAGTTTTGAAATTTTTTAAGGTAGCAGTATATATAAGTGATTTTATGCCATTTATCTACTTGGTTGCATGGTACAATAACTATGTACGTATTAAAATGTTTCACAACATTTAATTTTATAATAGCTCCGAAAACATACTAAAACTCTGCGAAATATTAAACTTCACTGATCTATAAATTTCGGCCATATTATTTTCCACAAATTAATAAAGGATTTAGAAAACAGGTACTTCTTAGTCTGATTGTTTCAATTACATCCAAAAACAATCGAAATAGTACATTAATGTAGAAGCTTCACAGAGGAATAGTTTGTACAGAATGTTTAAATATTTATTTTAAATATTATTCAGTTTAAATATTATTAAATTTATTTAATACAGATGATATCAATATGCAACCATTATTGAAAGTATCGCAATACTACAACAGTTTCAACAATGAAACAATTGTTTAGACCAGTGCCATTCAACCTATGGTACGCGTACCACTTGGTGGTACGCGAAAAATTTCCAGGTGGTGCGCGAAATCTTTTAAAATTTTTACGATTTCTATTTTTCTTTTTTTTACTAATTTATTATAAGTTGTATAAAAATTAAATGAAAGATTTCCTTATTAAAATATATTTTTAATGTACATGTTCTTGTTATGTTTTTTGTGATTTTTATTATTTTTTTTTAATTTTATTGTTTTTTATTATTAATAAATAAAATGGATTAAAAATTTTAAAATTGTTTGGTATTTATTGATCTAATTATTTTTTCAGTACATTATATTTTTTTGGTGGTACGCGAAAAGTTTGTCGTGAATTTAGTGGTACACGAGCCAAAAAGGTTGAATAGCACTGGTTTAGACTGTTTGAGCAAGATTCTTAAACAAGGAATTCACTTTAAAAAAAATTACTAGCTTAACCCTTACATTTAACAGGATTTAGAAAAACTGTACTGGCAACACTGATTCATTTGTTACTAATCGCAATTGGCTGTTACGCGGCATCATTTGTTTGCCACCGCTAAAGGGGACATTTTCTAGGGAAGTGTGGTAACACCAAGATAGATAAATAGATTTTGTTATGCAAAATTTATTCATTTAAAACTTATATATCAATAAAATGTTGTGTTGGCATGAATATATATGTATAGTAAAATTAATTGACATTAAAAAATATAACATCGTTTAAAATGTCCTCAAATGGCAGTGTCCTCAAAGGGGCTGCAAAGCACATAAACTTTTGAGGACAGTCCTCAAAAGACCCAAATGGCAACAGAATGCCTGATAGCTCGAAAAATTATCCGCAAATTGCCTGGTATGCATATATATACATAGTAATAATCAGGCAGATTTTTAAAGTTTTAATTTAAAAACTTCATTATTATTAAGTACTCCATGTAAAATTGGTAATAAAACATATTTATCGTCTTGTGGAAAACATACTAATTGGCACTCAATACTTTTTATTTCGAAAGTTTTAGGTAACTCTTCTAAATCGTTTGGGTCAACTAGACAGGTACCTAGAACTGTATGCGAATCAAACGGTTCAATAAAGAAACTTTCAACTTTGCTAAATCTCCTGCCTATTACAAAACCTGGTTCTGTACTAGAAAAACCTGTTATTAGTATTGTAATATAAGGTTTTATAGCGCAAAAATTATTTGGAGACTTTGTAGTAAATACAAAATCTTTATTTGAATAGCTTATAGTTTGGCTATTTTTTTCGTTGAACTTTGATTTAGCTTCTGGTAGAATCATTTCTTCATATTGAACTCTATCAGAAATTTGTTGCAAAATTTTCGAGGGTTTTTTTTACATATTTTTTAAAATTTGCAGATAGTTCTCGAATGGATATGCAGAAAAATTATTACAAGTTCCAAATTTTCTTACGCCCTCACTCACAAAAACAATTGGAAAATTACTAATAACTCTAGCATATTTTGAGCATTATCTACATTTCTAGCATATGTTCTTAGACAACAAAGTAGGCGATAAGCACAATGGAGCAAAAGAAATTCATAATAAAAATCATCATGTACTCTCCCCTTAAGAACAACTACACCAGTGTATAATAAAAACTGTCGAAACTCGGATGCCTTCCAATGTAATAATTCATCTAGTGTTCTGGGGTTACGAGAAAATTCTTTAGGAACAAATTTTTTCAAAGAAGTCAAATGATTAGATATTTGCTCTTTAGTTTCATTACTGGCTTTCAAATTTGTTTTATTATTCATGAGTCGTGTTAAAATTTTTCTCGTTACACCGAGGTCAACAAGATGCATTGGATCTAGAGGTACTTGACAACCAGTTTTATTTTTATAAAACTCCTTGCGGTGTTGTTTTAAATACATTCTGCATGTAAAATCCTCGTCAGTAATTAACTGAAATTGCTCTACGGAATATGTGAGGACTTTATTAATTTTCTTACCAACTTGACAACATGTGTTGCAGCCATGAAAGGACGTATGACCAGCAATGCCACATACAAAAGCTTTCGCAGGGGCATCATAAATAATTGCTCTTAAACGAAATGGAATTAATTTATTTTCAATTAAAATCCCATATTAAAACAATTGTTCTAGTTCGTGCACTAATTCTTTCAGAAAATCATCTATATATACCGGTTTTTTTCCCTAGATAAATGCCAACTGCGAAAACGGATATATTGCAGACATTAACTGTTCTCATCAAAATAGCCCACAATTGGGTGGTAGAACTTTTAAACAATGGCAAACCATCGATATTTATATCGACCACTATCTCATCACAATTTATTAAAATCTTCGAAGCTTTAGTCAATTGGTTTCTAATACCAAAATGACAATATGCTCCCGGAAAAACTTCTTTCAAACATAACGATTGCTTTTTTTAATTTCAAAAGATTTCGCACTTTTTGGTACATTTAAATTTTCGGTTCTTAAAATTGCTAACAGTTCTTCAAAACTTTCTCTGCTTGGTCTGTTTTTACGATACCAAGCACCTAATTTCTTAGATAGTATATTTTCTTTTGCTTTGTTTGTGTCTTCAATCACAGACTCCATTATAGTATTCTCTAAACACTGGTGCTCCGTAATTGAAGTGCTGTTATTCCCTTCTTCTGCCATTGGATTCCCGGTCCAATTTAATTTTTCAACGTACCTAGCTTTTTCTTTTTTTATTAACCTTCTTACATTTCTTTTACTTCCACCCCTCATATTGGAAAACATTTTAGTTTTTTCTTTTTAACTTTTGTTATTTTTTGTACTTACGTTTCACTTCTTTATTAAATTTAAATATTCACTTTTTTCTTCAATTTATATTTTATTTTCTTCTAATTTGCTTGCAATTTTATATTCTTATGTTTCTCACAAACCACTTTTCTCAAATGTTTGCTTATTTTGGGATTCACATAACTAACAAAAACACAGTGATGACAATCAAGCTGTTTAGACAAATTACGTTCAAGAATGTACTGAGAAAATTAGCGTTTTATAAAAAATAAATATTACAACATTGTTTATTTTTTTAAAAGTCTGACTCATTTTTGTATTAGTTTAAAAGTTAGACCTAAATTAATTAGCCAAAAGTTATTTAATTTTTAGTCAGTTCACCAAATTCCGACAGGGTTCGTACCATTTTCTGTTGTATTGGTGACACGATTTCTTGCCATGTATGCGTGTGTTTGTCGGCCGTTATTGTCTCTTGCTTCATCTTGGGTTCTCCTCTCAGCTTCTTCTAATAGCTTCACTTCTTAATGTATCTTTTGCCTCCATAGCAACCAAAAACTGTTTGGGGAGTTAGCAGCGTTTGGCGTTGGAAAGATGGTTTTTGTATATAAAAGTATATTGGAACAAAATTTGAAGCCATCTGTGGAATGCTTGGGATTTTCAGCAAGATAGTAACCCCAAGCATACTGCATTGATTGTGAAGGAATGGCTTCTGTATTAGCGCCCAGGCAACTCAATACCCCTCCGCAAAGACCGGATTTAAATGCTTTAGAGCACGTTTGGGAGCTTTTAAAGCGCAAAATTCGACAAACCCAAATTACAGATGCCAAATCATTGAAAAAAGCATTAACTGAGGCAGGAAGATGACCAATTTGGTTTCATCAATGCCACGACGACTGAAAGCAGTAATCGATAACGGTGGTGGACTGAGCTTTTTGTTTTTTTGTAGGTTGTTTTAAAGGACACGTGAATTAATTTAACTTATATTTTTTTAATAAAGATGATTTTCGAAAAGAAACTGTATAATTAATTTTTTTAATAAATAACACTTTATGATACTGCATGTAGATGTTACTCCTTCACTGTACATGAAATATACATAAATGATATGGAAAAGGTTATAAAAAAATTTAAAGTTTTCATGCATGTTCGCTGATGACAAGCTTATCGATACTTGTGGAGAAAATCTGGATGAATGTGTACTTAACCTAAATGAAAAATATCTTAAAATGAGTAAAATAAAACTAAACACAAATAAAACAAAATCAATGTTATTAAATGGAAATTCAAGCAATAGTATTACTATGGAAAATGTACATATTAAAAAGTTAAACAAATACAATATCTGGGTATAGTAATGGACAACTTAAGCTTCGTACCACATTTTGATTATGTGTGCAAAAAGATACCAAAGAAAATTGCGTTTTTGTTAAGAAGATATAAGATTTCTACGGTAACTGCATTAACAATTACAAAACTGCATTTTGAATACTGCTCCACTGAAATGTTCTAGAGCAATCAGCAAATCAAGGTTATATTTCAAAAGTTACAAAATAATGGCATTCGCTGTATTCTCAGCAATTTTTATTTATGCAAGCATAAACTTATTGATTATATAAAAAGAAATTCTAAATTTATACTTGTTCTAATTATAGCTATTATTCTATGTAAAAATTAATAATTAATAACCATATTTAAATTGTGCCTCTGTACGTATTTATAATAGCAACAAGAAATGCTAAATAAATCATTCAAACAAAATCATGGCATAACTTTCATATAGACCTAAATTTAGAATTTTGTTTTATTTCATATAATTTATACATCTATTCATTAGTGTCCAACCGAATGATTGGGTTCAGCTACGGAGTTCGGTAAAAAAATGATGCTCGGCTAATGATCGGTGTTCGGCAAAATTTTTACCGAACTTTAGCGAATACCGAATTTTTGTATGAAACTACATATTCATTATCATGCAAGGCAAATTTATAACAGGTACTCTCGCCGCAATTCGCTTTGAGAGATACCCAATTTCGATGACAAAAAATGTACTGAAAAATACGTCAACCAAAATAATCACCTGATTTGTCGAGGCCACCGACCACGAATTCGCTTTGATTATCATGTGTGCATATTAAAATAATACGAAAACAATACAACCATACTTATATATGAGTATAAGTGCAAAAAAATACAACGCTCACAAAAGAAAGTGTAAATGATAAAATAAAATAGCGTGTTTGTGAAAGAAACATGCTACAGCACCATGTAGAAGTCCCAGAAGGATATGACGAAAATGCATGATCTAATAATACAGGTCTGTTTATTACTACAACAATAAAAAAACAAAAGGCATTTTGTTTATTTTATGATAGTGGTGGAAAATTAAATTTTTCTTCGGTACAAAAAAAAACATTTTAAATAATACTTTTTTGACCCACACAGTACTAAATTGAAATCTTTAAAATTTTTTCTTTATTAACTAAAAACATATCGTCGGTCACAGGTTGACAACTCTTAACTCGCAAAAAAATCGAATCAGGTCTTTGATGCCAAAAGACTGTGTTTGTCCGTCTGTATGTTAGTACGTTTCATTTATATTTTTAAAAAATGCCCTTCCCTACTTCTACTAATCTTGGTTTTTTTATTTACTTCCAACACGGTTTAGCGACGGAGTAATAACGTTATTTTTTGTCTCCTGAAAAGTACAAAAGAAGTTGAGTTGTCAACCTGTGACCGACGATATAATTTTTTTTTATTGGGTAATTTAGTAGTATTAAAATACTTTACAGTAAATTCTTAAAAAAATATTATTTTTGTACTTAAGTTTTTATAAAAAGCTCTGTGTTCTGCATTCCTTAGTTGATACGGTTGTATGTCTCCAACATAATTAAGTTGTTCTATCAAATATTCTGGTGCGTTTCCCGTTTTCATTTTTTGTATAAAGTATAGTGTATTCATTTCAAGTCTTTGTTGTACATATATTGAGCCATTTCAGTGCGCCAAGCATATTTTCAATTGGTGTTAAAATATTACATCTTAAAATTGATCGCATAGCTTTGTTTTGCAGTTTTTGAAGTCGTTCTATTTGCGTTTCTGTGCAGCATGTATATAAAATTGTTGAACAAAATTCGAAATGTGGTTTTACCATTGTATTAAAAATATTTATAGCCGTTAGTACCGATATTTTATTTCGTATTCCTTTAAAAAACCCGAATTTTTTACCAATTTTTTACATATATATTCTATATGTTCTTTAAATTTTAATTGTTTATCTATTATAAAACCAAGATATTTAATTTCAGTTACTTTTTCTATAACTTCATTATTTATTTTAAATACCGATTCATTGTTCATGTTTATTTCCATTATTTTTGTTTTGTTTTCATTTAATTTTAGTTTATTCATTTTTAACCATTTGTTTATGTTATTAATATCGTGTATCATGTTTTCTTGTTGTCTATATAATCAGATTTAATATTATTTACTTTTACCATTTGTTTTCGGTCTGTAAGATACGATTTAAACCACTTTAACTCGTTTCCTTGTATTCCATACATATGTAGTGTTTGTATTAAGATATCCCCATCAATTGTCTCGAAAGTTCTTTTAAAATCTAAAAAGATTGCCATTAGTTTTTTGTTTTTTTCTACATTTTTCCATCTATTAATGACGTAGTTTACCGTTGTTTCACATGAATATTTTTTTCTAAAGCCAGATTGATATTTAGAAAATATATTATTTTCTTCAATGTATTTTTCTAATTGTTGTTTTACCACTTTTTCAATTATTTTTTCACACGTTTTTAGGGTGTTTATTGGTCGAAACTCTTCACATTTTTTTTTGTTTTCGCAACTTTCTCGATTGGAGTTACTGATGAAACTTTCCAGCTTTCCGGGAAATCTCCCGTTTTTATTGATGCGTTTATTAGATTCATCATGGTCTTACCCATAATGTTCCAATTGTCTATTATTATTTTCATTGATACGTTATTAAAGTCAGGTTTATTTTTTATATCTTTGCATATTTTTATATATTGAAACGATTAATTTTGGCTCAAGTTCAAACCCGAATTTACCCATTTATTTATTCTAATTTTTTTATTTTTAATTTTTATTAGAAAATTTTTTTGGATAAATTCATTATTATTTTTTATTAAGAGAGTACTATATATAGAACCATTTTTATTATTCATCATACTAGCAGAACGGATCAGTACTGATTTCGAGGTCGCTACACCATCTCATCAGCGTTCTTTGTTCAATTTTACCACTTTTGACGGTGGATACTAGTGATCAGGAATATCAACTATTTAACCGTATTATTTAACAAATTAGGATACGAAAAGTACAAACTTATTCATTTTCACATGTCAAATCAATTTCGGTTAGTACGAAATCCCATCTATGATGAATAACTACTCTATATATTTCAGTCTCTCTTGCTTATTCAGCGCCATTGGCTGCCGAGAAATAAGCGGTACTTAATCATGTTGTTAGGTTTCTGTCATTTGTAGTTGAATTTCTTTTTTAGTATTCAACCAACTATGACCAAGTAAACATGTAGATTTTGACGCGTAAGCAAGAGAGACTGAAATATATAGAGTAGTTATTCATCATAGATGGGATTTCGTACTAACCGAAATTGATTTGACATGTGAAAATGAATAAGTTTGTACTTTTCGTATCCTAATTTGTTAAATAATACGGTTAAATAGTTGATATTCCTGATCACTAGTATCCACCGTCAAAAGTGGTAAAATTGAACAAAGAACGCTGATGAGATGGTGTAGCGACCTCGAAATCAGTACTGATCTGTTCTGCTAGTATGATGAATAATAAAAATGGTTCTATATATAGTACTCTCTTAATAAAAAATAATAATGAATTTATCCAAAAAAATTTTCTAATAAAAATTAAAAATAAAAAAATTAGAATAAATAAATGGGTAAATTCGGGTTTGAACTTGAGCCAAAATTAATCGTTTCAATATATAAAAATATTAATAAAAGTTCGACTAATTACTTATAAACATTAATTATAAATATCTTTGCATATATTTTTAATTTCTTGTAGATTTATTGCACGAAATTTAAATTTAGAGTTTATCACAGGTAATTGGTTTATATATTGCACATGTTCGATCGAATTTCTAATTGATTTAATACTATCCACAAAGTAGTTATTAAATTGACTGGCTATTTGGTAATTTTCCATATATTCTATTTGATTAAATATCACAGTTTGTATCACACTTTTATTTTTATTAAGTACTAATTCTTTTATTTCCTTACACATTTGTTTCTGATCTTTGGCATTGCTTATTTTGTTATGAATAAATTTATTTTTCTCATATTCGATTTTAGTTTTATATTTCTTTCTTATTACTTTATAATTGTTCCATGCTTCATCTGTGTTTTCTGCTATTGCTATACAGTATTTGGTAATTTTTCCTTTTTTAGTAACATTAGTTCTCTACTAAACCATTTGTTAACATTATTTTTTTCGCTAATTTTTCTTTTTTTTGTGAATTTCTTTATTGTATTTTCAATGCACATATCGATGTTAAAAGCATTACTGTTTACATTATTATTTTCAATATATTTTAATATATTATTTAGTTCGCTATTAAATAAGTTTTTATTATATTCAAATATGTCTATTTCTTTTGTTATTATTTGTTCACTATTTTCTTTTTGAGTTATATCTATAGCTTCATGATCCGCTATTTTATTTTCGTTATTAATTCTAGAGTATACGTTATCATTATTTGTTATTACATAGTCTATTAAAGTTTTTGTATGTGCTGTTACTCTTGTATAATCATTAACGTTTTGTTTGAGACCGTTATCATTTAAAGTTAGTTGTATTCGATTTTTGTATGTATCGTCTTTTCTCCAGTCTATGTTGAAATCACCTACTATAATTATTTCATAATTTGTTTCACATATTTCTTCAATTATTTTATCAAATGCGTTACAAAATTCAACTTCGCTACTGTTTGGAGATCTGTAAACAGCCATTACTATCATCATCGTACTTCTATTTTTTGCTAAATATGCACACATCCAATATTTTGAATCATCGACTTTTTCACATATTTTGATCACCTTCCATGTATTTTTAAAATAGATAATAACTCCACCGGTATGCGCAGAATTAGACAATGTTACATAAGAATCATATCCTTGTAATTGATAATCTTGTTCCTTAATTTTTTTAGTTAAATGTGTTTCAGAAAGTATTAAATATTCGGGATTTTTAACTGCTGCAATTATTTCCACTTGATTAAAGTTGTTAAGTAAGCCCTCGGCATTTGTGTATATTCCATTGATTATATTCTTTGATTGTTAAACATTAAAACCCATTCTTCTCATCTTCATATTCAATTTGTTTTGATACACTGGACATTCTTTGCTTAAGGTACGATGATTTTCATCAAGACCCAGATTAAGTTTTTCGTTTGATCTTATGCAGTTTACACATTCTTACATAATTTCTTCTTTACATTCCTTTGCTCTATGATTTCCATGACATTTATGGCATACTTCTTGATTTTTGCAGTCACTTGCTCTATGATTGAAACCTCTGCATTTATAGCACATTAACACATCGGTCCCGTCGAAAACTCTAAATTTTTTCCAACCAATATTAATTTTTTGGGCAGATAACGCTTTTGTGTATGAATCATTACCAATAATATGTTTTACATTATGAATTATTTTATTATTTCTTTTAAATTCGTAGGATCTAACAGGTTTTAGTTCACTATTCTTTAAAAACTCATTTTGTTTTTTAATTTTCTCAACAATTTCTTCATCGGTAAATTTAAATGTCATGTCCGTTATTGTTATATTCATGTAAAAATTATCCGGTACTTTTATTTCATAATTTTCACTCATTTCATTTTGAATCGCAGTTTTAATTTTATCTCTTTCCTCATTATTTTCACTTTGAATAACTAATGATCCATTACTCCTATTTTCAACATTAGTAATTTTTAGATTAATTGGGTCCACCCTATTGTTTAAATCTTCCCTTGTTTTTTCTACTCGTTGCTGTTGCAAATGACAGTTTATTTTGTTTATCGTTCGTTTCTTTAATAACTCCTTGCACATCTTTTCATTGTTTTCTTCGATATTGTTATAGATATCTTTATTTTTATTTTCATAATGTGCTTGCGTTTATGTTATGTTATCGAAGCAAATAATTTGAGATCGAAATTATTTATTACTTGGATATTTAGCGCGACCTGTACTCTTTTAAAATACTTTCACTGTTATATATGTTGATATATGTATAAAAAATTTTGATTTCCATCACTGATTTCAATACAAAACTTTTTACAACTTCACATTTTTCGGCCATTAAAAAACACAATGCTTCAAAAAATCAGCTGGACTATTAAACAGACCTGTATTATTGGATCATGACGAAAATGTTGTTTAAAAAGAAATCAAAATAAATTTTGAAGCTTTAAATCCTCGAAATGCAGATACATTTGAATATTGGAACTTCAGTCCATTTACAAATCTTAGTGTTTTGACCAGGAAGTACCTTTCATCACCACCAACCACCGCACAGTGGTGCCAATTAGAAAAAAAGGGTAAGAAATCTGCATCTTTGAAACTTGCGATCCGATTACAAAACAATGTGTGTAAGAATCACAGAGGAGGACCTGTGCTTTAAGGATTTTCTAATTTGAAACACCCTGTTGAAACATACGGTGGGCTACAGGGTGTCAAAGTTGACTACCTCGGGCATGTAAAACTTTGTTGGCTTCATAGCTTTTACAAATATTACTTGATTTTAACAAATTTATGCTTTTTGTAAAGCTTTTTAATAGGTAAAGAAAATACATTTTATTTTAAAGAAATATTTTTAGTTTTCAAATTTTGAGTTTTCGCTTTGACTTTGCTCGCAATTTAGTCAATACCGGAGAAAAGAAAAAATTAAAAAGAAAATATATGATTTCTAATACAATCTCTGACAATATGCATAAAAAATTTTAATAGCTCTCAATTCATATAGTAGAGCTTGATTGTTTGACGGTTTTTTCAACATTTTTTCAAACCAAAATTTGTCTTTTTCAATATACCAAAAGATTAGACTTCACAAAAGACTGTAGTAGAAATTTTAAGTCGATTAAAGCATGTACGCTTTATCCAGCATTGGATGAACATGGAGAATTTTTAACGAAATTCTAAATTAATCGCTTAAGAAAAAATAACGCCCATCGAGTTTAATTTTTTTTTTATAAATTACGTTAGATATATTTGATACAATGAATCTGACTTTTTATTGTTATGTGCCCGGTCAAAAATGTAGGGAGGACAGCAGATTTACTAAAAATAGTCAAATTTCCAGAAGCATTATACCTGCATGAAAATTGTACTAAATTTTATTTCTTCTGTATTTATTAAAAAATAAAAATAAAAAATATTAAAAAAATTGCAACGATATATTAAATGGAAATTTTTTAATGAATTTTTGAATCCAAAAAAAATATGTGAAGAAAATACGAATGGCTAATTTTTTAGGTTTTTCAATCAAATGCCTTATGTGTTTTTAAAAATGATCTAAATTCATTCAAAATATAAAGTTATCTACCTGTCCATTGGTATATAACATTTGTATATTTATGATTTAAAATACTAAATAAAACGGTAACGAAACAGGCATCTCGTTTGAAATTTAGCTGAAGTGAACTATTTTCAAGCGTTTTTACTACACACATATACAAAGAATACTGTAGATAGTATATTTTTAACATATTTCTTCTTGTTAAAAAAAAACTTTAAAATATTTTTTGCTAAAACTTATTTTTATTGCAAAAAATAAAAATTGTTTTTTATTTTTATTTTTTATATTATATATATATGACTGGATCTGATGATATTAATAAATATTCCATTAGGTCCATATATTGTTCTAAGAGCATTTTTGAGCGTTTACGTGTATTGAAGATTCTGAATTTTTAAATATCACTGCTTGTAGCTTCTTGGGCTTCATTTGTTAGTTCACATAAAGCCAACATACTATTTGCTATTATTTCTTTGCCATGAGCCAATACTCAGTAAAAAACAGACTACAAATTAATTTGTTAAATTTTGCATTACAAATGCGCTAAAGTAACGAAAATAACGAAATAAAATTAAAATACTAATTTCATTAATTGTACGTCAGTTTATTATGGTGTCTTTTTATATTAATTACATAATTAGTTCGATATAAGGTTGTTTTGCTGTGCATTTTTATGTTGTGAATGATAAACTTGTAGTGCAGATTTTAAAATAAAAATTGAAAATTCCTGCCAAGAAAAACTTCATTGCAAATTCTTTGTTGTCCGTACTTCTTAGAATAATCCAAACTAATTAATTTAGCAAATTTAAATTATTTACTTTGCAGCATTTGTATTTATTTTCAATTGTTTACATTAATCAGCTGTTCATTATGTAAGACGTAACTGTTGGGCTTAACAGTTGAGCTCAAAACCTACGTCTTATGAACGCGACCAATGCTTTCATTTTCTCTTGCAAATGCTTGACATATTCACTGATTGTTGTATTATTTTCCTTTACATATTTATTCGAAAAGTATTGGCCGACACAAGAGTTTCGATAGTGGGGTTAAATTTATCCATATATCTTCGTGTTTGACAGCGCTACTAAATGATAAAGATAGACGCATCCGTAGTGGAACCAAAGGTGCCATAAAGATTGAGGAATAATTTATTTCGGGTCTGTTTCCGCTCTGTTTATACTAAGAAAATCTAGATGTCCCATCGCATCCCCATTTGAACATCTTCAAGACACTATGTAAGAGTAGATATACAAAATCAATAAAATTGAATTTTAGTTTTGTTTTAAAAATGTATTAATTTTTAATTTTTTATGACTTTGTGATTTCAGAAGAAAGGTAAAATTTATGCTTATATCCTGTTTTATACTTGTGTAATTTTAATTATTTTCTATATTCAGGTGCAGAGCGTATTTGTATTTGTACAATGTTATAAAAAATCTTTTGACAATTAAAATGTTGTTTGGATACTTAGTAACACATAACAAAGCAGAAAAATCTCTTCCTTTCTTGATAAGTAATGTTTCTTTCATTCTGTACCATCAGTGAGTTAATCTTCAAAAGCACTTCAATTAATTGCCTTTTCTATAAAATAAAAACAAAGATGATGTAAGAATTTAATTTGATATCAAGCTCCAAAATATAATTAGCAAAGAAAGTAAAAATTGAAAACCCCGCGAAAATAGCGCATATTCTAAAAATTGCAACTGCAGTATTGGAAATTATTTCCAAAAATTATTAAAAAAAATCATATAATTGGCAATCGGCAGCAAAAAATCTCTAAAATGCCAAAAATTCTTAAAAATATGCGAACACCAGGAAAATCGTATGGTTCAATATTGATTAAAAAACAGCAAAATTGTAAAGTAAAAAAACTTAAAAAATATCATTTCCATTGTGAAAATAAAACTTTTATTAATATTTATACGTAATTGTTGAACTGCTTTAAGGTATATATTGAAATGAGATTTTTATGGCTTGAGTTCAAATCTGAATTTACCCATATCTTCTTAATTTAAGAAATTATATTTGGATAAATTCATTACTTTATTAAGAGTGTACTCTTTATTTGAAACAATTAATTCATCAGACTACCAGAACGGATCAGTACTGATTTCGAGGTCGCTACACCATCTCATCAGCATTCTTTGTTCGATTTTACCACTTTTGACGATGGATACTAGTAACTAGGAATATCAACTATTTAACCGTATTATTTAACGAATTAGAATGGATTAGATATTAGATATGGGTAAATTCAGATTTGAACTCAAGCCATAAAAATTTCATTAAACTTTTATTAAAAAGTATTTTGTATTTGGAATAAAAATTTAAAATGCATTTGTATTTTGAATAAAAGTATTGCAAATACCTATTTTCCACAAATTTAATAATATAATGTGGGCTTAAAATGTATTTTAAGAATCGTTCGCAATTCATCAAATATTTTTCAAACAGTCAGTTCCTATCATATACATACATACATATGAACTTTGGAACGACTGACCGAACAAAATATTTTCAAATTTGCCTGAATTTTAGATCGGAATATTTAAGTAAAACTTTCAAAACATTTGTAAAGCGTAGCGATAATAGTACCGCGTCTAAAAATAGTATATGCATACATATTTGTATTTTTTTTTGCATATTTTCGTATTTTCCCCAATTCAACATATACAAAATGATAAGTTAACAACTTCAAATGATTGTTTGAAGTTGTTTAACCGTAATCCGAATTGGTACCTCATCCGTCATATTCTCCGGATTTAGCCCCTAGTGACTACTTCCTGTTTCCAAACCTATAGAAATGGGTCGGTGGAAAGGGATTTAGCTCCAGCTAAATTATTGACCAAACAAATGTCTATTTTAAGGACCTCGAAAAATCCTACTTTTAGAATTGGACACAAAAACTGGAGAAACGTTGGACTAAGTGTATTGATTAAAAAAGACATTATGTTGAAAAATAAATTTTTGTTTTGCAAAAGAAACTGTGTTTCATTAAAAAAGTCACGGACTTATTGATCCGCCCTCGTATATTTGTACCATCAAACACCCTGCATCTATCCCACACAACATTAACTTTTTTTCCGGTATAACCTGGAGATACGATGTTAGAATATATGTTACATGAGTAATTACTCATGCGAATATTAATGCAACCTTGTTATTAGCAACTCTGTTCTTTTTCATATATTGCTAGTTCCTTTTTTTCTTCATTACATACTATGAATTATATTACTCTACACAGTCTTTAATAAACCTTCATTTCTAAAGCATCTCGTGTTAGTGTTCCTATATTTTGCAAAACTATAGTTAATACAAGTAACAAGTTAAAATAAAAGTTAAGTGTATTGAACTAAAGTAAAAATTATTTTTGGAGATTAACAAATTAAAACTATAAAGTTTTGCTGGTGTTTTTTTTGCGAAAGAAAATTACTTGCAAGGAAAATAAAAATTTGTGAGTGACAATAAAATAAATTTAAAAACAATCAAAATTAACTCATTGTATCAGATCGAAAAGCTGTACGAGAATAATTTTGATGTCTGGTGTATACAGATGAAAAGTATACATTCGGGTATGTGGGACACAAAGTGGCAGAATGGGGCCAGCTGGATGAGAGGGCGTTGGTCACAATAACACTTAGTGAAACCATCACAGTTAAACCATCTGAAGTTCTGTAAAACGTCTACCGAGGCATGGAAGAAACTAGAGACTGTACACCGTCCTATTGGTCCGGTAAGAAAAGTGACGCTGTATGAAAAGTTATTAAATTTACGGATATGTCCTGCTTTTTAAATGATTTTAGTAGTGCTGTGGATACGTTAGCTGTAGTATGAAATGATAGAAATAATTTTGCCCACCGCCATGCTTCTCAGTTGGTACTAAGTTTTCGATCTGCATAGCTGCATTTCCTTTTCTCCATTTTTTATCCCGCCCATCATTTTCGAATATGTTGAACTTTGATTCTTCTGTAAATAAAACCATAGACCAGAAATCCATCCCTTTGTCAATATGCGCATGTGCAAAATCAAGCCGAAGAAGCAGGGGTTTTTTTATATGAGAGGCTTTTTACGCGGTGTTCTGCTAAAAAAATCCATTGTTATTCAGAGCCGTTTCGATAGTTCTTGGATGGACACTCTTATTGGCGACTTTTATCGGGGATTTTTATTCACTTCCTTCATGATAGAACTAATGTCTCTCCTGAAAACCTTCTTTGGCCTACCTGACTGCGCTTTGCTATCAAAGAAACCAGTTTTGTTGCAGTGCTCAATAATTTTTTATACTGTTGCGTGGCTTAAGTTTAATATTTTGGCAATTTCAGCCTACGATTTATTTTCATTTCTGTGTTTTACCACTAATTTTCTTATATCAGTAGCTATTTCTTTTCTAGGTGCCATTCTTTCCACATTTGATCAGCACATTAACAAAACAAACTAAAATATTCCATATAATACTTTACAACTTCTTTATTATTGCTTTATTTGTTGATTTTCGCTTCATGTAGACTTTTGTCATATAAATTTATTAAGAAATTGTGATTTTTTCCGTGTGGCAGAAATAAAAAAATCAGTTTTTTTATATTTTTGCGAATGAAATCAAATATAAAACTAACTATGTTTAGTTTTCCATTCAATAAATGTTTTTTAAAAAATTAACAAAATTGTGGTTGCATTAGACTATATTACTATGTAAACGCCATAGACGCCGCGACCCAAAGGATCTTTTGTGCAGCCCGAGTGTTCACTAAAGTAGATTAAGGCTACGAATGAAGCCTATTACTCTACATGGTGAGATATTGTATATTTCACTTGGAGTCATAAAAATGCCTCCAAGGAACTTCTTTCTGCGTGCCGGCACCGCCGGACAGTCACAGAGAATGTGCTCTGGCGTTTCCTTTTGCGTTTGCATATTTTAGTCTCAGAATTATCAATGATAAACTGGTGTGGTCTGAAACCGCAGTGCCTGGTAAACCACCCCGTTATTAGTCAGATCATTTCTCTCCATTAACAGTAATTTTTGGGATTTGTTTTGGAATAACGTAATGAAACCTTTAGCTTGTCTAACACCTTGAAGGGCTTCCCAGTGGCGATTAAATTCCATCAGAGCCCAAGAATTATTCTGTTCCTTGACATATCCTTTTGTAATGCCAAAGAAGGGTTCTGGTCCTATAAACCTACGCTGGGCTCTTCTGTTAGCTAGACAGTCAGTCCATTCGTTTCCAGCGTGGCCCTCCTGGCCAGGCACCCAGCATAACGTCAGTTTATTTTGAGCGCCTGGTTCATTTAAAGATGCTACACAGTTCATGACAACGCCCGAGCTGATCTCATAAGAGATTATGGCCTTGAGCGCTGCCTGGCTATCTGACATCAAGTAGATACAAATACCCTTACATATCCTCCTCAAGCAATCCCTAGCATAAATGAATATAGCATAGACTTTTGCCTGGAAGATCGTAGCGTATTTTCCCATAAGAATGGCCCTTTGGAAGTTGAGGCCATATAAGTTAACTGCTTCGTTTAAATTAAACAACCGTTATGAGGGTATGACAGAGCTTAACTTTATTTTGATATTTTATTCTTTTATATAAACATAAATTGCTGATTAATCAGAATATTCTTAAATCTAAAAATGTAAGTTATGTCCAATGAAAAATGTTAATTTATTAAAATTACAAAGTAATCGCTAAATTTTGCAAATTAAACAAAATATCTGGATTAAAAATTATTTGGTTATTAACCAATCATATTGCTTAAATTATTTAATTGCTTACTTGCGAATTTAAAAGGTAAAAAAGGTAATTATTTGGAACTATTGTTGTTGTTCTATAATATGAGTGTCTGGTTGTTAACCTTATTAAAACATAAATTGATTATTCGTACAATTAAATAATATACATATTAAATTACAATGTTTGTTGTTGTTGTGTTATTAGTTTACAGGGTGTGCTAACTTGTGTGTAAGTGTGCCAGCCTACAAGGTGTGCTAACTTATATGCCCGCTCCCGTATCTCCGTTTTCCTGTTTGGAGCCGTCAGTGAACCAGATCTGGTCGGCATCTTCGTGCCATGGAGTGTCGTTCAGCCATTGACTCTTTTCAGTAATTAGAACATCAAAGTTTTTGTTCAACACTATTACCGGTTTTATTTAATCACTTACTCTAATGTATGGGTCGTTCAGAAACTGTCCTAAAATACCCGTGTCCAACTAGATCTCCTGTTTTCATCGTGTAGATGTATGGTAAACTAATGCAGCGTATGTCAGTATTTTTTTTATTTTGGTGATAAAAGACCAATATGTCATTTTTGGTTTGAGTACCCACGTTTTGCCAAATAACCGTTGGCAAGCATGAAGTGCCCTGATGGCTTTGTTAATAGTATAGGAAATATGTTGATTCCAAGTGGGTGGGAATTTTAAGGTCTGGAAGCTTATTTCGCACCACCTTAAAGGGTTTTTGGCATAATTCTCGTGCCTCCTAAATCCTCATGCCTTGCGACAGATATAGTTTGAGGCGTTTGCGAGCGGCGCTACAGAGTTTTAGCTCTTTCTTATCTCGCTTGGCAGGAGATACGACGCACTGTGGCGCCTTATACCTGGTGGAGCTTCTTAAATTCGACATTTTTTTAGAAAGCCAAAAAGGGTTATATTTAAAAAACTTTAGATTTAAGTGTCAGAAAAATTGCCGTTTGATAATCACTTTTTTGGTATTGTTTTAAAGGTATGTTTATTTTTTATTAAAAAAGTAACAAAATATTCATCAGATGCCCTACTTGTTCGGCAGTTGCCCTATATTTAGGTAATTTTTACAAATAAAATAGACCATATCTAAAAATTTCCAAAAATGGTCTCACCCTTATTTTCTGAGCATCTTTGCTACATAATATTTTAAATAATTTATCTAATTTTATCCACAAGAAATGGCAGGTTTTCTTGAAATATGAAGAAAGCTGTTACAATCTCATGCATTTTTCTTGAATTCTCTTTTATATGCAGGTAGTTTTAAAACTTTTTTATACTGAATAAAAAAAACTGCAGTTTTATAATTCGGTTAATTGAGGCCTGGATTTCTGTTTCACAAATCAGGTAGTTTGAACCTTTTTTATTTCTAAGTATAAATTAAACCGCAATTGTGTAATGCAGCCAGTTAAGTTTTTACTTTGTAAAAGTAGTGATCAGTACCAGAACTTATACAATTTTACTCAAAATTCAGAACTGTTCGAGTTATTCAGAAACTCACATAATGAAAATATATTTAAATTGACTATTGTGGAAAAATTACACGATTTACCAGGAAAAAGAATGTTAAAATTCACTTCGTTTACTTGAAATTAATAAAAAAAATGGCTTGCCTCAAACCGTACAACAAAAACCTTTATGGAAAAGAACTCAGACTGGCTAATTGGAGTAACAACTTTTAAAAACATCGAAGAACCGCATACATCTTCTGGCAGCAGAAGAGGAAAACCTGCATAAACCATAAACGAGTGTTTGGAGTACACAAAAAAACGTAAACTTCAAAATGCCACAAAAGATATATCTAAATCGCATCTTTCAGATGCATTATGTCTAAGTATGTAAAAGATAAACATAAATCAAGGTATGACATTACAAAAGCTGTGGCCCAGATCGACTGCAGAGGATTAAAGAGAGTATTACAACTCCTCCAAATGCTTTACCCACAAAGTATAGCGTAGAAGAAGCCTTAGCGTTTTTTATGCACTTGGGATTGTCAAAGGAAAAATATTCTGTTTTACGAAGCTCTTTAAAGAATCATAATGTGAATATTCTTCCTGGATACAAAAAGGTTACATTTGAAAAAAAGAAGCAGTGCCATCTAATGTAGAGGTTACTGAAGTATCGGTAGAGGTTAACCTGCCAAACGCCTTATTCAAAGTTTGCCTGAAAAGGAAGCAGTATTACTTCCAGATAGGCTTACATTGCTAAATAAGTGCTTAGAAACAAACAATATGGACAAATGACACAAATATTACAGATGTAAATATTTTTATGGCTTCTGTAGTTCCTTTACGTCTGAGAAGTGAAATCTCTGATCATTGGAAAAATCCTCGCCTATCATCAGTTAATTTTTGTCGTCGGATATTTTTTAAATATGCAAAGGAGGTCTTCAGAAATAATCAAATATACAGTAAACAATATAGAAAAGCAAATTTCTGAATTAAAGCCTTCTGTTCTTGGAATGAAGAATGGACAAACTCTTCATTGATTATGCATTTTTTCTTACAAGGATTGATGGCAAAGTCTAAAATGCAATAACAGATACTTCGTCAACTTGAAGTGTGCGATTTTTAAAAAGTCCCAGAAAGACTAAAAATTTTGATGATTCAAGTGATGAGCAAAACTATGAATATGGAATTTCTTTTTTACATGCCAGAATTAGGTGCATGGAGTTTATTTTAAAACTAGCGTATACAATTCCGAGAGAAGGAGAATGTTTTAGTAAGTACGCAACAAAAAAAAATATATGCTCGAAAAAAAATTATACAAAATGAATTTCTTAAGAAGCTTGGTTCTGACAATAGACTGCCCAAAGCAGGGGTATGGAAATACTAAATATGGTAATATGTCCAGAGCATTTTTTTAAAATGATGAGGTAACAGCCCAAAATTCTGGAGTCGGCAATCATATTATAAGAAGGTTGGCAGTTATCCTAAATGTTACAAACTCTAGAGAAATGGTAAATGACATAAAGTTTCATGATTAAGCATCAAAGCTGCCCTACGTTTGGCCCAAAGATACCCTGAGAAGAAACTTACTCCTACGGTCCATAAGGTTTTGGCTCATGGTAAAAATTTAATTGAATATCAATTGAGAGATATCAGAAGAAGCCCAAGAATGCAAAAACAAAGACTACAAACACTTACATACACGAAGACTTGCAAAATTTCACGGATTAGACAGAATTAAGACCTTTTCAATATGTTGGCGGCCTGTTCAGGCCCAATAATTTCATCACGGAGACATGTAAGATCTCAAAAGTATTTGGAAGAACATAATTATAGCTCCGATATGCTAAGTCTATTAGATATCGCTCCTAATATTAATGACTATTTTATATAAAACTAACGAACAAAAAATTATACTAGATTGAAGAAAATATACTAAATAATTTAATATTATATAGCATTAATATTAAAAATATTTCACAAATGTTTATCTGTAGTGTAAATAAAAAATATATTATTAGTCTAAAGTCTTATATTAGGGTGGTATTTTTTATAGACTTCCTTATGAGAATATCATTTGGAGCACAAAAGGTTGTGTTTTAAATGCTTCTTAAATTTTAAAAATATCATTATTTCAAAAAATATGATTTTTGAAATAAAAAATGTCAAAAGGTGTCACCGTGCCCAGTGCCTATCATAATGCGGGAACACTTATTTTGAAGCTGAAGGTTTTAAAATTCAAGCGATTTTTAACCATTAGAAATATATTGGCAACTTAAAAAATTATGATTTTTGCAACGAAAAAACCACTGCGCGCAGTGCCTCTGTGGGCCTATGGTCATGCAGGTGACTTATTTTTAAGCGGAAGCGGTTACCTTTGAAATGCTTTATAGATTTTTAAAATATCTTTATTACTTTTAAAGTTATGATGTTTGTAATAAAAAGAGTCAAATGCCGACACTGTGCACAGAGCCGCGGCTAACCTATGGCCGTGCAAATCATGTACATTGAAGCCTGAGGAGTCTTCTTTCAAATGCTTTTTAAAATTTTTCATTATCTTTATTACTTTAAAACTTGTGATCAGATCCCTGCCATGAAATACACATATGCACTGCTTGCCCCCTGCATTGAGGATATAGCTCAGTGGTAGAGCATTCGACTTGCATATAAACTTTAGTCCTTGACTGTATGTATATTGAGGGAAATTGGGTTTCATACTTACAACGTACTGATTGTTAGTTACAAGCGCTGCTTACGCACCGCAGAGCGTTCGTTGATTTCATAACATTTTGCGCGTTTAAGTACATTTTATTTCATATTAAAATACTTAAACTTAAAAATCTTGATAAAAATTGTGGTTGTTTTAATTCCGCATA
Organism: Gymnocheta viridis; assembly: GCA_956483585.1. Taxonomy (NCBI): domain Eukaryota; kingdom Metazoa; phylum Arthropoda; class Insecta; order Diptera; family Tachinidae; genus Gymnocheta; species Gymnocheta viridis. The sequence continues at coordinate 64,450,695 of OY101440.1, read as the reverse complement.
CAATCACACATTTTTGAACACATACATTAATACTGCCATAGCGTTTATGTGAATAAGCATAATAACTAAACAATCGAAAGGCAAATATTTGTTGTTTTTTTCTTGTTTCTTGAAACTTGTTTTTTTTATACTTATTAGTGTTTTCTAATTGAAACTTTCAGTATATTTACCAAAGCTTTTTTGTATTTTTTTTTTTTATATTATATTCACAACTCAGTATTTTACTGTTGTTTTCAATATAAATTCCCATAAGAAATGTTTCTTTCATTCTATAACAGCAGTGAGTGAATCTTCAAAAGAACTTCAATTAATTGCCTTTTCTATGAAATGCAAACAAAGTTTGATGTAAGAATTTAATTTGATATCAAGCTTTAAAATCACCCTGATTGTGTAAGGCGTTGGCGTATGAAAAACTTGGCGTTTTATCCTATATGTAGCGTCTGTGTCGATAACGATAAAAATGCAACTCTTTATATAAATCTACTACAATTTTCTATAGCGTAACCGCCATTGAAATTCGGCAAAAACTGACGTTAGTATTTTCGATCACGACAAAACTAAAACGTAAATTTAAAAAATGGAAAACAAGAAGTAAGCTCACGAACTGTATATTTTTTTTAAAAAGGTCTTCTAATCTGTTTTAAACAATTTTAGGGTAAAAATTACTACGCCTAAACAGTTTGAGAGACTTGTTGAATGGATGGAAAAAAATCAACATTTGGCTACAGGATTTAATAAATCCTTAGATAAATTTAACGTTAAGGACGAGTAGAACAAACTCGCAGACCAAACTCGCAGACCAAATTAACTGCTTGGGCCCATCTGCTCGAACAGGCGAAGGGTGGAAAAAGGTATGGGAGGATTATAAATTCAAATTAAAAAAAATTATCTATAACAAATCAGAATTTAGAGCCACGATGTGATGAAGCAGCGGTCACTTCATTACAATCACATTCTTTAATAAGCGCCGGAGAATCTATTGGAGCGAAGATAACAACAAGCGTTACCCCGGGAATCGAAAAGAATGGCCTGCATTTGTTAGAAAATGATGAAAGTACCAAGGAAAATAATGTTCCATCTACTTCGAAATATGTGCAGAACATAAAGGAAAGACAAAAGTCATTATATAAAAACGATAAAGGTACCATGGAAAGCGAAATGTCATCTTCAAAACATGAAAAATATCCACAGGATGCGCAGAAATCAAAATCTCTCCGAACAGCTAGAGGTACAAACTGCTTTATATAAAGAAGTGAAACAGTCGTTAAAAGAAATAGAACGATATAGCAGAAAAAGATTTAAGTTAAAGTTATAAAGGGTCCGCCAGATAACTTTTTTTTTTGAAAATGCTATAAAAAAAACTGAATATTTTCTCTAATTTCTTTTTTTATTTGAAAGTACAATCCTTCCGGTTAATAATGAAAAATAATTTCATTCAAATGGCTGCCTCGGCTGGCCATGCAGTAGCCTACACGATCGGTCCAATTTCTAAGCACATTATCGATTGTGTGCAGCTGTATTTCACCAATGGCTTTACGAATATTGTCCTTTAAAGCGTCAATTGTCTCTGGCTTGTCGTCGTAACACTTATCTTTGACGGCACCCCACAAATAATAGTCCAACGGTGTCAAATCGCAGTTCCGAGGTGGCCAAACGACATCAGCTCTGCGGCTGATAATGCGACCTTCAAAAACAGGGCGCAAAACATCGAGTGTAGCTTCGGCTGTCTGGCACGTAGCACCGTCCTGTTGAAACCAAATGTTGCCAATATCCTCCTCTTAAATTTTGTGAACAAAAATTCGTTCAACATGGCCCAATAACGATCGCCATTGACTGTAACGGCCACTCCTTGCTCATTTTCGAAGAAAAATGGCCCAATTATGCCTCTGGACCGAAATCCGCACCAAACAGTGACTCGTTTGGGGTGCGTCGGCTTTTCAATGTATGCGTGCGGGTTTTCTGTGCCCCAAATGCGACAATTTTGCTTGTTTACATACCCGCCAAGATCAAAATGAGCTTTATCTGAAAAGATGATTTTTTTGGCAAAATCGGCATCTTCTGTAAGTCGATCGCAGGCCCACTTAACGAAGCGTTGTTCAAGCGTATACACAACCATATTCGGTCAGCGGAAGGATAAAACTAATTATCTGTCAAATCAGACATGAGCTAAGTGTTACCATTCACGAAATAAGCACTAGTTGAAAAAAACGTTAGATGGCGGACCCTTTACAAAAATGAATTGAAGAAAAAGGAAGAATACAGAAAATCTTTATATTTATAATATTTTATATATACACTCAAAATATTCTGTACGTAAAATTAACTGAAATTGTAATTTAAAATAAATGAAAGTTCACTTAAAAACCGGTCTACTCATTTTTCATTTCAATTGAACCAAAAGTTCATTTAATTTTTAATGTTAAAAAATTAGTTGACTTAAGCCCGTAAAAATAAAAGATTTTTCCTTTGTTTGTGTAGGAGAGGAAATCTCAAATAAAGCAAGCAAAGAAAAAAACAGCACTTGAAAACAACGGACAATATTGAAAGTAAACGAAAATCCGTATTAATATGTCCTTAGTTTTTTTAATGAATGTTAGAATCATTTAAAAATAAAATTGCTTACAATTTTAAATGCTTATTATTTTAAAAATTACTGAACGGATTACTTCTTGAATAACTTACAGTCCGTTACTGTAATAATATTGTTAAGTGTATGTTAAGGGGAGAGGAAATTGAAATTAAAAAAAGAAGAATCGAATTGGAGGAATTAAAAACTGGTCTTTAAAGAATTTTTATATGTTAAGCAGAGAAGTGTTTTTTATTATGTTATAAATGAATATGTTTTTATTTTTTTTAATTGGAAATAAATATGAATTAATAACAAAAAAATTAATTTCTTAATGTTTCCATTATTTTTATTACTGCGCATTTTGTTTGTAATTTATAACAGAGTGTTGTATAATTTTTAATATTTTTGAAATACTCTGATAATTGTGCTATTACAAAAATATACTCGGGCGTTTTGTTACACGGTACTGTGAAAATATAAAAACGCCATCGACTATGCATATTGCAGTGTTACGCCAACGCCTTACACAATCAGGTTGAATGTAATTAGAAGAGGAACTAAAAACTTGAAAACTGCAATTACAATATTGGAAATAAGTCCCAAAATTTGTTTAAAAAAATCATAATTGTACCGATTGCCAAAAGTCTTGAAAAAATTTCAATAATGGCGAAAATGCTTAAAAATATGCGAACATAAGAAAAATTGTATTATTCAATATTGATTAAAAAACCACAAAATTATAGAGTCCAAAAACTTATAAAATATCATTTCCATCGTGAAATTTAAACTTTTATCCAAAACTATTTTGTATTTGGAATAGTAAAATTAAAACGCATTTGTATTTTGAATAAAAGTATTGTAAATGCCTATTTTCCAAAAATTTATATTTTCCACAAATTTGTATTTAACTTCTAGATTGCTTTTTCCAAGTGAATAATTTAATATGGGCTTAAATTGTATTCTAAGAATCGTTCGCAATTCATCATATTTTTCAAACAATTAGTTCCCATCATATACATACATACGTATGAACTAGAGATGTGATCGTGGGTGACTTTTCACTCACGATAAAAAATTTTACTCATGCACGACCTCATATTTTTGCTCACGCTAACGTGAGTGGAAAAAATTAGTCACTCACGAAAATGCACGCTCAAGAAAAAACAACATATTTATACATTCAAAGTTCTGAATGCGAGTAGAAAAATCTAATATACAATTAGAAAATTCTACAATAAAAGAGGAAAATTATGTTTAACTGAGATTTATATTTTTCTGAAACAATTTGTTAGTTTTGAAATAAAATTTTTCAATTTGATATATGGGCAAATTCCAGAAACAGTCCACCAACCATTTTTTTTTTAATTGATCTAACCTATCTTTTATCTTATTTTTTAAGGAATAGTAGACTAGATATGTAATTTTGTAAATAAAATATATTGTATTTCGATGATCATTAATGCACAAACTATTACCAAATCCGACCCTACCGCAGATCTAATTTCATAAATTTTTTAGGTATTCATATCACTACTTAAGTGTTAATGAAAATGAGCCGATCGAAAGCCATATTTTATACATAAAATTCGCTTCAATTTTAGTAAAAAAATTTTGATAAGAAACGGCAAAATTGTTTGAATGCAAATAAGTTATTTTAGAATTCTCTTTCTTTTATGAACTAGATTTTGTGTCCTTTATTATGCAAAATTCGTAAAAAATTACGAAAACATACTTTAACTTTCAAAGTTATACTTCCGTTTTTTGTAGCGTGCGTTACAAAACTTTGTGATCAATTATTTCGCAACAAATACCTGCTAACAAATTATTTTTTATGCCATTCGAAAGCAAACTTATATCACACTGAACACCATGCCTAAGTTGAGGGTACCTCTTCTGAAAGACCAAAAAAATTTTATACATTAATGTGAAAACGCGTTCGAATGTAGCGTTCGTCAAGCAGGATTTGGCCATATATATTGGCATAATTTTTAACCAAGTTTTTACCTGCTACATTTTAACAAATATTCTATACTATGTAAAAATATAAAAATAATTTAAATTTAAATTGCATAGGCCTATAAGAATTTTTAAATCATAAATATATGTACATATATTACATACCAATGCACAGGTAGATAACTGTATTTTCATATTTTTTTATGAATTTAGATCATTATCAAAAATAAATAAGGCATTGAAACATGAAAACCCTAAAATATTAGCCATTAGTATTTTCTTCATATATATTTTTTGTATTTGAAAATTCATACAAAAATTTCCGTTCAATGTATCGTGGAAATTTTTTAAACATAAAAGAATTACTATGTTTTTCAAATGAATAATGAAGAAATAAGGATTAAAAATTAAAATTTTCACGAAGTTATATAAAATGCTTCTGAAAATTTGACTATTTTTAGTAAATCTGTTCTCCTGGTGACATTTTTAAGGGAACGGGTAACAATTAAAATATATCGAATATATATATTATATATTTTATAAAAAAATATTAAAAACTCGATGGACGTTATTTTTTCTTAAGCGATTAATTTAGAATTTCGTTGTAACATTCTCCATATTCCAATGCTGTATATATCGTGCATGCTTTAGGCGACTTAAAACTTCTACTGCAGTCTTTTTCGAAGTCTAATTTTTTGAAAGGTTTGGTTAGGTTGACAGGTCGCCGGTGAAAAAACTAGGAAAGAGTACCAGCCCACTTGGGTCCAAATTAATTATGATCCCTTTGTGTTTACCTGAAGGAAAGAGGGGGAAAAAAAAGAAATGATAAAAGAAATTAAGTAAAGTATTGAAAAATGGTGTAGAGGAAATCAGTGATTTGCCTTTTCAACTTTGTCATTACCTGAGCTGGTTGCGTACAGTAGTTTGTAGCCTTTGGCGCTAAGTCCAAGAATTTTGTCGTTTACTGTCCACGGCTCCTGGACTAGCGCTATGTCCTCCGCTTTTTCTATTAGGCGGAGGAGTAATGCAGCTGATACTGCGTTGGAGTGGTGAAGATTAATTTGACAGATCTTCACAATTGTAGCCATCAGGGTCGTAATTTATAACAATTTCTGCTTCCTCTGGACCTGGGTCCAGGAGAGCATCCTCGTCTTCCCCGAAAACCAGTTGCTCCAGGAGATCCCCCACCAGACCTGTGTCTGATTGGGAACATCCTGACGCAACTGATCCCTCAGGTTCAACTACGGCCTCTGAGTGGGCATTACCTCCCGAGTCCTCAGCCTGCGGCTCCAGTTGGCTGCTGGAGATTTCGGGATCGGGTTTGTATCACCTCGGAATATGCCTGATACCTAAAAAGCCATAGTATACCAGGCCCTGCCTATCCCGAAGTAGCGACAACGTCTCCTTATTAAGGACCACGATCACCTTCCTTTGTGCACCAACCGGTTCGTGCACCCTGATAACCCTCCAATAATGGGTAGGCAGATCAGGGTTCGCTCTCCGGAAGATGTTGAGGATTGCCGTAGCGTCGTGTGGTTCAGCGGGGATGAATGTTACTGCCCTCGGCCTACGCGGTATCTCGTCGACCGAGACCAGTTTCAACTTCGCGCCGGGCCACACTTCCCCTAGTGACTCGATGATGAGCTTGAACTTGGATGCCGACCTCTCATCCGAGCATGACACTAGTTTCACATGTCCTTGAAACCAGCCGCTGTCCTTACATTGTGGCGAGGGGCCCAGGCTCTCACTGAGATCCTGCAGGTAGATGTCCAGCAACTTTTGACAGATCAATCCCCATTTTTCATGATCGATTGCTCCGTCGCTGTTACTATTGTCAAGAATAGCTCTTAACAGCGGGTCTTTGGCGACTTCGCTGTAAGGTCTATTTATGACCCGAGCTCCTCCCCTGATCGTTGCCGCTTGGTCGCGGCAGATACTAATGGTGTGTTAGTACCACTTTCAGGGTTAGAGCTGTCTATTGCAGCTAAGTGGGACCTAGCCCATGCCAGAGAAGATTTCTCCTCACTGGTCATGTTCTTGGCCGGTTTGCTGCCCAGCTGCTCGATGTATCGTCGAGCAGCACGCAGTTCATAAAAGGCTTTGCGCACAGGGTGGTTGCGTGGCAGAGATTCTGGTGCCTGTACTACAGTTGCTTTTGAGCCAACCGGCACTGTCGCAGTGGAGGGTGCTTGTGGCGCAGCTGGGGTATCAGCTGGCACAACCACAGTTATTAGTTTTGCAGACACTTGTGGCGCAGCTGGTGGTGTTCCAGCCGGCGTGCCCGAATTTTTAGCTGCTGATTTTTTGTCAGCGCGTAGTTTGCTTGCAGTTGATGTACTAGGACTTTCGTCCATAGACACACTGCGCATGGTTCTGACTCTGCCTGCTGGAAGGGCCGAACGTTTTGAGCAATCGGCCAGTTTGGGTTTCCCCAGCTGACCGACTGCAGTTGTTGTTTTTGTTTTTATTTGTGTTTTCCATATGATTCCCACGAGTAGGCCGCAAGGGCATAGACCATCCATGTATAGGCGGCGTGCATGGACTAGGCAATTTTTAGTTCCTACCGACCCGTGCCTTGGCATCCAAGTCCACGAGACCCATTGGTGTGATGGGCGCATGTCCTTGGATCGTGCCCGAGCTATGGTAATGATCTCAGGTGACCCCTTTGTCAGTGTATCACCAGTATCCTTACCATGTCTCCCCTTATCCGCCACCCGGGGACGCGTCCGATGGGAGGCTAACATCTCCACACGGAAATCTTTTGAAATATTGAAAAAGAAAAATTTTGGTTTAAAAAACATTTTGAGAAAAACGTCGTACAATCAAGCGCAATTTTTGTAAAAATTTAGTAATTGTAATTTCTCTCTTATTTCAAACACTTGATTTTGATTTTTTTCACAACTACAGGAATTGAGATCAATTTTTTCTGCATATTATTGAAAACACACGGCAATGCGTTCCTATCACTGTGTCTTCACGTAGCAATATCCATTACGGCAATCGTCAAATCTGGTTGCGTTCATGAAATTTACTACGTGTGGACTGCGATTGCCATAAGCGGCAATCCATTGCCTAACACTGGGTCTTCACGTAGCAATATCCATTGCGGCAATTGCCAAAATTGATTGCGTTTATGAAAATTGTTAGATGTGGACCGCGATACTAGTGATCAGGAATATCAACTATTTAACCGTATTATTTAACAAATTAGAATACGAAAAGTACAAACTTATTCATTTTTACATGTTAAATCAATTTCGATTAGTACGAAATCCCATCTCTGATGAATAACTACTCCACATATACATTGGCCGCTGAGAATAAGCGGTTATTAATCATGTGAGGTTTCTGTCATTTGTAGTTGAATTCCTTTTTTTGGTATTCAACCAACTATGACCACGTAAACATGTATATTTTTGACGCGTCAAATTAATCGTTTCAATATACATATATACATTTATAAAATTATATATGTCTAATATTCCTTAAAAAAAGATAAAAAATAAATTGGATAAATTTCCAAAAGTTTGGTTGGTGGACTGTTTCTGGGATTTGCCCATATATCAAACTGAAAAATTTTATTTCAAAACTAACAAATTGTTTCAGAAAAATATATTTCCCAGTTAAACAGAATTTTTGCAGAATTTTCTACGAGTAATTGAATATTAAATTTTTGTACCTGCTCAGAAATTTAAATGTATAAATACTTATAGGTTGTTTTTTTTTCGTTAGCGTGCGTTCACGTGAGTGAACGTGAGCCAAAAATATGAGGTCGTGCATGAGTAAAATTTTTTTATCGTGAGTGTGCAATGAGCGTGAGTGAAAAGTCACTCACGATCACATCTCTAGTTTATGCGTATTTATATGATGGGAACTGATTGTTTGAAAAATATGATGAATTTCGAACGATTCTTAGAATACAATTTAAGACCATATTAAATTATTCACTTGGAAAAAGCAATCTAGAAGTTAAATACAAATGACATTTACAATACTTTTATTCAAAATACTAATGCATTTTAATTTTTCTATTCCAAATACAAAATAGTTCTGGATAAAAGTTTAAATTTCACGATGGAAATGATATTTTATAAGTTTTTGGACTCTATAATTTTGTTGTTTTTTAATCAATATTGAATAATAAAATATTTCTGATGTTCGCATATTTCTGAGCATTATTGAAATTTTTTCAAGACTTGGCAATCGGTACAATTATATGATTTTTTTAAACAAATTTTGGGACTTATTTCCAGTATTGTAATTGCAGTTTTCAAGTTTTTAGTTCCTTTTCTAATTACAATTTGAAGCTTGATATAAAATTGAATTCTTACATCAAACTTTGTTTTATAGAAAAGGCAATTAATTGAAGTTCTTTTGAAGATTCGCTCAATTTCGATTGTTTAGTTATTATGCTTATTCACATAAACGTCATTGTATAGACTAAAAATAGCGGAATTAAAACAACCACAATTTTTATAAAGATTTTTAAGTTTAAGTATTTTATAATGAATAAGAAATATTATGTACTTAAACGCGCAAAATTTTATGAAATCAACGAACGCTCTGCGGTGCATAAGTAGCGCTTGTAACTAACAATCAGTACTTTGTAAGTATGAAACCCAACACAGATTTTTCCAAAAATATGTTCAAAGAAAAAATAATTTCGAATACCATTTTTTGCCTATATTTTAGCAGTAGGACAGATGGTGCCATTAAAAACAACAGAATAGGACACATAACCAAAAAGTTTTTTAGTTATATATCGTTAGTTATTGAACCGAGTTTTCTAATTTTTAAACTTGAAAATACTGAGACAAATTCCAACAGAATGGTCCAAAAAATACGTTCGGATATTCTACATTGGCAGACGGGCATCGCGCATTCTTCTCCATCTATAGAGATACTGAATATATATACTTTATGGGGTCTTAAATGAATAATGTAGAAATTACACATGGAATGACAAATCTATATATCGGCTTTATAAATTTTTTGGTGAATGAAGCTATGATGTTATAAATTTTTATTTCCAAATTGCCTAGCTAGTATTGAATGCAAGAAATCCTTATACACTTATAAAAGCACAAGAAATTTTAGTAGGAACTGATTCTTATTATAACAAAAACATTACCCCTTTTATCATCTAATTTAGAAAACAAATATATAAATAAAATCAAAAATTCTATAAAAATTCCAATCAAATTAATTCTCAAAATTCTCTTAATAATAATTGTCATAATTTTTCACAAATTAATACTCAAAACACTTTTAATAATAAAAACATTATATAAGTTAACTATAGGGTGTTTTTTTAGAGGTATAGAACTTCGAATTGAAATAAAACACAAGAAAATCGTTTTAATGTCCATCAATTTGGCTTTATTGGAAGGATAATTTTATGCCATTAATGTTTAAATATGATTTCGGGCATGTGGCCGCCGCGGCTGGCTCGAATAAAGCCAATTTTACAGGTCCAATTTTCAACCACTCCAATTGCTGTGCACGGTGGCGAATCGATTCATTCGGGTCCTCTTCAACACTTTGCTCTACAGCGGCAATTGTTTCTTCGGTGCGCACTGTTCGACGTCTCTGCGGATGCGTATTATAACATAGAGTAAACGTAGTGCGAAAACGATCCATGGTTAACCGAATTAATTGCTCTGATGGACGATTATGTCGACCATAAAATGGACGGAGCGGTAAACTTCGCGAACTGAACCATTATTTTCGAAATAAATTTGCACGATTTGCAAGCGTTGTTCTTTTGTCAACCTGTTCATGATGAAATGGCAAACCAAACTAAATATTAATCACTTGACAGCTGACAAAATGGCCGCCAGTTAAAAAAGTGATGCCAACTTAAAGTTCTATACCTCAATAAAAAACACCCTTTATAACCAAAATTATTCAAATCAACAAACCAAATAGTTTTGAAAACCTTCAGAGGAATAGGTACAGTTTTTCAGATGCTCAAAGAAACCCAAATAAATCATATCATTATCAGAGTCAAATCGCGTCGGAAAATTTTAATAATGTGAGATAAATCTCAACATACTACTAATAGTTCAAATAGGGTGAAAGTGGATAATATACAAGGAACAAATTTTCAACAACGGGCTGAAGAGCTTTACCCTGTATAAGATTTACCCCGTTTAGGACCGAACTTGAAACACCAATTATTTTTTCCACATCTGTGGTTACATCAAAAATAACGATAGCTCTTTTTAAGGAGTTTAACTCTTCTAATAGAAAAATTGAGATGTTTCAGAGAGATTTTTAGTGATTTGTCATATTTGAGCTCAATAGCGATAGACAGAAATTTCAATGAGCCGAAAATGGAATATTTAGATAGGAAACTAAAAACGCAAAATTTAAACTACGAGGAAATCTGGAATTAACGAAATTAATTAGGAATTCAATTATGTTTTTCACATCGAAGGTGAATAATTTGGTGTACTTTGTTACTACTACTATATTTTGAATGTACATATGAGGGCTCAGAGCTGAAGTGAACCAAGTCACAAAAACACAATTCGAAGATATTTTGTGTTTCAGTAAATGAATGTCGCACTTGTTTTGAAATGACTTGGTTCATTTCAGCTGTGAGCCCTCCATAAGTATGTTTAAACATTTTAATTTTATTTTCTTTGAAATTACTATTATATTTTTGTCAAATATTGTTTCATTAATAATTAAGATTTCTGTCGTGTACATTAAAATATTTAAGATTGTCTCAAGAACAATTAATTATAGGCAGAATTTGATAGAACAAAATTTTATTGATTTCTTCGAAACTGAAATGAAAATTATAGGTAAAAAGGAGAATTTATTGATAACTGGCGACTTCAATATCGATTGGTTTGGAACGAGTTCGTGTAAGAAAAACTGAAGGAAGAGACAATTATTTTAACCAAATCGTAACAGAACCTACACGAACATCAAACAACACATCAACCTTAATCGCTTATGCAGTTACAAACATAGAAAATGTTACAATCAATACAGCCGATACAATAAAGATTAGTAATCACAAGATACTGGAAATTAAAATACTGTTACAGAAGTTCATCATTCTCAATAATACGAAAACAGTTATATCTTTGAGATACAACAATTCGGTTCCTAGAAGCTATAAATTGAACGGGGAAATAACTGTATGGCACAATAATGAATACTATTAAGGAAAATACAGATTAATAAGAAATAAATACAAATCTGAATTAAGAAAATCTGAAGCCAATTATGTAACAAACAAAATTAATGAATCTTCTAATCAAAAATTTTTGGAATACTATTTTTCAATCGAGTAGTATTTTTTGTTTAAAAGTTTTTTTCTTCACCATTAGAAAAACTTTTTGTCATTAATCAAAAATTTGTATTACTTAAAACTACAATAAACTTTTTTGATCTTTTAATATAAAAAAAAATTGTTAGCCAATTTATAAAAAAAAACATGTGGAGAAATATAAAAAATTAGTTCTGAAACAGGAGAATTTGCGTTCAATATAACATATAAATATGAAGCTGCTCCAAAAGCTTATATGGAGTACGACCCATCAATAATATCTCGGTACATTAGGTTAAATAAACTTATTCTAAACGCTAAAGAAACCAAACTATTAAGGTTTCGGCCATATGTGAATAATAACAGTATATTTGTTGACGGGAAGGAAGTTTTTGAAAGCTGCTTAACAAAGCACCTTGAACTTTGCTTGCCAAAGTAATGTCTGTACTCGAGCTGCTCTGTAAGTTTAAAAATAAATTTGATAGACAAAATTAATAATTATCAATCTTTTATACACAGCCACTTAAATTATTTGCCAATAATATATGCATACAAAAAAACAACGAATTAAAATCTTTACGAAGAACTCAAAATGAAGCACTAAAAGCTGTTAATATACCGTCAACTTTTTCTACGATTTCGGTTTACAAAGACGTGTCAGCAACAATTTTACCGGTGTACGAATTGTTCGAAATGCAGTTACTTCTTTCCGTTTTTAAATCACTCCACAATATTGGTACCCATACAATATCATTTCAAATAATGTAATAGAAATGATATGAGTCTTAGAACAGTGAGATGTCGTTCAGTAACTACTAAACAACGAATACATTGGTGATGTTGAATGGATATCAAAACTATTGGACAAAAATGGGAAATGCTTCTGTTGTAATTTTTGTTAAAAATCGCACTGTATTTCCAAATCTCTCATCATATTATAACTTTGCATTTTATGGCAACCCTTTTCGTACACTAGTATATAGAAGAAGAAAACCACACCTTAAAATTATTCTGAATAAAAATCAACAGGTTAAATAAATAAATAAAAAAAGAAGGAAATAAACTTTATTGAAAAAAGAAAAAAAAACTTTCCTCACAAAAAAAGTGTTATCTCAGAAATGAGCCACACAGGAATAAGAATAGAAGCGCTCCCCAAGGACAACTTCGACTGGAAGATCCAAGTGCAAGCCCAATTGGAAAAAAACGAAACGTGGAAATACGTTTCCGGAAAATGTGTGAAACCCGAAGCAGCAGCGCAAACCCTTTTGTAGGAAGAGAATGACCAAAAAGCCTTAATGACCTTATTTTATCAATTATCCCAGCCGAGCTTCAACAAATCAAGGACTGTAAAACATTTGGGATAGACTACATTATATCTACCAATCAGGGGTCCTGTCCGTCAAGCAATGCTGCTTAAGTCCGTCATACTGACGAAAATGCAGATTGGTGATGACATGCGCGACCATGTGCAAAAGTTCTTTGAGGTTGTCGACAAATTAAACGAATTGCAGTTGGTAATTATCGACGAATTATAAGCTATACTTTTATTGTACAGCATACCGAACGAATACGAAACCTTCCGAATTGGCATTGAGCCGTAAGAAAAACTGCCTAAAACAGAAATTTTGAAGATCAAACTTTTTGAAGAACAGAAATAAACTAGACCACACCAACAAACACAACAGCGAAAACCCCAAATTCAAATACATACATACGAAAAGTTGCACACATGGCAAGCGACTACAGATCCAAAAACTTTAACAAGAGGAAGCAGAATAACAAAATAGGAGTTTCGTGCAACGTACTCGAAGTTGCGAACAACATGTAATATCATTATGGTAAGTGGTGTTTAGACTCTGGTGCTTCTTCGCATATTTGCTCCACAGAACAAAAATTTGAAAAAAAAATTTAAAACAGAAAAAATAAGCACCAGGTCTTGTCCAACAATAAAAAAAAAAACGAAGCCATATTGCGAAATCCACGCAACAATAAAAAATTATTCGTGGCAGAACTCTAAATCTGCTTCAGAATCTGCTTCAATTCAAACAAAAGAAAAATCCCTCCAAGATTGGCACGAAATGTTTGGTCACATAAACGAAAAAGACCTACAAGAAATGATAAAGAAAGAAAAAGTTATTGATATATGTACATATAAATACCAAAACAAAGTTTCCATATTGCGAAATCTGTATCCAGGGAAAACAATCCCAAACTCCGTTTAGGTCATCTCAGAACAAAAGTCGGCAACTCACAATTAGTCACAGTGATGTGTGCGGCCCAATGCGAGTTCATTCATTTGGTGATTCCCGATATTTTGTCACTTTTATAGATGACAAGAGCCAATGGTGCGAAATTTATTTGTTTTATGAAATAAAAGCGAAGTTGCTGAAAAGTTTACCAAATTTAAAAATATGGCAGAAACAACAACCGGGATGAGAATAAAATGTCTACGTAGCGACAATGGGACAGAATATGTCAACAATTATATGAATAATTTTCTAAAAAGCAATGGAATTCATCACGTGCTGACCATCGAACACACTCCACAGCAAAATAGAGTTTCCGAGAGGAAAAAACAGAACTTTACTTGACATGGTAAGGTGTATGCTAATCCAGTTTATATTCTATATTTTTTCTGGTCGAAGCGGTGAATACTGCGAACTTCGTACGAAATCGTTGGCCATCTCAGAGTCTAAGTGGTGAAATATGGATGAATAAGACTCCAAACTTGAAATTATTTCAGAAATTTGGTTCTTCAGCATTCATGCTTGACAGAACACCAGGTAAAGGAAAATTCGAATCAAAATCTATAAAGTGTATATTTGTAGGTTATTCTGAAACATAAAAGGAATGCCGATTGTGGGACCCTCAAACCAGAAAAAGTCGTGACGTACTCCATCTACCAATATAAACAAATTTGAAGAGTATATCAAACGACATTGAGTTCGTCTTCCCTGAATGCTCACAACAATCAAACAATGATGATACTGCAAGATTAAATAAAACTGAAAAAGCAGAAAACAAAAGCACAACTGTAAAACGAAGGGGCCGTGGTCGTCCTAAAAAGGTAGCGTCTGGAAAGCAGTGCAGGCCCAAGAAGATATAAAACCCCATATCAACAGATAAAGACAGCACAGATGATGCAAGTGAATTTCGTGGTTTTGATAATTCCGGCGATGAAGACTTACCAATCATCGAGTTTAATTCAGCCCACTGATACAAAAACTAGTGCTGAAGCACTTTCCGGTTCAGAAGCATAAGAATGGCGTAACGCAATGCTGAAGGAATATAAAACCTTACTGAAAAATCAAACTTGGAAAATAGTTGACAAGCTAGTTGGTAGAAAAGTTGTCCAATCGAAATGAGCACTACGAACAAAATACAAAGTTGATGGTTCAGTGGAATGCAGAAAAGCCAGACTTGCCGCGAAGGGTTTTACTCGGTACCCTGGCATCGACTACAACGAAACATTTGCGCTAGTTGCCAGAATGAGCTCCATACGTTTCTTGATAGCAATTCCAGCAAAGTTAGGCTTAGAAGCTCATCAACTTGATTTTTTTAGGGCCTATTTATAGAAAAAAATCTATATGGAAATGTTTAACGATCTGAACCTAGTTTTACAAAATCGTCGAAATATAACAACAAAAAGGCTATCTATGGTCTCAAGCGGTCGGGAAGATTATGGAATAAAAAATTAGATTAAAAATTAAAGAAAATGAAAATGACACCATCAAAATGCGACCCGTATATAAATGAAAGCACAATACCATCACCTTAATAGCGATTTACGTTTTTGAATTCAGCTAAGATTTAAAAACGAAACAAATTTGCATGTTACAGTATATTCAAAACTTGTTGGACAGATTTGATATGACGGACTGCAAGCCCGTCAACGCCCCGATAAATATTAGTGAAAAATAATGTAAGGAAATGTGTCCGAAAGATGAAAACGAAAAACTTGAAGTCGGAAATTTGCCGTATCAAGGTTTGATCGGCTGTTTAATGTATCTAGCCGTTTCAACCAGACCTGACATCGCACATATCGTGAGCGTCCTTAGCCAATTAAACACAAATTATGGGACAGCACACTGGGTAGCTGCCAAAAAAGTGCTGAGATACTTGAAAAACACCCAAAACATCGGACTTGTGTATTCTTCCAACAACAGACCTATAGAAGGTTATGCCGACGCTGAATGGGGTTCGAACAGGAAGTGATGCACATGCTATGCCTTTACTTCTGCGAATGGGGCTATTAGCTGGGAGTCCAGAAACCAAAAAACCGTAACTGTGTCTAGCACTGAAGCTGATTACATGGCCCTCTCAGACTCAACGAAGGAAGCCATTTACTTCAACCGGTTCTCAAACGAAATACTTGCAATTTGCATTTACAACGACAATTAAAGTTCAGAAAAATTACGAAGCGCGTGGACATACGCCACCATTTCATTCGTGATTCTATTGAAAGAGGTTGCCAAGTGGCTAATGAAGCACTACAATTTGGGTGCGAGCTCGTTCAGCGCGAGGGGTCTTAACAGATAAGAGGCTAAGTAACTTAGTAAAAATTCAGTATGGTGATATAAAATTGGATCAGTATCGTCCGCTAAATATATTTTTCATTTCACAAAACCAACGACTTTATCGTAGAAAGCAGAGTGGATTGTTATTAGTGATACCTAAAGCTGTAGGTTATTGCGTTGTCATGACGATATGGGCTTGAAGAAACTATGTAAAGAATTCAACAGTCGTTTCGATTTCTGCGTATGCGAAAGCATCTACAAGAATGCTGCATGCACCGTTTGTTGCCACAATAAAGTGAAAGATGGAAAATGAGAGGGCGAATTACATTAGAATGGCCTTATTCATAAACGATTAATAAAGCTATAGTAGGTTTAATGTTGGATTATTATATGGGAAAACCGGTTTTAATGCACGCATTAACTTTATTAATCGTTTGTGAATACGGCCATAATACTCTAGATCTAGATAATTTTATTTTTGATCAGTCGGGATCATTAGTAAAGAGTAAACCTAACTCGTTTTGGCTATCCGATGCATTCACTAAATTCACCGTTGTGGAAACGGTTGGTATAACCAAGAAAGCCCCTGTAATAACCATCTTAAATGAGCTCTCTGGTTATGTTGACTTGTCAAAACGTATTGTAACTGACCATGGCGCTGCTGTTCGAACAACTGAGCTAATGGTCAAGTTAAACGAATCAGTCAAAATATTTTAATATACTACCATAAGAACGGAAAAATTTAGACAATCCCTGCATATCTTGCAATATTTCAATAATTCAACTACCAGTTTCTTTTACAAAATACTATAAAACGGTAACTACATGTACAATAATCATTGACGAAAACCGTGCGTTGGCAGCTCATTATATCCAACGACATACAGCGTATATTGAGGATGACTTAATTTTTCTCGAAAATGAGCCTCAATCAATATGGTGATTCGCGTAAACTAAGGTATTCGGTAATGACAGATATTTAATCGACGGCATGCCTGATAGAACGAGAACAAGTCGTAAGTTTTGCTGTGTTCCGTTGTGATGAAATGAAAAGGTGGTGCAGAGGAGAGCCTGACAGAAAGGTGAGGAAGACTGACCCAGGATTGGCCGAGCAGTTAGGCTAAACATGTAGTATATGATTATAAAATGAATACATCTTTTTACTGAATTGAAATTTACTTATTTGATTTAATTTTATTAATACACTTAAATAAAAATTATTAAATTGGAAAATTGTTAAATTCAAGACTTTCAATTGCCTTGACACAAATATGTTTTTTAGTATCTTTAAAATTTAATTATTTATTATATATTTTTTTAAATATATATTGAAATGAAAATTTATGGCTTGAGTTCAAATCTGAGTTTACCCATTTCTTCTTAATTTAAGAAATTACAATTACGTATAAATATTAATTATTAAAAACGAAGGCACCCGTAATAAACCTCCATGTTTACATTGTCACAGGTGATTGAATACTAAGAAAGTCAACTACAAGACAAAAATAAAGTAAACAAAAATGGAAAACTGCTTGATATCAAAGCCAATGGCTTTGATCACATAAGTATGTTCACCATAGGTTAGGTTAGGTTGCACAGGCTACTAGTTGTAGGCAATCGGACCACTTGGGTCCTGATGTGGATAGTGAAAAAGAAGTCTCCTCTATCCTGCTATGGTCGGCATTAAACCAACCTGATTTACGAATAAAATGGTTTATTATTTTCAATTTGCTTTCCGTAAGGTCTCCGAGTTTCGAGTACATGGCTCTGTGATAGGACATAGCTGGACATTGACAGAGAATTTGGTTGACAGTTTCTTCATCCTCTTCATTTCTGTGCAGAAGTCGTTGAATGGGAGATTCAGTTTTCTTGCGTGGGCACCTGTGATACAGTGCCCTGTTATGACTGCCACGAGTGTATGTAGCTGATGTCGAGGGATGTCCAGTATGATGGCAGTTTTCGCTCGATCTTATCGGGGCCAGGTTGATCTAGAGACCGCACATGTGAATTAATTGACTCATCTGGATTATGCTTTCCCTAATAGTTTTTGCTGTATAAGTATTTTACAGCTTTTTAGTGAAACTCCTTGGCTTGCATCCGTCAGTGCAATTTTTTTACTACTTTTACAATGCGAAATGCGCGTAGAAACTGTCTAATGTCAATAATCGATTCTACTGAATAAGTAAAATATTAGTTTAGGGAAAAAAAAGCTTTTTATAAATTAAAATATTATTATGTTTTCTTTATTTTCAGAATTGAGAAAAGTTACAATCGTATATACAAATTCTGGCTTACTGTTTAATGATTTTGTTTTTAAAAGTTGACGTATTTAATTTATTGCAGTCGTAAAAATGATGACAGAAAAGATGAATTCTGCGCATGGAAATATGATAATTAAAAGGTATGTTTTGAATATTACTGGATTATTTATAATTAGTTTTGCACTTAAAAATGAATTTGCAAACTAATTTTCTAACTAAACACAAATTTATTGGTATTTAACGAAGTAAACAATTAGTATTGTTTTTAAACTTGCAGCATAAACAAGGAACACCAAATTGTTACAAACATTGGAGACGACATGGGTTGGAAATCTAAACTTAAAATACCACCAAAAGACAATCGTTTCAAAACAAGTGTAAGTAAAATAATTTTAGACTCGCGAAAATGTGTAAATCTTTTACCATTCTTGCTGATGTGACCACTATTTTTGCAAAAAGTACAATTTTAAAGCTTTCTGTGTTCTGCCTGAATTTGAGGTTTGAAAATTTGAATTGATTACTACACGGAAAATTAATCGTGCATAAAATTGTTGTTGCTTGCCAACAAATTTATTTATTCTGCGCGAAGCAATAAAAATATTCGCAAGAAAACGTAATTTTGAAAAGTGACGAAACAAAATTGTACATTAATGTCTGTTGCAACTTACGGGGAAAAGTCTATACTTGTTGTTTTAACATCCCTTCACTAGATAATAAATGTCAAAAACTCCGTGAACTTTCCTTTTGAACTCAGTACTAGCATACGAAAATTTGCTTGAGAATATTGCCAACCTAAGTTTCCATAAGCTTTTTACACACAGCTATATGGGAATGTGAAAATCAATTAGTGCCAGTTCCTCTTAATGAGACTTCATTATTAAAACATCCCTACAAGAACAGTGACGGTCATTTCACCGGTAATATGTATCAGTCCGTTCAATATCTGATTTTACAAATCTGAATATTTCTGGAAAACACCTCTGATCCATCCTCATTAAAGAAGTATACGCTCCTCCATCGTAAAACAAATTATATTCTGGGTATTACCACCAGAATCGCGAGACTCTCTCCGTGGATTGACCCAAGAAGATATGATTATCTTTACTTTCTCTGCTTCTAGTAGTAATGTTGCAGCTTCTAAATTACAGGCACTTAAAATTCCTTCTAAAATAATTGCCAATTCTTCATAATTTATTCCCGTCATATTGCTGCCAAGTATTTTCCGAAATGTGTATAACGGAAAACAATCCTCAATTGAATAATAAACACTAACACACAAAGCTGTGTATACGTATACATTTTATGCCAGACAAATTAGTCTCCTGTGATTTGGAAAAAAAAAAATTGTGCGGCATAAAAAATGTTCCCGTGCAAATATGCTCAATATGAAAAACATTATGGAATCTTTTGTGTACGTGTGATCTTGCACCCTATCTAACAACCAAATTTTATCGAACATAGAACGTACATACTTATGTCTGAACCTCTCAATCTTATATTTTTTACTGATCAGCGTTGATACAAATATTATACTGGCTACACATTCCAACGTGTTTATGCAACCAGGAATGTTTCATTGTTGGTTGCTTAGTGTGTAGTCGGTCGTGTTTATGGTTTCATTTCTTGTTGCATTCGCGGTTTCATAAACATCAAAATAGTGTGTAGTCGTGTTTATTCTTTTTACTGGCTTAGTTCATTGAAAAAAAGGAAGTTGTTTGTTTGTTGTCAACCACGGGAAAATTAAGTGAGCTTTTTAATTTTGTGTTTTATCATGTCTAATAATTAAAGAAAAGTTTTTTCGTCTATTCGCACATAATTTCTGTGTTCTTTAGGTTCACTTTCTTTCAACTCTTTTTTAACAGTCTTTCATTTGAAAATACAATTTTTTGACCATATTCTTTTTTTCTTTGGCTGTACCTCATTTTCCTCCTCTTCATAAAACAATTCATCAATAATAATGCTGCTATTTCACTTAGCTCGCGGCTAATGTTTGCAACTACACCGTGTGTAATTTTTTAAGTTTTGGAAATATAACCATATACGGACACCACTTCGTGATAAAAGACCCAAAAAATTAAGACCCGTGTCCCCCAGTTTTGCCCAAAGTCATGAATTTTTTATGGGCCCCGAAAGATTTGGGGTTCGGTGTCATTTTTGCAAAATACTGATCATTTTCTCAAGCTCATATCTTGCAAATCGTTCGGAATTTTGATTTACTCTTTGAAACAAAGTTGCAGGTGTTGTCATCAAGAACAAAAATTGTGAACATATAAAATCTAAAAAGCTTCATCTTCAAAATGAAAATAGCAAAAAATTAAAAAAAATCGATTTTTTTAATCTTTTTTCCACTGTTAGGTCCATAGGTAGCAACCGTTACAAACTCAAGAAAACAATCAACTACAAAAATGTACCTACGATTTCAATAAACAACTTTTTAGAACATATGAACTTCCTAGGAATGAGTCTTAATACCGTTTAGGTAGCGCTCATGTAGCCGCAAAAGTGAAAAATTTTTTCGAAAATTTTTTAATTTCATTTGTTTTTTTTATTTACTTCAACATTGAGATAGATACTATGCTATCTATTACAAAAATGTTCCTAAGATCTCAATAAACAACTTTCTAAAACATATGAACTTCCTAGGAATGATTCTTAATTTTTTCATTTCATTTTTTTTACTTCAACATTGAGATACATACTATCTATTACAAAAATGTACCTGAGCACTCAGTAAACAACTCACGCGATCACACACCGACCGCATCAGTACAGGTAAAGCAATAAGCTGAGCACACGCATCAAGGGACAGCACACAATATAAAAGCGACACGACGCTCACATCGAGGCATTACACAGCGCAACGTCGACGAAAGCCCAGCGGTGATCTTGTGCTATTGCATAATTCGCGCACAACATTGGCAACTGACAATTTCCATATGCAGTGTGAAAAAATTGATTTATTTTGCTATGTTTGCGGTGATCAAATCAGAAAAAAAAGTTGTACAAGATTTCAAAAGGAAAATAATCTTTTAACTAGTGAATTCAAAAGAGCATATACGTTATTTTCGACGAAGTAGACTTGACTGGTGAAAATTACACACCTAATACATGGCATGGTTGAGTGGAGGCAAATCGTAATTCAAAAAGTTCACCTGCCCCAATGAATTTATATCCGCCCGTTCCTGTTTTTAAACGGTCTAACAACTCAAAAAGTTCATCTGTTTCAATGAATTTAATTCACCCCGTTCCTGTTTTTACACCGTCAAACAACACTTCAACTCTTAAAGTTATTTCTCCAAAGAAAACGATTTTTGCTGCTCGATTTGCATCCTGTACATCTACTGATGACATCAAACAATATATAACGGATAAGATTGGTTTCAATATTGATATGACTGTTTTCAAATTTAAATACTCTGAACCAAGAAATAAAGCAACTTTTAAAATAATCGTTCTTCAAGACTATTTTGATACAATTGTGAATCAAGATTTTTGGCCGCCTAATGCGCTTATTCGCGAATATGAGTACAAAAATACTCCAACAGCTGACATTGTTCATTTGCCGCAATTATTGTCTTCAAAAAACTAATCCTACTATCGACAGATAATATTATTTATCAAAATGTAAGAGGTCTTAACACTAAATTAACTAATCTTTTTGCAAACAGTTTTGAATTTTCATATCATATAATTGTATTTACTTAAACTTGGCTGAGTGATAAAAAATGTACTCATAACAATGAAATTCTATGTTCTAAATATTAAATATTTAGAAAGGATCGTATGCGAAAAATTGGTGGCGGTGTTCTAATAGTCGTCCTAGATGTTTTCCAATGTGAACTTATAAATAATAACTTTTTAATTGATGACAACGATGAAATTGAGCTTATTGCCATTAAAATTCGTGTTGGTTGTAGACACTTATTTGTCACATGTTCATATGTACCACCTAACTCATCTTTTTTGATTTATAATAAACATTTTTCCGCAATTAACTTCGTTCTGAATCAATAAAACACATCCAATATATTACTTGTTCTTGGAGATTTTAACATTCCAAACGTAAAATGGGTTAAATCCATTAATTCTAATTACATGCTACCAATAATTATGTCTGATTTTATACATTCCCTACATGGATGCGGGTTTTTCCAACTAAATCATATAACAAATGCAAGTGGTAGTCTTTTGGATCTTGCTTTCGTAATTTTCCAATGGAATTTTGTCTTCGTAATACATTGCCTGTGACTCATTCACCTGTGGACATTCACCATCCTCCTTTTGAAATTGATTTATCATTGTCGGATAGAATGATTAAAAAACAAGATTTGAAGCCCTTTCAATCCTACTGTTTTACACGCACTAACTATACTGAACTTAACTATTTATTATCCAATGTTAATTGGGATACTGTGCTTGCTGATGATAACTTTGATAATATTGTATCGAGCGTTTATAATATTTTGCATAATTTCATTGGTATTACGGTTCCTAAAATTAAAGTCTACAGTAATAATGGACCACCTTGGAATAATTAACACTTACGAAATGCTAAAAATAAGAAAAACAAATTTTTCGTTAAATATAAGAGAACTGGTGCACCTGTCGATTTTCGTAAATATGCTATAGCAAGATCTGAATACAACATTGCTAATAATCTTGCATACAACAACTATATATGTAAATCGTATTAAAAGCAATATAAAAACAAACCCTAAATCTTTTTATACATTTGTAAATTCCAAGCGTCGCTCTTCAGGTTATCCAAAGCATTTGAAGTATGGCTCCTTGACTGCTGATGATGATGTTTCAATAAGTAATATATTTGTTGACTTCTTTTCAACAACTTATTCTACTAAGTCTTATGATACCACAACAACTTATCCTTATGCTACAACTAATTCTTGTGGTATTTAATTTCCGCTTTTAAATATTGAAAATGTACTTTCGAACTTGAAGTCGCTGAAAAACTCGTTTAGCCCAGGTCCCGATGGTATTCCAAGCTGTATCCTTCGAAACTGTGCAGCATCACTGTCTGCGCCTCTTACTGCATTATATAACAAATCTATTGAATCGTGTTATCTGCCATCAGTGTGGAAAAA
Organism: Gymnocheta viridis; assembly: GCA_956483585.1. Taxonomy (NCBI): domain Eukaryota; kingdom Metazoa; phylum Arthropoda; class Insecta; order Diptera; family Tachinidae; genus Gymnocheta; species Gymnocheta viridis. Next base: position 64,427,005 of record OY101440.1, on the reverse strand, counting down.
ATCGTATATAATTTTTTATTCAAAAACGGCAGTAAAACTGATGTATCTAATTACAGAGGTATCGCTAAAATTAATGCAATTCCAAAACTCCTTGAAAAAATTCTTACTGATTATCTATATCATCAAATTTCTTCCCTTCTATCACCATGTCAACATGGTTTTCGTAAGTCTCGCTCAACTACAACTAATATTTTGGAACTTACCACTATTGTCAATGAAGGTTTTTCAAATAAAATGCAAACTGATGTGATATACACAGATTTTAGTAAGGCGTTCGATAAAGTTAACCACAATCTTTTATTGCACAAATTATCACTTATGGGCTTTAGTCACTCTGCTTTAAATTGATTAAACTCTTATCTATCACAAAGAACTCAACAGGTCAAATTTAGGAATGTTACATCAAAAATCATTCAAGTACATTCTAGTGTCCCTCAAGGCAGTCACCTGGGTCCAATTTTGTTCACTTTATTCATCAATGATCTTCCTACTGTTGTTTTGCATTCTAAAGTACTGATGTACGCCGAGGATATTAAAATTTTTAACTCTTTTAACGATATTAATGGACATACTTTATTAAGTGCCGACTTTCGGAATTTTCATCAATGGTGCAGATTTAACTTATTGGAGTTAAATATCTTGAAATGCAAGCACATGTCATTTTTCAGACACAATCCGATCGAGACTTCTTATTATATTGATACTGCTATTTTAAATAAAGTTCTAACCATATTGGATCTTGGCATACTGTTGGATCATAGGCTCAAATTTCGTGATCATATTTCTATAATGGTAAATAAAGCCTATGGGGTCCTTGGATTCATGAAACGCTGGTCAAAGGAATTTCTAGATCCCTATATTACAAAACTTTTATATACTTCTCTTGTTCGACCAATTCTTGAGTATGGATTAATTGTTTGGGATCATTGTTATTCTATTCATATTAATAGTATTGAATCGGTACAAAAACAATTTTTAATTTTCTGTCTCCGTGGTCTTGGTTGGAATTCTTATGTCTTGCCGCCGTATCATAGCAGACTTGCTCTGATAAAGTTGCCTAATCTAAAAAGTCGACGATTGATGTTGAGTGCTTTATTTGTTCTGGGTCTGATTCGTGGTGATGTTAATTCAGAGTTCCTACTTAGTCAACTAAACTTCAATGTTCCTGTAAGACCTACCCGCAATTTTGAACTCTTGGCATTAAATTACTACCGTTCTGTATATGCTAATAATGATTCTTTTCGTCGCGCATGTGTTAACTTCAATAAATGTTACCATATTATGGACTTATCTGAGAGTAATGATGTACTGAAGAGAAACATTACTTTATATCTAAATTGTTGAACCAATTATTTTTATGTATAGTTCTATATTTGTTAGTCATATTTAGTCAGTAAGGGTGTAAAAGTCTATTGACATAATAATAAATAAATAAAAAAAAAAGTATTGTAAGACGGTAAACTGGATTAATCGCCCAGGTGATCATGATGCAACCAGTTGCTATGCATGCGTAAATTACACATGTCGTTTAAATCGACATGCTGAGCAGAACACTACCAGTGCTTGCACCTGAAAATTTTGTATCACCAAGGCCGCCAACTCCAGATCGTATGACAGAATTTACAGGAATGACTAGAGCAAGTGGTGTTACTTATGAAGATCCATTTGATAGCGATTATGTGCCCCAACAGGGAAGAGATGGACCACAACTAATAACACAAATGGAAACGGATTTCATTGTGGCCATATTGGGACTATCGCAGAGATTTGCCATAGTTTTGGTAGCGTTTTTTAAGCAAAGAAAATTCACACATGCTAATATTAACTCTACGGCTACCGCAAATGGCAAGCTGAATTTCAGATCCTCTATACTCTAAATGATGACAATTCGTTCGCTTACTGCAACGATATAAAAGCTTTGGTGGTAAATATGGGAATGAACTACATCGCTAGTGAGTATTTATTGATGGTTCTGTTTCAAGCTTGACAGCAGTGTTGTTGCATGCGTCGAACCGAAAACCTTCCATTCCGTTAGCAATGAGTATTAACATACAAGAAAGTTATGAAACATTGAGATATATAATGAAAAAAATTAAATACTACGGAAATAAGTAATGGAAGATTTGCTGTGATTTGAAGGTCATCAACATTTTGCAAGGGCTTTCCAAAATTATTTTGTTTTCTTTGTAATTGGGATTCGCGCTCACCTCAATAAATGACAATTGAGAAAAGGTAGTAATAAGGAAAATAATTGAAGGCAAGTTATGTTAAACTTTAAACTTAAGGCATATTACTTCTTCAATAATCTTAAAAGTAACATATCTATTTTATTTTAAAAATTAAATGTTTATATGTTTTCATTAATGTAATTGAATTTTTATGTTTGGCTATGTAACTAAATGTTTATTTAATTAAAAAAACTGAAGTAAAATTTATATTGAAAATTAAACATTTCTGCATACTCTTTTTTTAATTAAGAGTGGTTTACCTCACAAAAGACATGATGAGCGACAATGTCACTCAAAGCGTCTTTAAAGACACCATGAGAGGCAATGTCGCTCATAACATCGTTCTAGACACTATGATAGACAATGTCGCCAGAACAGTCATTAGCGATCAGAGTCGCTTATGTAGTCGTCGACGACAGGATTGAGGATATTGTCTCTTATATAGTTGTCAGTGACAATTGGAGGTATTGTCTTTTATATAGTCATCGATGAAATTGCTAAGGAACATGTCACTGGAAAACTATCAACGACAAGCTGAGCGGCATTGTCGCTCATCTCGTCTTGTGTGACCTCTCCTCCATTAGTATGAAAATTTCGTCGACGATGTGTATGGTGCTGTCTTCGGTATGTCTTCTACGACTTAGCATTGTCTTGTACCCGTCGTCAAAGATGTCTTAAAGACGCGGCCAACTGGGTATTCAAGACATATTTCAGCCACCGCTCCACATAAAATTGGGAATTGTTAAAAAATTTTCGAGAAAATTTTTCACTTTTGCGGCAGGTTGGGTATTTTATTTGAAAAAACCCACCCAGTTGGGTTTGTAAAAGGTATGAGGTTCCTATAGCCCAATATATATTTATACAGCGGTAGGGGGGCAGCTTATTTGCAGGCGTTCAAAAGAACTGCCAAAAAGTTTGGTGAGGCAAAGTAAAGAAACAAGGCTGATGTTGCCGAGTTACGTGTTCAATGCAAAGCCTGAATTTTATTTATAAATGTACTAGCTTATATACTACTTATGAGAATCTACTTAATAATCTAGAATTGCGTGATTCGTAAATCACTCAATTGTATTAAAATAAAATAAAGTTAAATATACATGTGTCATCAACATGCAAGCGGACAACCACAAAGTAAATTCTGCAATTCAATATTTTACGTTGGTGTTTTATTTGGCATGCTTCAACATATGTAACATGATCGTTTGTTACGCTACACAGTTGGAATTGGCATGTACCTTCTATGCATGTTGTATGTCATGAATACACTACACCCTCACCCTTAAGAGAAAAATTAGGTGGGTAATTTTTCTTACTCTATGGCATTATAATAATATTAAACATGATTATTTAACGAATAATTATATTATATTTGTTTTAGTAATGTTAATTGTAACTTAATGTGTATAGTATGGTTTTATATTATTGTTCTCTATTTCTTTTTCAATACCATTATAATTTATTACAGTATTTATGTACATTATTTCTTCTTAAAATTGTATATGGACCTTTATATGGACTTTGGTTTTTCTTTATATTTTCTACTTTAAGTAACACTTGGTCTTCTATATTTAAATTTAATTTATTTGTATATTTTTTATTTTTGACTCTTTTTTCATTAGCTTGTATTAACATATTTTAAGCTTTATTTAGAGAGTATAGTAGTTTGCTTTTTAGATCAATTACATAATCTTCATAATTGTAAAATTTTCATTCATTATCTAAACTGTCAGATGGCAAGTATGGTAATTTTCCGTAAACCAACTCGAATTGTGTATACCCTATATCTATGTGTGGTGCTGTGTTATATGCAAATGTGAAGTATGGAATCCATTTGTACCATTCATGATCATTTGCTGTTGTTAGTAAAAATTCATTTAGAACCCTTTGGTTTCTTTCAATTGCTCCTAACGTCTCGTGATGATAAGTTGTTGAGAATATTTGTTTAATTTGCAAAAATTAACATATGTTACGCATAACTTCGTTTGTAAATTCTGTCGGACTTAAGTACTTTAAATTTACCATATTTCAAAATGAATTGTTCGACCAATATTCTTGCTGTAGTGATTGCATCTTTTGTTGGTATGGGGTGTACAACAACAAATTTGGTCAGCTCACATTGCATTGTTAATATCTATCGGTAATCATTTGAAATCACTTCAAAACTATTGTTTGGTGTGTTTTTTAGTGTGAGTGGTTCTTTTATGTGTTTTGCTTGTTTATTTTTGTTACAATTGTCACAATATGATACAAATTTCTTCACCATTTTATTCATGTTTTTTCAAATGTTCCGTTGTTTTAGTTTAATCACTGTTTTTCTTATTCCTAAGTGGCCTGCGTGTGGCATTATGGAATTCATCTATCAGTTTATATGAGGACTTTTGTTATTTATTATTATCTTTGCATATGCTTCTTTTAATTTTTCTTTCCTATACATTTTAAATATTTCATCTTCATTTGATAGCGCTAATTCTTTTATATTTTCTTTATTCATTTTAGATATCAGTTTCCTCAGTATTGAATCTACTTTCGCTGATTTGTCGCTGAATCTTGCATGCATATTATTTTCAATTTCTTTTTCATATATTCTTGGAGCGTGATTTCTCCATAGTCGAAACTGGTTTCGCCGGGGTATCATCACGTCCTATGTGCACAATATTATTCTCAATAATGATATCAATATCTTCTATATTTTCAAATTCATTAAATTTTATTTTCATATTTTTGACGTCATTCCCATATTTGAAGTTGATCAGACTTCTGAGAACAGCATTTTTCCATTCTTTTTTCTTTTACGCGTGTTTTATTTTCATTATTATTTATGTCTTCATTTTCTTATTATTCATTGCCTCATTATTTTTATCATTTATATCTTTATTTGCTTCATTTAACTTATTTTTATTTGTCATTGCCCGTGTCGTGACTAATATTTTTTTCCTTTTCATAATTTTCTTGCGGTATCATTTGTTTTAATATGTCTGAGTTAATTTCTATCCTTTTTTATAAACGATTGTAAAATCATAATCACTTAAATCTACTCTAATTCTTGTCATTTTCGACGAAGGATTCTTGTGTGAGAACAGAGAAATTAGGGGTCTATGGTCCGTTACTACTATGAATCTCTCCAGTGAATCGATAAGAGCTCTTTCTCTATTACTGGTTTCTTGATATCATGTTTTTGTAATGCTTTGAAATGAAATTGGTAAATCTTGGCCTATTTCGCCTTGGGATAGTACCGCTCCTAATGCGCAGTTTGAAGCGTCTGTAGTTAGGATAAAGGTTTTTCAAAATTTGGGTATTGTAAAACAGGTGGTTTTATTAATTGTTCTTAATTCTTCAAAAGCATACTGGCAAAATCTGGTATACATATTCTATAGCAGTTGCAGAACGCAAGGAATCGTCTTACCTCGTCTGCGTTTTTGGGCGTCAGGTAATTTTTTATTGTTTCATACTTGGAAGGTTCTGTCTTTACTCCGTCCTTGGTTATTAAATGACCTAAGTAAACTACTTCTGGTCTTAAAAAACATTTTTTTGGGTCCAGTTTAAGGTTGTATTTCTGTAATCTGTCCAGTTTTATTAAATTTTTGTTGTGATGTTTTAGGCTACATCCGTATACGATTATGTCATCTACGTAAAGAAATGCTTCAGATTCCAGTCCTGAAAGTGCGATCGTAAGCATTCTTTGAAAACTGTTCGAAAAAATTTTTAGTCCGAATGGAAGTCGTTTGAATTGGTAATGTCTTTGTGTTGTGGAAGAAGCTGTAAGTGGTCTAAAGTTTTCATCTAATTTGATTTGGTGGAAAGAACTAGTCATGTCGAGTGTAGAAAACCATTTGGCTCTCCGAAGTTTGTCCAAGATGTACTCTTACATAGTTAGTGGGAACTTGTTGATTACAATTTTGACATTAAGCTTTCTAAAGTCTACTACCAATCTCCATTTCTTTTTGTCTTCCGTGTATTTCTTGGGCATCAAGAGGAGTGGAGCATTGTATGGGCTAACTGATGGTTCTGTTTTGTCTTCATTCATTTATTATGTCTGTGTGTGAATATGTGGTAATCTATAGTTTTTTATGTACACTGGCGTATTGTCCGATGTCGTGATTTTCTGTGTATAAAAATTGTTGACGGTTAGTTTTTCACCTTCCAAGTGAAATATATTTTGATATTTTTTAAAAATGCTTATTAATTCTGTTTTTGCATAGTTGTCATTATTATTTATTTTTAAGTCATTTAGTATTTGTTTAAAGCGTTTAGGGTTGTTGGCATTTTTATAATTTAATATGTCGTAGTTTTTCAGAGGGTCAGTTTAATGCCCTGTAAAGTTATTTCCTCGTTTGTTGTATTCAAAATTTTTAAATGTGTTATTCCGCTTTTGGGTGATATTGAATTATTTAAAAATACACCTCATTATTAAAAATTACGCTGTCTTCAATTATATCTAATTTTAATGCTTGTATAATTTCAGTTCTTGGAGGTATTTTTATTTGTAGTGACGTAATTGTTTTTGTATGCATTGGATGAGTTATAGTATTATTGTTAACAAAAAAAGATATTGTAAATGTTTCATAATCAATTTTGCAAAGATATTTCTTTAAAAAGTCTACCTATTATGCCGTCTGTTTCTATTGGAAAATCGAATTTTACTAATTGAAAAGAGTGACTACATTTTTCATCAGTCAATGTTAGTTCCAAGCTATTGTACCTAAGAGTTGATTTCTTCTGTGGTAATTCCTGTTTGCATTTTTCTTCTGGGTTAAATGGTTCACCTTCGAATTCTTTTTGCATGCTACAAAGTGATATGTCAGCTCCCGTGTCGACAAGATATGTTGGAAAACGGCGAAAGAGACAAAAGAAAAATCGATTAATAACTGTTGATGAATCGTGGGTCCAACACTACACACCTGAAATCAAAAATCAATCGAAACAATGGGTGGAAGCTGGTGGAAGTGCTCCGAAGAAGGCGAATACAGTGAAATCGGCTGGCAAAGTTATGGCCACTGTATTTTGGCATGCACACGTAATATTGCTCATCGATTATCTTGAAAAAGGATCCACAATCAAAGGAAAGTATTATCATGCATTATTGGATCAATTGATTGATGCAATCAATAAAAAAGTACTCTTTCTTCAAGACAACGCACCGGTTCACACAGCATTATATACGATGCTAAAATTACGTGAAATACACTTCGAATTGGTTGATCATCCACCTTATAGTCCAGATTTAGCTCCTAGTGACTTTTTCCTATTTCCAAACTTAAAAAAATGGCTCGCAGGAAAAAGATTCATCTCAAACGAAGAAGTGATTACCGAAACTAGCGCGTATTTTGAGGGGTGCACAAAATCGTATTATTCAGATGGCATAAAAAAGTTGGAATATTGTATTTCTAATGGCCTGTTTCTACATAACAAGTATCTCAAAAATGTTGCCCAATTGAGTGCGAAAATTAGATTTTCGGTTTTATAACACAAACGTCAAGTGTTGTTGCGGTTTCTATATTGCAATTTCAATTGTCAATACTGTCAAAAACAGACAAGAAAAAAAGTACTTGTGTGAATTTTTATCAAAAGAATTTGTTTTTAAATAAAAATAAAGTAATACATAAATTATATATATATATAAATATGGATTTAAACAGCAAAAAATGTAAGTATACGAGTATACATGTACTTCTATTGAAATAAAGTAAAAAATCAATAACAACATCGAAATACAGCGTCAAGAAAACAAATGTGCATCAATTCCAAAAGTTGGTTGGACTACTGGAGGAATACCCACAACTTGCAACAGGCAGTCCTAGATTTGGAAGTAGCAGAGTGGTGGTAGATGAGACGTGGGATAATGTAGCCAAAAAAGTAAATGCTTTCGGGCCTCCAGTAAGAAGTGGATTGGAATGGAAAAGGGCATTGCCTTGGTGTAGTTTTAATAAAATATAAACTATTAATATGAAATTGTAATGTATTAGGTATGGCAAGATCAAAAATGCAGAGTGAAGAAAAAAATCGGCGAAAATAACAAAAGCCTTCATGGAACTGATGGCGGTCCATGTACCGTAATTAACTTGACGCAATTAGAGCTGCATATTGACAGAATATGCCATCTCTCGTCAGCAGCAGCACCTAGTGGTACTGTTCTGGGTTTGCCTTCTATCCACAAAACAGTTGATATTACACCACCAAGACGTTGTAACAACAACATTTTCACACCAATCACAGCCGCTATCACAACAAAAAATAAGAGTAACATCAACTCTAGAAAATTTAAAACGACCACTTCAGCAGAGTAGAAAGAGAAAAAACATTGAAAACACTACGGAAAGACTGAAACTTTTACGCCAACAAAATGATATCCAACAAAAAGCATTAGATATAATGAATGAGCTTGCGGAAGCGGCCTCAATTCAAGCTGAAGCAGCAAAAGTTCAAGCTGAAGCAGCAAGAGTTCAGGCTGAATCAGAAAAAGATCAGGCCAAAGCCCTTAAAGAAATTGCGGACTCTACAAAAATTGGGACAAGCATTATTTGATATAATTAAGTATCTAAAAGATGAATAAGTATTTATTTCTTAATTAGTTTCATGTTTTCTTTTTTTTACTTTCAGCTTTCATTTTTATAATTTTAATTTTAAGAAATTAAACATTTATTGTTTAGACCAGTGTTTTTGCAAATGAAATTGTTTAGGGTAGTTTTTTTTTGGAAATGCCCATCGATTTGGGGTATGAGTCTTGAAGGCTACCAAATTTTACTTTTTTACGACCACTCTATATATGTATGTTTCCGTTAGCTAATTTATGAATACTTTTCTTTTTTTTATGTTATAAAACTATTAAAAATGGATTTTTATTGAATTGCTTTTTAATTGTAAATAAATACATATGTGCATATCACAAAATTATAAATAAACAACCTTTTTGTATTTATATTAGGTTTCTTATTATATCAGCCCGTGTTGCTCTAGCATCTGCTTCTTCGGTAAGTACTTCAGGACCTGCATCGTCATCAGGATCATCATCGTCATCATACGTTTTATCCGAAATCTCGCTGCTACTAGGCTCCCAGTTTTGTCGATAAAAGATGCAGATGTTATGCAGAATGCAACATGAGTTGATGATGCTAGTTGCCTTTGCGGGACTATAGTGCAGCCCCCTCGATCCTATTATGCACCTGAAACGATTTTTTAAAACACCATTGCATCTTTCAATGACGTTCCTGGCTCTGCAGTGTTTTTTTGTTGTATTTTTCCTCTTGTGCATTCTATGGATTCCTTAACGGTGTCATCAAGTAAGGCTGCAACTTATAGCCAGAATCACCTGTTTTTAAAAATAATTTTTATTGCAATGCAAATACTAATACAACCTTCTATTTTACCTAAAAGCCATGTATTTCGCTTTCCATTTAAATAACCGGATTTAAAAAAATGATTTGTAGCACTCTGGTCCCAAACAAAAGCTTCGTGGTTGGCTCCGGGGTGTCGTGCATCTACATAATGGATGACCATATTTTGGTCGCAAATCTAACGAAGATAAAAATATAAATAAATGTTTGTTTAACTTTTTTCGTTACTCTAGAATGTTGGTAATATTACGTTTAAACTATAATAACCTTTTCTATTGTAATAAAGATGATTTCTTTCATTACCAGGGGCCTTTACTCGAACGTGTGTCCCATCTACACAACCCACAGTTGGCAGTTTCATAAAAACTTTCTTTTGTTTTGTTCTCTTCATCTAAGCTTCTTTCCAATTTGATCCCAGGTGTTGTTCAAAGATGATTAGCAACTCACTAATTATTTTCGATACCTGTGACTTCGAAATCGATGAAATATACTCGTTTCCCACTGATGCTTGGTAGCCACCAGTAGCCAAAAAAGTCAAGAACGTAGAAAGTTTTGTAGGAGCTGGTATGTGAATGGTTCGGTATGCTGTTTTTAATCTTGGCCTTATTTCATCAAGTATCATTGAAAACCCTTTTTTGTTGATGCGAAATGTAGCAATGAAACTAGAAAATTAAATAAATGAAAAGGGCTTACAATTTGTAGTATTTTTATTCACCGTTCTTCCGGTAGATCCAATACATTTAAGGCATCCCGGATATTTCTGCGGCATAAACGAATGCACACTATCACTCTCACTTGAATCACTATCAAAGTGATGGAAACATTTTTCCTTTAATTTTTTAATTAATAACAAAGTTTATTGAGGTTCAATTGTCAATATAAATTAAATTTGTTTTGTATAATATAAATAGCTGTTCGCTTAGATTTGCACTAGAGTTACCATTTATTAGTAAAAAATTTGTATATTAGCATAAAAAAAATAAACAAAATACCAAACTATATACTATGGCAATAATGTAATTTGACAATACAAAAAGAACAACGTAACAAAACGTAAGTAAGACAAGTGCGCTATAAAAACTCATTCGCTTACGTACTTGTTTGTGTACAGTTTGTCTGTTTGAGAACATACTTGTTATGTAGAAACAGGCTATAAGTGTATTGAGCTAAAAGGAGACTATTTTGAGAAATAAATGGTTTTTGAAAAATATAAAGTTTTTTTTCCTACTTAGGTAGCTTTAATATCAATCCGTCCTCCTAAAATGGATGTTGAAATTCAAGATTTTTTTAATTTGTATTAAGCTAAGAAGTCATTGAACAGTTTATTTTATTTTATACAAAATATAGCGTACATACTTCTCAAATGTAATTTTTACTTTCCCTTTGTTGCTTTTGCGCATAGAGTGAGTCGCAGATAAAGCACATTTATAGTCACATTCCTTCACCTCTGTATACTTTGTGACTCGGAATCATCCGCACGTTCTCCCAACCTACCATATTTTTAAGCTGTTTGTGCAAAGGCTTAATTCAGCCGTCTCGGTAATTCACCCAGCTGCAGTCAATGCCGACACTAGGGCACTTCGTGGAGGACGTAAAATCTATTCGTTTATTTTGAGAAAATGTGTAAAAAAAATTTTGTAAATCTTGTGGGCAAACTTCTAGATTTTTCTTTATTTTATTGTGCTAAAAATATGAAGTTGTAACACCAGCCGTTTTATTGAAAATGCCAGAAGCATATATGTATGTACATACATTTATATTTTAGTTAGTTGCACTTTACCATCATACGGGGGATCCTTCGACATCAGCTACGTATACTCGTGACGGTCCTAACAAGCCACTGTTTCATAGCTGCCCACGCAAGAAGATTAAATCTTCCTTGAAATAAAGAGGATGAAAAAACTGCCAAGTACCTCCTCTGTCAATGTCCACCTCTGCCCTATAACAGAGCTATGTACCTAGGTAATTCGACTTGACCCGAATCCAAATTGAAAAGAATATAGCAGTTTATTCGTAAATCAGGTTTAATACCGCTTCTAGCATACGATAGGAGGAGACTTCTGGTAACTATCTACATCAGGCATCACAAAGGGACCTATTTCTGGACCCAAGTAAACTTCTTGCTGCCAGTGCAATCTAGCCTAACCTAGCTGCACTTTTATAAAATTGAGTGGACTAGAGTTCAAGGATGATGCTCGATTCAAGGACACTTGAATCCCATCTTTATGATTTTTTTGTTAGTTTACATTTGAATAACCATTTTTTACGCTCCTTGCTAAAAGGTTTGAAAAATATATATGTATGTATGCATATATGCACCTGCATTAGAATATGTATTATTTGCACAAACTAATCCCAAAAGCTTTATCCAAGCTCATTTTAGTGTATTTCCAATAGTAAAAATTTAGCTTAAGTTTATTACAAATTATATCAAAAAACTTATTTTCTTAAAGGCTGATAGGGAATAAGATACATAAATAAACAAATAAAAAAGCTTTATTTATTTTTAGGATGTCACTGACACCAGAGGAAATGAGTTTGAAGAATTCTGTTTAAAGAGGGAACTCTTAATGGGAATTTTCGAAAAGGGATGGGAACGACCATCTCCCATTCAGGAAGCTGCAATTCCAATAGCATTAAGTGGAAAAGATGTTCTGGCAAGAGCTAAAAATGGTACAGGAAAGACGGGAGCATATTGCATTCCCGTCTTGGAGCAAATTGATCCATCTAAGGATTATATACAAGCGTTAATAATGGTTCCGACAAGAGAACTTGCTTTACAAACATCGCAAATATGTATAGAATTAGCGAAACATCTGGATATTCGAGTAATGGTGACTACTGGTGGTACAGTTCTGAAGGATGATATATTGCGTATATATCAAAAGGGTAGGTCACAATAAAATTTTTTTTTAAAGAATAAACATAAACTGCGAAGCCATTTTGGCTTGTCTGCAGAAACACCCAGGCAGGAATCGAACCTGCGAACCCCCAACTAATACACCCTTATTGTTATTGGCGTAGTCGCATTACGCCAACTGTCGGAGTTGCTGTCGAATTTTAAATCTTATGTTACCGTATAAAATTTTCGACCGTAAAATTTGTGTAAAAGAAAAAAGTGTTTATGAAACAACCTGTTCAAAAAAATTTCAAAAACGGTTGTTTATAAATAATTAATTAAAATTAAATTAATTAAATTGAAATATGTCGTGAAGAAAATTCTTAACGACAATTTTAGAAACTTTTGACCAGAGTACCAAATATTTACTCATATTCATGCATACGAATTTTTGTTGTGTTTCGTTCTATTCATGTTTGAAAAGACAAAAAATAGTTTGTTGAATTCGTTCTTGTACATAAAATAAATTTTTTGTATAGTATTCAAAAATGAATATGAATATAAATTTTTTTTTGCAGTAGCATTCGAAAATGAACAGCAAAGAATTTGTGATCTGAATGATCATGTACATGAGTGTATGTATTTTTTTTAACTGTGTATATTCATTTCAGAATATTCAATGAGTATACGGTGAATATTCATCTTGAATATACGCAGTTTAAAAAACATGTCTGTACATAGTGGTGTCTTATGTATTGATTGTATATTTTTTGTTATATATATATTTATATTGAAACGATTAATTTGGCTTAAGTTCAAACCCGAGTTTACCCATTTTTATTTATTCTAATTTTTTTATTTAATTTTTATCAGAATATTTTTTTGATAAATTCATTATTTTTTTATTAAGAGAGTACTATATATAGAACAATTTTATTATTCATCAGACTAGCAGAACGGATCAGTACTGATTTCGAGGTCGCTACACCATCTCATCAGAGTTCTTTGTTCAATTTTACCACTTTTGACGGTGGATACTAGTGATCAAGAATATCAACTATTTAACCATATTATTTAACAAATTAGAATACGAAAAGTACAAACTTATTCATTTTTCCATGTTAAATCAATTTCGGTTGGTACGAAATCCCATCTCTGATGAATAACTACTCCATATATTTCAGTCTCTCTTGCTTATTCAGCGCCATTGGCTGCTGAGAATAAACAGTTATTCATTAATGATGAAACAGAACTGGGGCTGACGTTTGTTTTCCATACAATTTGACATACAATTATGCCAGAGAATGTGGTCGTGAAATAGAATCTATTTTATTTTTACAGCGTTTTTTCTTATACTCTCAATTTTAGACACTCATTCTCTCAACAATGTTACCGTGTTTTCATGAAATCACATACATTTTTCATACGAAAAATGCAAACAAAAGAAAATAAAACAATAAGATAAGGGCTGACGTTTGTTTTCCATACAATTTGACACAAAATTATGCCAGAGAATGTGGTCGTGAAATAACAGGTGGCGCAAAAGTAATCCTCCTATCAGAAAATGCTATAAATTTTGCGATTGGCCCCTAATGTCAGTTCTGTTTTGACATTTGTGTAGTAAACACATGCGAAATACACGTTAATAAACAATGTTACGCTACACTGCTCCAGAACGCGGAATATTGGTGACTATTTATTTGACCAATAATCGATCGGTGACTTTGGCACAACGTGAATTTCGTCGCAGATTTCCTGGCCGTCCAACGCCTACTGGTGAAACACTGCGACGTTTAGCCGCTCGCCTCGAAGAGACTGGCACAACACGAGATGCTGCCAGGCGTGGCAGACCCCGGAGTAGCCGTTCTGCAGAGAATATTGCTGCTGTAGCCGAGGATGTCATGGAAGCGCCGTCGACATCGACCAGACGACGTGCCACGCAAATGGGTATCAGTCGACGGTCTTTACAGCGAATTTTGGTACAAGATTTGATGTTTCCGTACAAAGTCCAGACGGTGCATCAGCTGTTGACCGCCAATCGCGTCTAACACATACGCTCAAGCCATCCTTAATCACCACCAACAGGAAGATGATTTTTCATCAAAAATAATCATGAGTGATGAGGCCCATTTCCATCTTAGCGAGTACGTAAATAAGCAAAATTTACGCTTCTGGGGCACTGAAAATCCGCGTGTAACCCACGAAGAGCCATTACACCCGCTCAAAGTCACTGTATGGTGTGCTGTTTTCGCTGGAGGAGTCATCGGACCTTTTTTCTTCGAAGACGTCGCGAGCCAAACGGTTACTGTGAATGGTGTGCGCTACAGAGCAATGATTAACGAGTTCTTTTTGCCGCAACTTGATGAATTGGGATTGGAAAACATGTGGTTCCAACAGGACGGTGCAACGGCACATACTGCACGTGCCACAACCGATATGCTGAAGGATGCATTTCCCGGGCGCCTAATCTCCCGTTTTGGCGATTTGCACTGGCCAGCAAGATCGCCTGATTTGACCGCTGCAGACTTCTTTTTGTGGGGCTTTTTGAAGTCGCGGGTTTATGTCAACAAGCCTCAGACTCTTGCAGCTCTTAAAGACAATATCCGTCAAGAATGTGACGCCGGAAGTTTTGGCCAAAGTGATGGAAAATGCCATAAAAAGGGCTCAAATGACAATCAACTGTGGCGGCGGCCATTTACATGACATCATATTCTCGACTTGATGTAAAAAAATTAAAAGACCAAATAAAAATAATCCACAAGAAGAATCAAAGTTTTTCAGTTTTTTTTTAAATTACAGCCAAAAAACATCGGAAGGTTATTTTTGCGCCACCTTGTAGAATCTATGTTATTTTTACAGCGTTTTTTCTTATACTCTCAATTTTAGACACTCATTCTCTCAACAATGTTACCGTGTTTTCATGAAATCACATACATTTTTCATACGAAAAATGCAAACAAAAGAAAATAAAACAATAAGATAAGGGCTGACGTTTGTTTTCCATACAATTTGACACAAAATTATGCCAGAGAATGTGGTCGTGAAATAGAATCTATTTTATTTTTACAATGTTTTTTCTTATACTCTCAATTTTAGACACTCATTCTCTCAACAATGTTACCGTGTTTTCATGAAATCACATACATTTTTCATACGAAAATTGGAAACAAAAGAAAATCAAACAATAATAAGAGAGTATTTGAAGTTACTGCCGTCG
The DNA here is from genome assembly GCA_956483585.1 of Gymnocheta viridis. Taxonomy (NCBI): domain Eukaryota; kingdom Metazoa; phylum Arthropoda; class Insecta; order Diptera; family Tachinidae; genus Gymnocheta; species Gymnocheta viridis. The sequence goes on along the minus strand of OY101440.1, from coordinate 64,411,390 downwards.
ATTTTGTTATGGGCCACCAAGCGATTGTTCCTGAAGTTGCAGACTTGTTCTGTTTTATCATTTATTATTAAATTTAAGTTTTTTTTAAATATATTTATGTATATGTACCTATATACATATGTACATACATATCTAAGTATGTTCGTGCATTCATATGAATGTATGTACATATTTAATACGATCAATTTAAATAAAGTCATTTGCATTCATTGCCTTTTTTAAGGTAAACAAAGTCATAAAAAAATTTGCAAATAGTATTAACAATGCTTGAAGAATGTCCACTCAACATTTTAAGAATCTTTTTTAGATAAAAAGAATCCCTTTGATATTACAGTATGTATGTATGTTCCTATGTGTATGAATTTATTACCCTTTTCTATGAAATAACTATGTTGATTGGAGATTTTTGCTACCTGCGATTTGCTTGTGGAATGATAGTTGTTATAAATCCCCAAACAAATTTATATTGAATTTAAGTTTTGGGAGGGCATACCTAGTTGGATTACAGTGAAAATTTGATATTGAAGTTACTAAGTAATCGTTTGATTAGCAATGCCTAAAAGAAAATTTAATATACATAATAAAATTTGTATCGTACGACGAAATTACGGAAGAAGACTTGCTTAATAGAATCGTGCAAAAAGTAGCTATGCGGAAAATTAACAGCAAGTATAAAAATACATTATATACTCGTTTACAAGCAAGACATTGACATCCACATGGCATCAGTTGTGAAAATGAATTTTAGTTTTTAATTTAAGCAAAGACAAATACCCAGTATTCTTTCGATATCCTTTTTCTTGTAAAAAAATTCTCTTCGTTTCATGTTTTGCCAGCAAAAGCGTGTTATGCATGTTAAGCATAATTTTAATTAAGTTGTCGTAAAATGATAACTACATATGGAAATTTTACGAAACTTTTAGCAATTATTTTATATTATAATAGCAAAAAATATGTGTATTAAATTTAATTTTCGATATAAAAATATAAGGCAACTCAATTAACTCAGTTTTGCACGTTTCTATTGGGCTACTGCATTTTATTCATATTAGTAGGGTATTCATAATCCCTTATTTTTTATGGCGTTTTTCATACGCTTGGGCATACTTTCCACCAAGTTCTCCTTAAATTCACTTGGAATATTTTCCCATTCTGTCTTTACACGGCTCCAAAGTTCATCTATGTTCGCCGGAGCTCGATTGTGTTGTCCTAATCTTCTCTTTAATATAGACTACAAATTTTCAATAGAGTTTAGGTCTGGACTTTGCGCTGGCCATTTCATCACCCCAAATTTTTGTGCTGACAACCAATTTTGAACAACTTTTGCCGTGTGCTTAGGGTCTCCGTCCCGTTCAAAAATAATTTCATCCTCGGGATAAGCGCTGTGGTCCACAAAATCTGGTAAATGTGTTTGTAGAATTTGAAGATAGTCCTCTTTCTTCATTATACCATTATTTCTTACCAGAGGTCCCAAATGCTACCAAGTGAAGCAGCCCCAAACCATCAAACTGCCTCCGCTATACTTAACCGTTTGTTTCACGTGATGTTTTTGAATAGCTTCATTAGGTCTGCCCTAGAAATATTCCTTACCATCAGATTGGAAGCGGTTAATTTTTGTTTCGTCGGGCCATATAACCCGTTTCCAATCCTCTATGGTCCAATTCTCATATTTTTTTGCAGAAATCAAGACGTGCTTTTATATTTTTATCGGATAGAGCTGGCCTTTTCTTTTTGACTGCTGCCACTAAACCGATTCTATGAAGCGCCCTTCGAGCAGTCTATTCACTCACGTGCTTATTTAATATACTAGCAGCTTGTTTGGGTGTTTTCAAATCATTTTTTCATCTCTAGTACCATTAATCGCGCGTCTGAATCTTTTAACAGCCCGGGGCAACCTCCACTATTTGGCATAGAAGTTACATTTCTACGTTTTCTGACTGGAATCACTGAGCGATGACTCACTTTTTATTTATCACTAATTACTCTCGATGAATGTCCACTTTCAGTCAAAGCTACTATACTATTTTCGATGTCTATGTTGATTTTCCTCATCTTTGTGCTATATTCATTTGTAAAGTTCCAATTACTGATGAAAAATAAAAACCAACTGCGTAAAACAATACTAACATCTATAAGACGAAAAATATCAGCAGCATAACGGTAAATTTTAATTTGCTCAGAGAAGTAAAATCAGAGAAGTAAAAAAGTGTTGACATTAGTTTTTATTTAATTATTTGTTTTTCTTCTTTTATCATCATATTTGCTATTCAATTTTCATTATATAATGAAGAGTAATTGCTGAAAGTTTCATAAATTTTCTCTTATTTATCATTTTATATCACTTTTAGTAAACTTATTCTAAACATGCACTCGCTTCTGCTCACCAGTGTATGTCTATACATCCATATGAATGCACGAGCATAGATATGTATGTACGTATGTACATATCGATAATAGAATCCTGTTATATGACACCGAAAATGGTATGAAAGAATATCGAATAACAGCAGGCGTGCCACAGGTTTCAGTACTAGGACCCTTTCTCTGGAACGTAATGTACGATGGTTTATTAAAGCTAGAACTACAAGATGGTGCCAAATTAATTGTCTATGCCGATGACATTGCACTCCTGGTAAGCTAGCAAACAACTAAGTTGTTAGAGATCACTGCAAACGATAGCTTATATCGATGCAGCAGGTGGTTATGGAGAAACGGCTTGCAGCTAGCGGTGCCAAAAACAGAGGCGATACTAGTAACAAAACGCAGCAGCTTTCAGATGTCCAAGCTGCAGAAGATCGAGATTCAATTTAAGAGAAGCTTATGCTATCTCGGCGTCCAATTAGATGACAACCTTAGCTTCGCGCAACACGTTCTTAATATCAGAGACAAAGACCTGCGAACAGCCATGTCGCTAGCTAAAATAATGCTAAACTGTGGCGGACCAAAGCCTTTTATAAGAAAGCTACTAAACAGTGTAGTGCATTCACAACTTTTGTATGCTGCACCAACCTTCCTCAGAGCATTAGATTTAAAACACAACAAAAGAGAACCGCAGAAACCACAGAGATTAAGTGCTTTGCGTACTATATCAGCGTATCGTATGGTATCTACAAGTGCGGCACTAGTGCTGGCAGGTACACCGTCAATAGAGCTAATAATGTTGGAAAGAAAGGAAATATACACCCACACCAAGCAAATCTATGGTGATAGAAATGACCCACTTGAAGACAGAAGGAAAATTTCTGAGATAAGGGAAAGTGCCAGAAACAACCTAATAACTAAATGGCAAGAACGTTGGAACCAAGAGGAGACTGGGAGATGGACGTACAAACTGATCCCTAATATTAGAATATGGATAGAGGCGACATGGAAACATGGGATATTTTTTAACCCAAGCTATGACAGACCATGGCAGTTTCAACAAATACCTTCACAGATTTAAACTGAAGGACATAAGTAGTTGTGGTCTATGTGGGGCGCCAGAAGAAAATGCAAATCATATACTTTTCGAATGCGCAAATTGGGTGGATGAGTGGCAAGCCTTGTATAGCAATTTAGGGAGAACCTTAACAGCCGAAAATATCGTGAGCGTTATGTTAAACCATGCAGAGCACTGGAAACTATGCGAAAATTATATATATAGAATCTTAAAGGAGCGATGCACAGTAGTTCCGAACCTCCTTACTTTAAGGAGGACGTAGGAATGACACGTATACAACCACCCACCCTGATGAAATGTTAAAAACGGTCCCAGGGTGGTGCCGGTGGAGATTTCGTAGGGCCACTAGATGATAGCGCGCTATCACTACGTCCAACAAAAAAATAAAAGACATACATAGGTACATACATAAATATATTTTGAAGAAAAACTTAACATATCAACATACCAACCACAGTGCACAATATTCCATAAAAAATACACAATACAAACATACAATCAATACACATACATATATAATCATACTTATGTACTTATAAACACACACAAGGCGCCACTATGTACATACATGAATATGCGCAGCTTGAAAAAATGCACATGAACATTTAGCTTAAAATAAATTGTTTGCTGTTCGTTTTCGAATATGTGGACTATTTTTTATTTCTAACTATTCGCATATATGTATGTACTTAAAAAGAAAAAACAAATTATTCATACATGAATGTTTAAAATCCAAAAAAAAATTAACTATTCATTTTCGAATGCGAGCATAAAATAAAAAATTTTACAAGTTCATACATGACAATTTAACATGAATATTCATATTTGAGTATTCATACATGAATTTTTCTGAACCCTGCTTTTGACACACAAATACGCCAAACACTTTACCGTTTTAACCGCATATAGTGTCGTATATATTGGCCTTTCTGCCAACTACGGCACCATTTTTTAAAAACGTCCGACTTTCGCCACAAAAATGCCAAGCACAATAATGGTGATAGTCTAGTACGCCATCTACTAATCTACGAGGGCTCCCCTAAAAACAGAAAACCATTAATTTTAATAAACAAATTTAATTTTTAATTAAACAAATTGTATTTTTGCCTACATATATTTTTAGTCCAACTCATTATTGCTACTCCTGGACGTATTCTTGACTTAATGGATAAAAAGGTTGCGAATATGTCTCATTGTAAGATACTTGTATTAGATGAAGCGGATAAACTGCTATCACTTGATTTCCAAGGCATGCTGGATCATGTTATTTTAAAATTGCCTAAGGATCCTCAAATTCTTCTCTTTTCTGCAACTTTTCCATTAACAGTTAAAAACTTTATGGAAAAACATTTGCGTGAACCCTACGAAATAAATTTAATGGAAGAATTAACCTTGAAAGGAGTCACACAATATTATGCATTTGTTCAAGAACGCCAAAAAGTACATTGCCTAAACACTCTCTTTTCAAAACTGCAGATCAATCAATCCATCATATTTTGTAATTCAACGCAACGCGTAGAACTTTTAGCAAAGAAAATTACCGAGCTTGGTTATTGCTGTTATTATATACACGCGAAAATGGCCCAAGCTCATAGAAATCGAGTCTTTCATGATTTCCGACAAGGATTGTGTCGAAATCTTGTTTGTTCAGATTTATTTACTCGAGGTATAGATGTTCAGGCCGTCAACGTTGTCATCAACTTCGACTTTCCTAGGATGGCCGAAACGTATTTGCATCGTATTGGCCGCTCCGGTCGATTTGGGCATTTAGGTAATTTTACATATTACGAACCGTATAAAATCTTTTAAAAAAATTGCCGTTTTTATTTTCAGGTATTGCAATCAATTTAATAACATACGAGGATAGATTTGATTTACACCGAATTGAAAAAGAACTTGGAACTGAAATCAAACCTATACCTAAGATAATTGACCCAGCCTTGTACGTGGCTAATGTAGCTCTTAATTCCGGAGAATCTAGTAGTAATGATCTTAACAATTCATGTACTGAGGAAGGAAATGTTAGCAAATAATATGCTATTATAAAAAAATTATACATGAAATTCTAAAAAGAAAAAATGATTGAATTTTTTGAATTTTCGTTTTTGTAAGATTCTTTTTATTATGTCTTTTTTATGAAAATAAATTCTGTACAGTTTTATAGACCTGTATTTGATAAAGAAATAATGATATATGTATCAAGTCACCTGAAATAAAAATAAAAACCGAGAAATTTCGTTGAACCTCCGAGTTGCTTTGATTTTATTTAGTCAAATGCTTTTAATTTTCTTAGAATATATCGCGGCCATCACCCCTATTCTGCATTTCAATTACGTTTCCGAATCGAAAATTTGTATTAAAAAAAAACAATCGATTGAAAAAGAAGAGAAGAGTATGTATGTTTAAACGAGCTGCTTTGCTATGAAACGTATGAAATGGAAACAGAAAATGTAAGCAATTTTGTATACATTGTAATTGTTAAATTGTAAAAAGCTAAATTTAGTTAAAAAATACTGATAAATATACATATAAACAAGTAAGAGAGATTTATTCGGCAGTGCCGAATCTTATATACCCTTCGCCATAGTGTGGAGTGAGGAAAGAAGTCACAATCACGAAAATGCACGCTCACGAAATACGAAAAAAATTAAAAAAAAAGAATTTAAGTGGAAAAAATTATTAAAGCAATAAAAAATTGCCACTCACGGACGCACCCTCACTGATGGAAACAAAAAACTAATCACGATCACGCATTATTGGCTCTAATTTCTATTTCATAGTATAGGCTGATTTCATAAACACAGCTTGCAAAGCAACACTGGAAGCATGAGTTTACAAGGCATTTTAGTATTGCTTTGCAAACTGCGTTTATGAAGTCAGCCATAAATTATGAATTCCGTAACAAATTTCTAACACTTTCTTTCTTGCCTGGGGTGCATTATAAAAATATTAACATACCCTTATTAGCACTTATATAATTTTTCAAACACCCAAGAAGTGTTTCAACGTCTTTATCAAAAAGCCAGTGTTCTGCGACTAAACAAAGAAATGATTTGAAACGTAAGACAAGATTTAATGATGAATAATGATGAATGAAAAATACCTAATTGTATAAAAAATTAAAAAAAAAATGAATAAATGGTTGGTCAGGATTTGAAACCGTACCCTACCCGGTGGTGGCACGGTTGCGAATCCTGAGCACTACACAATGCTATTTTTTTTAGAATTTTTGATACATTTTTGTTGTTTTTATTACTTTTACTTTTTATTTGAAAAGTTTGTTCCGCAATTTATTTAAAAAACCAGGGAACAATCTCATTTACAATATTTTTTTTAATTTTTGCGTTTTTTCCCAATTTTATGAACGATAAAAGGTTTATTTTTCAAAAATATCCAATATGATATCAGATAGGATTTTGTACAGTGATCAAATAATTATATAATGAATTCAGTAAGTTGTCGACGTTTTTATTTGATATAATAATAAGACCAAAAATAGAAATAACTTGACGGTGTAAGAAAAAATTTTAGAAAAAATTTTAAATTATAAAATTTAGCAACATATTTTAATTCAGTATTTTAATTTTATTTTTTCTTTGAAACTTGTGTGATGTACGTATGTATGTAAACTAGTGGTATTCTGATAGTTGTCTTTTTAAAATTTTGTTAACTTTTCCATTTACTTATCTGTATTGCGGTTGGACCAGACGATAAAGGTTTTGGTTCAATATAACCTGTATATTTCTGATATAGAAACACAATTTCAACCTCAATTGATTTAAAAAAATACGAATTCTGTCATTTATATTCAGCCGGCTAAGAAAACAGATGGATTTAATTAAAAACATTTTTTATTTAAATCTTCTGCGTTTACTGTGTAAGACATTGAACTTATTTTCGTAATATTTTACCATTAATCCGCGTCCAATTCCGTAGTGCGTGCTATCGACAATTGACACAGCTCGCAAACTATTATCGCTACGCTTTACAAACATTCCGACCTAAAAATCCAAAGTTGAATGTATGTATACGATAGGAACTGATTGTTTGAAAAATATTTGATGAATTGCGAACTATTAGAATACATTTTAATTAAGCCCACATTAAATTATTCACTTGGATAATGCAATCTAGAAGCTAAATATAAATTTGTGGAAAGTATGTAGGTATTAGCAATAATTTTATTCAAAATACAAATGCATTTTAAATTTTTATTCCAAATACAAAAAAGTTTTTAATAAAAGTTTAATTTTCACAATGGAAATGATATTTTGTAAGTTTTTTTACTCCATAATTTTGCTGTTTTTTTTAATCAATATTGAATCATACAATTTTTTCTGATGAGAGATTTTTTCAAGACTTGGCTGCCGATTGCCAATTATATGATTTTTTTAAATAAATTTTGGAAATAATTTCCAATATTGCAGTTGCAATTTTTAGAATATGCGCTATTTTCGCGGGGTTTCAATTTTTTAGTTTCTTTGCTAATTACATTTTGGAGCTTGATATTAAATTAAATTCTTACATCAAACTTTGTTTTTATTTTATAGAAAAGGCAATTAATTGAAGTGCTTTTGAAGATTATCTTACTGATTTTACAGAATGAAAGAAACATTTCTTATTAAATTCTAGCCGGGAAGAGATTTTTCTGCTTTGTTATGTGTTACTAAGTATCCAAACAACATTTTAATTGTCAAAAAATTTCTTATCACATTGTACAAATGCAATAATAATACCGGGTTCTGATATCCTGCAGGTACGTTCTGCACCTGAATATAGAAAATAATTAAAATTACACAAGTATAAAACAGGATATAAGCATCAATTTTGCCTTTCTCCTGAAATACAAATAGTCATAAAAAATTAATACATTTTTAAAACAAAACTAAAATTCAATTTCATTGATTTTGTATATTTAGTCGTACATAGTGTCTTGACAAAAAAATAATTATGGTTATTTATATACGAAAAGAAAATGTAAGCGATAAAAAATACTGTAATATGCATGCATAATAATATTATACTGTAGCGCCGTGTATATAAAATACTATGAATAAATTCATTAGTTAAATTATATTTTACTTATTTCTATTTGAAAACTAACTAATTTAAATTCAAAACTTATATTTAACGGTCTAATTAATAAAACGCCAACTACCGATTAATTTTATTATATTAATTTTAGGAATACAACCTTGGTTGTTACAGTTTAAAAACCTCATGTAGTTCTTATTAACATTGATTTTGCTTTATGCTACATTCGTTGTATTGCTTAACTAACTTAGCCCCAAGTGATAAATTAAAATAAAGATCACTCAACATACAGCTTTCATGCTGAACACATTAAAATCAATCCGGAGTTTTATTTAAAATAAATTACAAAAAAGAACAACTAACCCTTGAAGCCTTTCATACTCTTGTGGACGTTGTACGGTTGAGGACTTAAGCTGACCATTGTGTCTCTAAAGGACCAACCAATAAATCAATTAAAAATAGCTACTGCTACAATACTAATAAACGTACAAAAATAAGTTTAAAGAAACAAAAAAAAACAACAAATCCTTGCTTTTCGACTGCACATGTATACACACAATGTGTACATGTGCCCATGAACGCATTTCAGTATTGATGTACATATGTGTAACAAAAAAGGGCCAATTTCCATCAAGAATTTGAAGTTTTAGTATTTTATAATAAACTTGAGTACGCCCAGTGGTCGAAATTCGACCGCCAGTTTAAACGTACATATATCTATTTTAGTATTTTAAATTTTTAATTCGCACTTTTTCCCAAAATTAATATTTTACTTATTCAGTAAAACATTACCAATTTTGTTAAAAACAAATTGCAATTGATTATTGAGGGGTACCTATGCGCATTTCACTGTTGCTAATGCAGATCATCAGAGAACTTTACCCAAATATTCCTTAGAACAACTGGAGATATTATATTAAACCTTCATTAAAACAAATGAAAAGTTTAAACAATATCAAAGTTATAACAAGAACTCATTAATCAACCAATTGTTTTTGTTTTCTTACTTTACCTATTTACATATATCTATTTTTGTTGCATTCCTTTAAACAGAAGAAACTACCTAATTACTTATTCCCTTCCCCATGGAAAAAACAATAAACCAAATGAAGTTGCATACAAACACGCACATTTATAAGAAGAAAATCTTATTACTTATCTACATACATACTTATGTATGTAGGTACTCTTAAACACTCTCATCGCTTTGCTTGAGCCAATACTTATATAAGTGAATGTGTGTACGTGTGTATTTTTAGCATTTGTGGTGTCGTCAACTTTATGAGCCTCCTATTCCTTTATTACTGAACCGATTTTTATAATATATAGTCGGGTCACTAAAGCTGAACAATGTTAACCATTTGATAAAAGATTGAAGAAAATCGGTTGGCAAACAAAGGAGAAAAAGGGATCTAAATATTTGTCTTTGCCTATTTATATATAGATATATTATTTTTAAGCATCTAAAGAAAAATAATACAGTACCATAATGTATTTAACTTTAATAAAACTTACTCGTTATTTACATATCCAAATTTTTTTAGTTTCAGCAATAATCGTTTAAGTACATACAAAGATGGAAATAAGAATAGAATGAACAAATAAAATAAGTTTTCCTTCTGAGTGTTTACGAAGTTGCCAAGCCAAATTTAATTTAGTTAATTTTGGAGTTTTTTGTTGTAATTTTTTTTAACAAATTAAGAGAGAAAGTGAGATCATGGCTTTATGATTGGCTAATATTCTTAACTGTTTTTAACTATCTTAGACACAAAAATGTAGAAGAAAAAATACACTCTGCACTGCTCCTATTGACAATCTATCAAACAAAAAAATCAAGCGAATACGTTTAGTTTAAGTTAGTTAAAATGGTTCTTAACTTTTTTCACTTGACCATTTATATATAGATAGGATATATTATGCACTACTTAAACGCGTAAACTACTATGAAAAATACAACTGCTCTGTGATGTATAAGAAGCGCTTGTGACTATCAACAAGTAGGTTGTAGGTATGAATGCCAACGCAACTTTCTCATAAAATTTTTAAAGTAAAATTATATCGAATGCCATTTTTTGCCCATATTTTAGTCGTTAATGGACCGACTTCAATTATTTTCAGTCTAAACCTTCGTAGAACTCCATACAAGAGATCTGCTTCATAAAATTGACCGTAGGACAGTTGGGGCCATAAAAAACAACAGAATAGGAAATATAACAAAAAAGTCTCCAAGAGAATGGTATAAAATCTATGTCTATGTTGTGTGAGGCCTTAATTCTACTTACACCAATATATAGCAGACGGACAGACGAACATCGCTCAATCGACTCCTCTATCTATAAGGATCCAGAATATATTATTTTATTATTTTTAATTTTTATGGGAGCTTAAGCTCTTTATTTATTCATTATCAACTTAAGACTGCCAATTACAAAATTGTTTTTCTTAAACATAACTTATTTTTCTATGCGCTGGAATTGTTGACTCGACGTTTCCCACGAGTTGCAAAATTATTTACTGGCGCGTGTGCAACATCAGCAAGACGGAGTTGTTTAAAAATGTTGATGTTGAAATATTAAACGTGTGCAGCAAAACAGAATTTGATGTCTAAATAATTAATCAACTTCTTCCCTCGTGGATTTCAAACGTCCTCGTTTGACGAAGTTGTTTTGTTAAATAGTTGATTTAACCCGTCTATCGCTGCTGGTGTCAGTTGGATTGATTTTTTATTCCTTGTAATGGAAATAAGTTTTCCAAAGGCTATCATAACAATTATCAGCATTATAGTAACTGAGAGGCTGATACCGTATTTTATTTTGTCTACCTTCTCCAAACTACCAATGTACTTAGTGTTATTAGTGTTTAATTGGTGTAGCATTTGTAGGGAGAGTATTTCTTCAACGGTATTAGATTTGGATTGGATAGTGGCTGAAGTATTGCCGGTAACGGTCTGCTTGTTATTTTTTCTACATTGCGATAGTTTTTACCTTGAATGTTGTAGATTGCAAATACAAGTATCAGTGGTTAAATCTATTATATTATTACTTAAACATATTTCTAAATTATTATAATTTTTGCAATTATTTTTAATTCCATATATTTCTTCTCCGCAAATCAATATTTCGTTAAAATTTATTTTATTTATTCTTTTTTCATGTTTGACAGCTCGTATTTCGATTGTTTTGCAAATATCATTATTAACAGTTGGTAAACTTATAATATAAATAATTAATTTTCCGTTAGTTACAATTTTTATTTCGGAGAATTCGAAAGCTTCATCCAAATTAATAAATGGTAGATTTTCTCTGTTTACAATATTTTTGGCTATCCCAATTTCTTCGTTAGATAAAATATAAGAATTTATTATATTAGCTTTTGCCCAATGTATGGCATAAGCTATGTTTACAACTTCTTCTTTGATTACTTCTAGCTTAAACTTTAATTTCAAAATAAGGTCGTTCCTTGTATGTTCATCATTTTCCATTACTTTTAACATTTTATTAGTTATATTCGTAATTTCATTAACTTTTTCTATTGTTAGCTTATTAATCAATAGTTGATTGTTATTATTTTCCAGGACAATATTCAATTTGTTTAAAACTATTTCATGATCATGGTGATCAGGGCTACCTGCTAACCATTTCCATGCACTTCCTAGAAAATCTAAAGATCTTTTCCTTTTTTGTATTTGCAAATTGCTTAAATGGGTTTTAATCTGAGATATTAATAAGGATATGAACGGGTAGTGTGGATTATTTTCGATTTCCGGTGTTATTGCCAAATGTTCTATGTTGTCTATTATGTTATTGTATTTATCGAGGTCCACTTCGTGAATAATTTTGAAATATCCTGTCTGTATTCTGGCAACGCCTTTTTCTACTGTGATTAGTTGAGCATTAGAATAATCCAGGATTTGTATGTCCGCATAGTTAATTGGTATGAGTAGTCTGTAAATTATGTAAAAAAAGATCAATTTTCATTGTGTTCAATTACGTATTCTACTTTTGTGTATAATCTGTCCTTTCTCTGTTAGGACTGTACTATTTCTTTTGAATATGGCTTTGAAAGTTTTGTTCCTAATCGTTTGCTTCTTTTTACAAATATTATTTGTCCTGCTAAATATGACTTTAAATCAGTTCTGTCCCTATTATGATGTTCCAAGTCCTGTTTTTGTTTCCTAGTAAGTCTTTCTATATTAGTTTGCCTAGTTCGTTCTACGTCTTCTGGTGAAAAATTTACTGATCGTCCGAAAAATATGTCAACTGGTTTCCTTTTCGTCACTGAGTGTATTGAGTGATTATATTCAGCAACCGCTCTTTCTAATAACTCTTCAAAATTACGGTGTACTCCATTATTTTTTAGACACCTCATTATTTCAGTCAGAGTAGAGTAAAACTTTTCCAGTTGACCGTTGGCTCGGCTGGTGTTACTTAGGTTTCTGTTCTTAGTTCGTTTTCGAACATGAATTTTATTGAACGAGAGCTCAGGGATGGCTCATTATCTATTACCAACCTTGTTGGTATGCCAAAGGAGAATAATATGTCTCTCAATGGTCTTCGTATGTCCTCTATAGAACGGCTTTTAAGTATTTTAGCCTGTGCATATTTTGAAAATTTATCTAATGCTGTCAGTACTGCTCTTTCTTCGGTCAAATAAATGTCAATATGTAACATCTCTCCTGCACGTGTTGGCAGTGGTGTCTCGGTCAGTTTAGGTTTGTTCGGATGTCGTTCGTATTTGTTTTCTTTACATGTGATACAATTCTGAGTTATTCGTTTAATTTTACTTGTCATTCCCGGAAAATAATACTTTACGTGTATTTGGGATTTATTTTTGATTGCATTTCTGTATGCTCTACAGTGAACATCTAATATAATTTCTTCCTGTTGCTGTTCGTTAGTTATGTCCTCTACAATTGTTTGCGTGTACCTAGTTTTATAATTAAGAAAATGTTCGGGATATAAATTTTGTATTATTCCCATGATTCTTTCCTCTGTGCAAATTCCGTTTATAACAGAAGGGTTTAGTCTCCTTTTCAGATGTTGTATTAAATTTTCTCTAGTGAACTCCGGTTCAGTAATAGCGGAGGTCTTTCAAATTCTTTGGAATTGACATTTTTGCTAAACCCTTTACTTTGTCTGGGTTAGTCTTGATCTCTTCTATACTAATAACAAATCCTAGAAACTCGAACTCACTTTTCATAAATTAAACTTGTCGAGCTGTACTTTCATATTTGCTTCTGACAGTGTTTCAAGAATTGCTCGTAAATTTTGGAAATGTTATTCTTAATTTTTCCCAAATATAATAATATCGTCTATGTAGACGTAACACCTTTTTCCTATGTGTGGTCGGAGAATGTCGTCAAGGGCAGTCTGAAATATTGAAGGTGCATTTTTGAGTCCGAAAGGGAGTCTCAAAAACTCATACTTGCCATTATTAATTGAGAAAGCAGTCTTCTTAATATCTTCCTCTTTTAATTGGATCTGGTGGAATCCACTTTTGAGGTCAATGATGGTAAAATATCTATTTTTCCCAAGGTTCGGAAGAACCTCATTAATCTCAGATATAGGATATCTGAAGGGAATGGTCACAGAATTCAGTTTTCTGTAATCTATCACCATTCTATACTTCTTTTCACCTGAGGCGTCCAATTTATTTTCCACGATCCATACGAGGGCATTGTATGGTGATTTGGACGGTCTGATTATATTATTGGCTAGTAATTCTTCAATCTGTTTTTCGACTTCTTACTTCAGGGCCATAGGATACGGGTAAGGCCTTGAATAAATTGGGCTATCCATAACTGTGCGTATTTCACCCTTAATGATGGTGGTGTAAGTTAATCTTTCATTTGGGTCAGTAAACACGTTAGAACATTCTTGAACAGTCTCATAAAGTTTAGTCTTTTGTAATTCTGTAAGGTGCGATAGCCTTAACTCAATATTGTTGACCGATTGAGATGTTTTTTGTTTCAATGGGATTCTCATAGCGTTGTTTATAGTCATAAAATTTTTATCAGTGTGAATGATAGCCTTGATTTCTCAATCTGACATTTCCAATTATTCCATGGAATGTTTCTAAGGTTGGAAGGATATAAAATTTTAGTTTTGGTATGTCTGGACCGAAAATCTCTACGAAAGTGTGATGTGTTATTTCTATTGTTCCGGCAACTGTATTTATATGAAATGGCTTATCATTCAAAATGGGATTACGAATTCGAGTGGATTGGATATAATTTTTATTTGAGCCAGTATCAATTAAAAATTCAAGTGTGTCCTCACCTTTTTTAAGTTCGAAGTATGGGAGTGAAGACGGGACTAGTCTAAAAAATAAGCGCTGTCTATTTCATTTTCGTCATTTGAGTCAGGATTCGTATCCTCTAATTTTTCTGGGTTATCAGGTGGATAACAAGAGTCATAATAATTATCTTGGGCATAGTACGGGGCATCATGTTGGTAATCCCTATTAATATTCATGAAATGGTTTTGTTGTATTTGCTTTATGTTATCAAGCGTATAACAAGAATTGTAATCTTCGTATTGGTCGTGGTATTGACCGTCATATTGAGCATCGTTATTAGTGCTCATGAAATAATTTCTTTGCATCTTAGGAGGAATACCACTAGAGGTTGCGTGTGGGTGTTTCTGGGCAAATTGATCATTTCTTTGGAAGTTTTGATAATTTGCATTCTTTGACCTTATCGATTGGTCGACTTCCATAGGCTGGGGGGGGTTTCGGTGGAAAATTTTGCCTATTATTAAACCCTGTAAAATTCGGTCTTCGATTTGGTTGGCTAAACTGGTGTGGAGCAAATGGTCGCTGTATATTTTGAAAGTGTGGCTTGGGCGGATATTGTCTAAAATGGGGTGGCATGTGAGCCAATTCTGGATAAAATACTGGTCTTGAGAAATGATGTGGCCGCTGCATTACTGGTGGGGATTTTTGCATGTTGCCACGCGAATGATTGTGAGCATAATTTGCTCTGAAATGCATATTGTCCAGTTTCTGGCACAAATTGAGTGCCTGTGGTAGAGAAGTTGGTTCTCTGATGCTTAGTAGTCTAGGTAAGTCGCCGTTCAGGCTTCTTACGAATGTATCGAGAGCATTTTCTCGATAAGAATTTATCATTGCACCTTTCGCTTCTTCGGAAATATCCAAACACGATACTTTATCCAGAAGCAATGACAGGTGTTCATAGACCTTTTTGTAGAATTCTGTTATTGGCATATTTTTTTGAAGCAGGGTAGTCATCTGGAACTCTAGTGTACCGATATCTCTCTTGTCTGCGTAGTGCATCATTAACACCTTTTTAATTTTATTCCAGTTAAGTGGGGTTCTATAAGATTCCAAAGCAGTGTCTGCTTCACTAGCTTATGTCTAACTGTATGCAATATTGCATAATGTTTTGGACTACCTTCTATTGATTTAAATATTCCAAATATTCGATCCACGGACTTTCGTCATGAATTGAAGTCACCATTTTTACCAGAGAATTCTCTAAGGGAATTGACTATATCGGGAAACTTATCCACATCACGGATTGATCCTTCTGGAAAATTATCATTGTTATCTCCTGCCTCAAATTCTTTAAAAGGATTTAAAATTTCCTGAACCCTATCCGAAATAATCTTTTCTAAGTCAACGCGATTTATAGTAATTGTGCCCTGATTCCTTGCTGTTGTTGCAGCGCTTGTGCTCGCGGTAGACGCACTCGGATTATTTGTCGAAATTGACAGTCTAGAGAGAGTGTCCTGTATAGTATTTAAGGTATTTTCCGTCATGATTCAGAGAGGGGAAAAAATTTTCTTTTTAAAAAAAGGAAAAGAAATTTTTTGATTAGCTTGGATTTCTTTGTTTGGAATTTTCGCGAAAATTTAGGTTAATTTTGTTTTGGAACTTCCTTAAAATAATAATTTTTTAATAATATATCTTCAATAGTTTTATTTCTTAACCTATTTTATACTCAATATTTCTTTGTATTTTTATGAGCGTAATTTTAGCAAGAATTTTTATATTACTAGTGAATTAGAGATTTTTTCATGTATTGCTTTGAAAAACTACGTTAATTAAAATCACTCTTAACATTTGGGCTTTTAAATAAATGCTTTACTATAAAATTTTCTTCTTTTTATTTAGCTGTAAATTCTCTTTCATAATTTTCCACTTTTTATCTCAATATTAATTTCAATTATTTTATTTTAGTTTCATTTATTTCATTTAATAACTTACATTAAACTTAAAATAATACCCAACATCGTTGAAATCCTTTTATTTTGTAGGTAGGTGGGCGGATCGTTGTATCCTTTTCTCTCTTGGTACTCTGGAACGGTCGCACTGCTAATCCCTTTATTATTTTTTGGAGTCCGCAAAGTTAAATGTTCAATTTTTCACGTTTTATAGTTTTCTGAATTACTTCAATTCTTAATGTTTGTAAATTTTATTAGTCAACTTTATTTTTGTTACTTTTTCAGAATTCACTCAGCTTTACTTTTTACATTAATGCACTTTTCACTTTACCGATACTGGGTCCCTGCTCGGGCGCCGTTAATTTTACGTTTTATTATTTTTATAAAAAATATTATTTTTAATTTTTATGGGAGATTAAGCTCTTTATTTATTCATTGTCAACTTAAGACTGCCAATTACAAAATTGTTTTTCTTAAACCTAACTTATTTTTCTATGCGCTGGAATTGTTGACTCGACGTTTCCCACGAGTTGCAAAATTATTTACTGGCGCGTGTGCAACATCAGCAAGACGGAGTTGTTTAAAAATGTTGATGTTGAAATATTAAACGTGTGCAGCAAAACAGAATTTGATATTTAATGTGTTAACTAATCTACTTTATGGGGTCTTAAATGAATAATGAAGAAATTACATACGGAATGACAAACCATTATATCCCCTTTCCAAATTTTTTGGTGAAGGGTATAAAAATAAATATTGTGGTAACTATAATTAAATAAACAGATCAGTTAAATACGGGAGTAAGCGGTATTTGTGGCCAAACTATTCCAGTGTTTGTGTGTAAAGGCAAATAAAAATAAAAACACAATTGTTTGGTTTAGTTTATAATAATAAAAGATTAAACTTTATTTAACAATATTACCTTTTATTTGAAAAATGTGTATAACACGAAGTATGTCGTTCAAGTTGTACAATACAAGTAATTTTCTTACAACAAGTTGAATATGGCGAAGGCAAGAGTTAACCGTTAGCGGTTTTACTCGTTAGAATCTAATTATTCCGAAATACGAATACAGTAGAATGAGTAAAGTTTTTGTCCTAACAGAGTAGTTTATTTACAAAAGAAAATTGAAGAATCAAAAATTAAAATAAATAAATTTAAAACTAAACATTGCCGGCCACATTCCAATAACACAATTAGTTGCAATACAGAAAAAACTAGTACATATGCATACAACAATTTATTTTCAAATTATATTTGTTCAATTCACAAGCTCGTATTAACGTCGTATGTGTTGTGTAATCGTCTAATTATACAGTATTGAATTTTTGTTATTGGTAATTTTCATACAAAAGTGTGTTATAATTATACGTTTGAATTTTATTTGTTTTATAAATGGTTATATTGATGACATGTATGTAAAAATTCTATTTGTAAAGCTAAGTTTAGACAATATGTTGAATCAGCATATTTATGCTGAAAAATTTGTTACAAGTGCTTGCAAAAAACGCGAAATTCCACTAAAAGTTGAAAAATTTAGAATTCGTAAAATAGTTTAAAACGATATACATAGAAATGGAAGAAATGTGAAAAACTCGCAAAAATTACGAAAATTCTCAATGACTTTCAATCACTGAGAAAATTAAAATGTTTAATATCATTTAAAAGTCGATGAAACCATAAAAAATAGAAAAAGTAACCAAATTGCAAAAACGCGAAATTTCGCAAAAAGTTGCAAATTTTCGAAATAGCCAGAGAAATGTTTAGCCATGCACATGTGTTTATATCTTAATTTATATCGATTTTGTACTTGGTAAGTTTTGCAATAGTGATATTTCCTCCGGCGACATCATTTATGTTTATTTTTATTTATATTGATAAATTTTATTGCAAAAATTATATGTACATAAGTTGAATAATAATTAAAAATTATCGTCAAACTCACTAATTTCACAGACAACATTGAATTGACATTTAAAATACGAAAAAATTATACAAAAAATTTGTCAGTTCACAAGCCCATAAGCAAATATCGTCTTTTTTTTAAACGATAGGCCATACGACTGAGCTTGTGAATTGAACAATTATATTACAAATATTTATAAAAAAATTCACGAAGGAAATGGTTTTTACAGAAGACCCACAAACTGAAAAACGAAGTGGTAGGGAATGGCTTTTACAACAGATCCATCAACTGAAAAAGGTTTTAATTGTTTTTACGCCAGATCCATTAACTGATCCCTTGCGGGATGGTTTAACAGACCCATGAACTGTATCAAAAAAACTACACAGATTTAAATGGGTGATTGACCGGATATTACCCAACCAAACAATGTAGGTATACTGAGCCACATGAATCTAGAGAACAAGATTGTACACTCAGCCGTACAAAATAAATGTCTACTGCGCATCTACATCTTCATAGAATACAAATAAGTGTTTGATCATGGTACAATAATACAGGTAGTGTCGAAGTTACAACAAGACTGCTTTTAGGTTCGAAGCTGTCAAAAAGCACAAAAAAATGGCAAAATGGTTGCATTTTCTGTTCTATAAAAAATTTTGTTTATTTTCGATTTCTTATTTGCATTTGAAATAAATGTTTAAGTGTGCTTTTTTAGTAGTATGGGTGTGGGTTAGTAATACATAATCAAATTTTGACGGACCTGAACCCAAAAAAAATCCGTTAATGCTTCGACACTACCTGTATTATTCTACCATGTGTTTTTGTTGTAAAAAGCGTAAGAGATTAGTTGCATTCGAGTACTTTTGCAGTAAAATTCAGTAAATGAGTAATTACTGAGTAAACTGAAAAATTTACTCTCAAAAATGCTGTTACCCAAAAAGCACGCGAACGGAAAAATGTTAAAAATTAGTAAGATTAAGGAAACAGCTATGTTGGTGTAGAAGAGGATCATTGCTGGGGGGTTGGTGCTTACTCACTTTCTTTTTGACTGATGTAGATGTAAATCTTCTGCACAACACGGTGTATTGTGTATGTTTGCCGGTAGAGGACTTTAAAAAGCAAACAGCACTTTTTCTTCAATTATTTATTTATGAAAAATATAGTGTTACTATATAGTAACACGATTACGATAAAAAGTGTAGGTAATTTATATTTTGATTCACTTAGTCAATTCGTTGTTACACATGCTTATTAGATGCACCTTTTCGGTTTTCGTTGATTTTTATTGACCATATATACATATGTACTTATATAAACAAGTATATGCATATGTGTACACATGTATAATTAATCAGGAAAATATTCAATGTATGTAAAATTTCCAAATTAGTTTTTTAAAAATATTTGTTTTATTGGTCCTTTAAGTTAGGTTTTATTTAATGTTAAATGTTTAATTGTGTTTGCTTGGAACCGATCAATTCAACCACTTTGTTACGACTCAATCATAAAAGCAAAAAAAGTTTGTTCAATGCCAATACGACAGAAATACAAAAAAGAGAAACACAAGAGTGAGAGTTCTCGTGCATGAACAGCGCGCCCCTTGCTATAATTATAACATGGTGGCCAGGAGCAAAAATGTTAGGTTTAGGTACATGTAAGCAGTGCTGGATTTACGCCTAGGCCCTGGCCTAGGGCGGCATAATTTAAAGGGCGCCAAAGCTTAAAGGAAAAATAATGTAAGGGCAATTCAAATTCGAAAATTAATTTGGTCAAGTTTTGCTTTAAACGAACACGAATTTTCTATTAAATTATATATGTTAAGTAATTCAATTGTTGAATTTACTTTTTAATTAGTAAGTCGACTTAGATGGTTATCGATTCTGACAGATTTAATAAAAAAATAATGTAATACTCTCAAAAAGCCTGTGTACCTAACTTTTTATTTTGCAGATACATATACACAGTGATGTCAGCAGAAATTTAACGAAAACCCTCCATGTCTCGAAAAAATTCCCCTTCAAAAAAAAGTTCCCTACATTTTTCCACTTTAAAAATTCATTGATTTTAACAAAAACGAAAATTGTATTTGCATTTTTTAAATTTTGTACAATTATATCGTCAGGTACAAGATTTAATTTTGAAACAAGCATTTGAATAACTAAAAAAGTTCAACATATAATTTTAAAAAGTCTTAATTTATGTATTAAACATAACAGAAATCAAATTTGTTTTTGTTTTTTCATACAAAATCTATTCCCAGGAAAATCAGACATATCTTTGCCTTTCGTTGTCTCTAGTTATTATTTACCGAAAGATGTTTTCTGTCTGTATGAAATATCTCTCGTAATACTGTAACAAAATTTAAAATTAAAATTTTTATATGTATAATATTTACACTTCTGTGTGGTGTTTTACTCAATTACACCGTAATATAAAAGAAAATAATCTGAGCATTAAAAATTCTCTACATTTTCTCAAAATGAAAAATATGTCCTGTTTTCTCTTCGCTTGCAATTTTCCAATAAATTCCCTACAAAAATAAATTTTTCCTCTGCTTTCAAAATCGCTAGATTTGACGGGAAAATAGCAATTCCCCATCACTGCTCAAAATGTTTTAAATAATAATTTTTTGAGTATCCCTGCTACAAACTGTTCAGCAGGAGGATCTTTTTCCACCCTGAAAAGGATAGACTTAATGCTCTTGCATTATTGCGCAATTTCAGCAAGAAATAAACTACGACTATGAAGATTTAATTGATGTTTTTGCCCGAGCAAAACCCCACAACGCTAAATTAATTAAATAGGTCCTGATTAAAAAAAACTTAATTATTTATTTTCGAAAAATATTCATATTAATAACTTATATATAAAGTTACTTTTATTTTTCACAAAAGTTTTGTTTTTCTATTTTAACTGCATACATACATATGTATTTTAATTTATTTTATTTAAAACATCAAATTTTGAAAGAAAATTATAAAATTCCGAATACATTTTTTAACACACCCCACCCCATTCATGTGTAAAATTTTTTCAATATGTTGGTTGAAAATTATAAAAAAATTTATGAATAATTAAAATATTTACGCAAAATAAGACTGATATGAATCTGCTTTGAATTGGCCAAAAGATAGGAATAATTATAAGCAAATTAAAAAAACATATGTATATTTTATTTCCGAAAACGTGTTCAAATTAAAAGATCGGTCCATTATCTATATTGTTGTTAAGAAAAAGGTAAAATAACTCATATTTTACGAAAAATCCCCAGGATAACGATATTCTTCCAGCAATGTGTATGCCATTAATTTTTATTTTAAACTTTAATCAAGAGTATCAAAATAATATATTAAATATATATTTTTTGCTGCAAACTGGCTATTAAATTAAAAATTATAAAAATTTTTTGTTTGTTCTCCAATCTTAGAGGTAATAACATTTTTATTCAAAATTCATGTGTCATTACAGTCATTACATATAAAACTTAAACTTTTTTAATTTGTATGTAAATTTCCATAGAAAAAAATCGAAAAATTGCAATATTAATGCCGCATCAAACCACGAGATTTGTTAGTATAATTTCGATAATTTTTTTACAAGAGATAATAATAATAGTTCACAATTCATTGGTATACAGAGAGGACAATATTGACATAATCAATAATAATAATATTAAAAAAAGGACACAATTAAGAAAATTCATAGTTGTCATGTTTGAAAAATAGTATTTCAGCTCAATTATAAATATTTGCAAGGAATTTGTTTCTTGACGAAAGGTTTTTCTCGAGAAAAAATGTCTCCAATTATTTCAAACTTCTGTTTTTTAATGGAAATTTTTTTAAGGAAAACCCAAACTTAAATATATTTAGAATAACAGCTTTGTAGCTTTTTATTTTTTTCTCCGTTTTACACGGTTTATGAAAACGGACTAAAAAGTAAACTGGGGGAACTTTTATTCATAATAGGAATAAAGAAAAAATGGAAAACTTTGATGAGGAAACCATGAATCGTTACCGAGTTTATCAATAATAGAGGACACTCTGTTCTCGACAAAGGTTTTCCATTTATTGGGCGATTTTCGCAGCCATGCAAGGACAATAGTGGAATCCGTCCACAAGAAGAGTGTAATCTTTAACATTAAGTTGGGTTTGAATAAAGTTGATCATTGTTGCCATTAGTTCTGCACCGCAGAACTATGCGGGGTAGGAAACGAATTTTGCTGGGGTAATTCTGGTCTTGGCGACTAAAATATGGGGGTTAATTATCCCATGGCATTCGGAACGTATGTAAAGGGAGGCTGCGTAGGCCTTTTCCGAAGCATCGCAGAAGCCGTGTAGCTCAATGGAATAATATGGGTTGAAATCGACAAAGCGAGGGATCGTAATTTTTTCGATTTGCGCATAGTCGCCCAAAAAAATTTGCCATTGCGCCAAGGTGGAAGGGGGTGAAGATTTTCTTCCGACTCGGTACCGTCTTTCCATATTTGCTGCATAATTATTTTTGCGACAATAATTTTGGGGGAAAGCCAACCGGCGGGGTTGAATAATTTGGCTATTTCTGAGAGAACAGCCCGTTTTGTGGTCATGGTTTGGTAGCGGGGGTATTTTAGTTTAAAATAAAAGTAACCAATTCCCGCGTCCCACCTAAGGCCTAGGGTTTTGGTAATGCTGTTTTCAGATAACGTTAACATTTTTTCTCCAAGTAGGTGAGTAGAGCGTAGATCTTTCAACAAGGTGGTATTGTTGGCGGTCCATTTACGCAACGGGAAACCGGCGGATTGCAGCACTGTTGTGAGATGAATTCGTAATTTGACCGCTTCTGAAATAGTATGGGCTCTGGCTAGTACATTGTCGACATACATGTAGTTTCGGAGAACATTTGATACGTGATGGTACGTACATTCACATTCATTAGCAAGTTCAAGTAATGTTCGGATAGCCAGTGTAGTGTACCACACAAGTCTACAATGCTTGCACAATGAATACAACGAAACAATAAATAAAGTATCAATAATATTTCTTTTTGTTGTATGCATGGTGCAATGCTAAATTGCTTGTGAGGAACTATTTGAGTGACACATTTCTGTTTGAGTGCAATTGTAAATACAAAGTACAATGATTGGTCAAATAGAAATGTGAATATGAAACTTCATAGTATTGAAAGAGAAAGAAGAAATAATTGTATGTTATAATAAGTTAGAAAGGTTAAGATTAATTTTCAAAACTAGTATATAAGCATAAACAAATTATAACAAAATCAGACTTTAATTTAAAACATAAACTGGCTACATCAGCCTTGTCTTTTCTTAAAGTTTCAAAACTTCTTTTGGCAGTTCCTTCGAACGCCTAACTCTTAAGCTGGTATCCCTAACAGCTGTATAAAATAAACAAGGGACTATAGGGTACCAAATACATAACATTACATTACATGGCGATCCTGCCAAACACTATACATTACATTACATGGCGATCCTGCCCACATCGGACCAATAAACAATAGGGAATTTCCAAGCATAAGAATAGATTTTTCCAATAAATGTCATCAGAAGAGGAAATCGACGAGATAATATCCCGCTGGGAGAGATACTTACAAAAGTATAATTTGGAAGAATATGTGCCCGACAGGACAACAGTGGGAGACACATCAATCCCACAATATATACCAACTCCACTCACCGAAGGACCTAGAGCAATATCTCTAGAAGAATATAAGAAGAGGGTGCACAGAGGCAACACTACTGACAATAAAACACCAAAACCAGTACAGAAGAAAAGGGCCGGCAAGAAACTCCAGAAGCGAAAGGCATTAGCCCTGCTATATAAAGATTTGACACTGGCAACCACGTTAGAAGCTAAGACTAACATCAAAAATAAAATTAAACAAATAAAAAACCAAATTTACTAACAATCTAAAAACAAACAGAATATTAAAAATTTAACAAAATATATAAAAATAAATAAATTAAATTCAATTTAATATTCATAAGATACACTAATGGTAGGTCCCATTTGGGGCAACAAGATAGAACACACAATGGGTAAACCACAAAGTAAAGTGGAAATACAGGAAAACATTGTAAACAATGGAGAAGGGAAGAATACTGCAACTATTGTACCGGAATATATAATAACACTAATTATAATAGGAATAGTATTATATGTAGCATATAAGATTAACAATTACTTTAAAAATTATGTACACAAGCACAAAAACACGCGCAGTATAGATAATGCTAGTACAAACGTCTAAAATTTAATGGTAAAATATATACTATCAAAATAATTAATGTAGCAAAATAACAAAAACATAAAAAAATATATATACATATTTTAAAATTAAAAGCGTTAAGAACAAAAACAAAATGTCGTCAATAAACTATGGAAGAAAATATAGAAAAATTGAAAGAAGTTCTAAAAACTCTAAAGAAAAATCCAAGTAGAACATATACAAAGAAAACTATAAAAGAAAAATTAGAATATATTGAAAATATAAACCAAGACTTTATCATAGCAGTGGAAGAACAGAAAAACACTGATCTAGTAATAGCCTTAAAAATACAATTCAAAAATATTTATACAAATATCAAAAAATATTTAGCAGAACACGAGAAAGAATTTGAGATAGAACAAAATATCACAATGGCATCATTTAGTTTAGAAACCGTTTCAAAAGCTTTACTATTGTTTGCTGGTAATTATATAGAGCTTGAAAGTTTTTTAATAACAGCAGAGCTGATAAACAAAACATTATCAGACACAGCAAAAATAGATTTCCTACAATACATATATTATGCCAAACTAACATCTAACGTTAGAACAGCGATAGGAAGTTATATCAAACCAGAAAGCTTTGAAGCACTAAAAGAATTGCTAGAAAACAGGTACAAAACCACTAAAACAATACCAGAATTACAAAACAAGCTTAGTACATTGTCCCAAGGGAAAATGCCAGTTAATTTATTTAAAGACAAAATATTATATATAATAGATAGCCTAAACAAACTAGGGATAGAAGAACTAGGAAATACTGCCTCAATAGCAGAAAAGAACATAATAATTAAACTAAATAATAAATTAGCCCTAGATACTTTCAAAAAAGGACTAAACGAAGGCTTTAAATCGACCATATACGCGTCCCGACCAACCACATTGCAAGAAGCATCAGAACTTGCAATTGAACTTGAAAATGAAAATAAGGCAATTCTACATATCAGAAAGGAAAAACCACGGTATCAATCACAAAATCAAAACAGAACTAACAACACATTCACTAACTACAACAATAATACCTTACAACAATCAAAACTCTAACAGAAACAATTACACAAGAAATAACAACTATCACAATAATAACAATAACTTACCAAGGAACACAAATTTTTCTAGAAACAATAATTTCAACAATAATAGACATACTAATTTCAGTCACAATAGGTTTAATAACAGTCAAAGAAGAAACTTTAACAATAACCACGATTACACTAACAGAAACAACAATAGATATGTACACACTATACAAAGTTCGGGAAACGAAGTAGGCCCGGAATACATACCTATTCCGGAGAGCCAGAATTAAGAGTATATAAAGTATTTACCAACAGAACAAATTTTATAAACACAAAATACAAGAATAGAATTTTGACATTCCTTATCGACACAGGTGCTGACATATCACTTTGTCGCATGTGTAAAGACTTTGAAGGTGAACCATTTAACCCAGAACAAATATGTAAACTTACCGGAATCACGAAGGAAGAAATATACCCTTTAGGCACAATAGATCTTGAACTCTCCTTACCAGATAAAAAATGTAAACATTCTTTTCAACTAGTAAATTCAGATTTTCCTATTGAAACAGATGGCATAATTGGTAGAGATTTTCTGCAAAAATATCTTTGTAAAATTGATTACGAGACATTTACAATTTCTTTATTTATAAATGATTCTACCATAATTCTGCCCATGCAATCAAAACCAATTTCTTCACTACAAATAATAATTCCACCCAGAACAGAAATTATACAAGCCATAAAATTAAAGCTAAAAGAAGATTGTGTCATATTTAACAAACAATTACAAGAGGGAATATTTTTAAGTAATTCGATAGCACCAAAAAGCGGCATGACACACATAAAAATTTTAAACACAACGAACGAAACAGTGACAATAAAAGGCATTCAACTCCAGACTGACCCACTTAAGAATTATGAGATATTAAGTTACAATAATGTGAGCACTAAAAAACGTTTTAAAAAAATAGCGAATGAACTGCAATTAGACCATCATGACGAAGTTGCAAAATCACAATTAATAGGAATATTTAAACAATATCAAAATGTTTTTCATTTAGAAGACGAAAAATTAACCGTCAACAATTTTTACAAACAAACAATCACGACCTCAGACAGCACACCAGTTTACATAAAAAACTATAGATTACCACACTCACATACCGACATAATAAATAAACAAGTAGAAAAGATGCTTAATGACGATATAATAGAAGCATCAATTAGCCCATATAATGCTCCACTCCTTTTAGTACCAAAGAAAAATATAGAAGACAAAAAGAAATGGAGACTTGTTGTAGATTTTAGAAAGCTTAATGATAAAATTGTCAATGACAAATTTCCTCTAACTAGATTAGAAGACATTTTAGACAAATTAGGTAGAGCAAAATGGTTTTCTACACTCGATATGACCAGTTCCTTTCACCAGATTGAATTAAATAAAGAATCCAGACCACTAACTGCTTTTTCTACACCACAAGGCCATTTTCAATTTAAAAGACTTCCATTCGGACTAAAAATTTCTTCAAATAGTTTCCAAAGAATGCTTACAATAGCACTCTCCGGATTAGAATCTGAAGCATTTCTTTACGTAGATGACATAATTGTATATGGATGTAGTTTAAGCCACCATAATCAAAATTTAATAAAAGTACTAGACAGACTACAAAAATACAATCTAAAACTAAATCCAAAGAAATGTTGTTTTTTAAGACCAGAAGTAGTTTATTTAGGACATTTAATAACAAAAGACGGTGTGAAAACAGACCCATCCAAATACGATATTATAAAAAACTATCCAATACCGAAGAACGCGGACGAAGTAAGACGATTCATTGCATTCTG
The DNA here is from genome assembly GCA_956483585.1 of Gymnocheta viridis. Lineage (NCBI taxonomy): Eukaryota > Metazoa > Arthropoda > Insecta > Diptera > Tachinidae > Gymnocheta > Gymnocheta viridis. The sequence goes on along the minus strand of OY101440.1, from coordinate 64,383,694 downwards.
CAACTACTACAGAAAATTCATACCAAACTTTGCAGACACTGCCAAAAATTTGAACGCACTATTAAAGAAACCAGCAAAATTTATATGGACGGAACAATGCCAACATGCTTTTGAGGAATTAAAAGACAAATTAATGAAACCCCCAGTATTGCAATATCCAGATTTTGAAAAACCATTTATTTTAACAACTGACGCATCAAACTACGCGTTAGGAGCAGTCTTATCTCAAGGCGAAATAGGTCAAGATTTACCAATTTCATACGCTAGTAAATCATTGCAAAAACATGATATTAACAAACCGGTAATTGAAAAAGAACTTTTAGCAATTCATTGGAGCATAAATTTCTTTAAACCTTACTTATATGGCAGAAAATTCATTGTAGTTACAGACCACAGACCATTAATTTCACTATTTTCACATAAAAATCCTTCATCAAAAATGACAAGAATAAGACTAGATTTAAGTGATTATGATTTCACAATTGTTTATAAAAAAGGAAAAATGAATACAAATGCTGATGCACTTTCTAGAATAGAACTAGATTCAGACATATTAAAACAAATGATACCACAAGAAAATGACGAAAAAGAACAAAGAGTATTAATAACGACAAGGGCTATGCAGAATAAGTTGAATAATGCAAATAAGAATGAGGCAAATAAAATAATAAATAATGAGAAAAATTACATAGAAAATAATACACGTGTAAAAGAGAACAAAATGGAAAAATGCAATTCTCAGAAGTCTGATCAACTTCAAATATGGGAATGTATATCCATTAATGATATCAAAAATATGAAAAAATTGCAATTTTATAAATTTGAAAACATAGAAGAAAAAGATATAATTATTGAAGATAATATTGTGCACATTGGACATAATGATAATTCATCGAAACCAGTTTCGACCATGAAGAAGTTATGTGCCAAAAATAAGATTAATAAGAATGATATGAATAAAGTATGTAACGAATATTCTCCGAAACTAGATTCGATTATGAAGAAATTACATACAGAAGATATGAATAATGATAATATGCATGCAAGATTCAGCGATAACTCAGCGAAACTAGATTCGATACTGAGAAAACTGATATCAAAAATGAGTAAAGAAAATATAAAAGAATTAGCGCTAGCAAATAACGATAAAATATTTAAAGTATATATGAAAGAAGAATTAAAAGAAGCATATGCAAAGATAAGAATAAATAACAAAAGCCCTCAACTTAAGATATTAATATACAATGCCCCGAAAAGAATAACAGATGACATTTTAAAATACAAACTAATTGACCAATTCCACAATACCACCCACGCAGGACACTTAGGAATACGAAAAACCGTCATTAAATTAAAACAGAGATATATTTGGAAAAACATGAACAAGATGGTAAAACAATTTGTATCTTACTGTGATAGCTGTAACAAAAATAAACAAACAAAACACATAAAAGAACCACTTACAATAACAAACACACCAAACAACAGTTTTGAAGTGATTTCAATTGACACCGTTGGTCCTCTTCGTATTTCAAACGACTATCGCTACATTCTAACAATGCAATGCGAACTGACAAAATTTGTCGTTGCACACCCAATACCGACAAAAGATGCACTTGTAATAGCAAAAACATTAGTTGAACAATTTATTTTGAAATATGGTCAATTTAAGGTACTTAAATCCGACAGAGGTACAGAATTTACAAATGAACTTATGAAAAACATATGTTCACTAATACAAATCAAGCAAATATTTTCAACACCATACCACCATGAAACATTAGGTTCAATAGAAAGAAACCATAGGGTTCTTAATGAGTTCTTGTTGACAACTGCAAATGATTATGAATGGGATAAATGGATTTCATATTTCAGTTTTGCCTACAATACGGCACCACATATAGATACGGGATACTCGCCTTTCGAATTAGTTTATGGGAAATTACCAAGCCTACCATCTGACATAATAAATAATAAAATAAAAACATATAATTATGACGACTATGTACAAGAGCTACGAGTCACACTACAATTTGCGTTAAATAAGGCAAAGGAATTATTAGTAAAATCAAAAGAAAAAAGAACAATTAACTATAAAAATAAAAATGAACTTAATCTTAACGTAGGAGATTTAGTATTAGTTAAAATAGAAGATAGGAAAAAGAACCAAAGTCCATATAAAGGACCATTTAAAATAATAAGTAGAGATGGTGTAAACACTACGATAGATTACAAAGGAATAAAGAAAACTTACCATAACAACAATTTAAAACCATTTAAAACATTATAGAATAAAAATCCTAATATATGTAACTGCCAATATATGTACGTAAAAATAAGACATAAACGTGTATATAAATATACAAATTAATTATATATATAAGTAAATTATAAGAAATATTGTAACAGTACTATGAAGTTGATTAGAAAAATTCCTCCCTAATTTTTCTCTTAAGGGTGAGGGTGTAGTGTACCACACAAGTCTACAATGCTTGCACAATGAATACAACGAAACAATAAATAAAGTATCAATAATATTTCTTTTTGTTGTATGCATGGTGCAATGCTAAATTGCTTGTGAGGAACTATTTGAGTGACACATTTCTGTTTGAGTGCAATTGTAAATACAAAGTACAATGATTGGTCAAATAGAAATGTGAATATGAAACTTCATAGTATTGAAAGAGAAAGAAGAAATAATTGTATGTTATAATAAGTTAGAAAGGTTAAGATTAATTTTCAAAACTAGTATATAAGCATAAACAAATTATAACAAAATCAGACTTTAATTTAAAACATAAACTGGCTACATCAGCCTTGTCTTTTCTTAAAGTTTCAAAACTTCTTTTGGCAGTTCCTTCGAACGCCTAACTCTTAAGCTGGTATCCCTAACAGCTGTATAAAATAAACAAGGGACTATAGGGTACCAAATACATAACATTACATTACATGGCGATCCTGCCAAACACTATACATTACATTACACCAGGTACGGGGCGCAGTTGACGCCAAACGTCACTGTGTTTAACTTGTAGTTACGAGGCGGCTCCTCGGGGACGGGACGAAATACGATCCATTGAAAAGGGGTGTCAAATATGTTTCGTGTATCTGTCGGTACATCTTTTCAATGGCTGCGTTAAAAACGAAACGGAAAAGCCTCCATCGCAACACCAGAACAGTCAGATCGGCTTGTAAGATCGGGCCGGGGTAGAGGATATCGTTCAAACTTGTCCCGTTTGATGAAGGACTGCTCGCATTGAAGACTACCCGTAAATTGGTGGTAGTGCTGTCGGGTTTGAAAACCGCGTTATGCGGGAGATAATATGTGCGTCCGACTTCTGATGTTGGGGCTACTGGGGTCATGTGGCCTAGTGTAGAATACTCAGTTATTACCCGATCATACTCTGACTTGAGTTGGGGATTCTTTAGAAGCTTTGTCTCATTCCGTAAGAATTGTATTAATGCAATACTTCGAGAGTGACGAATATTTAGCACTTCGGGGCATTCGCGTTTGAAAGGCAGTGATACAACGAAACGTCCATCCTCGTTCCTAAATGTTGTAGATTAATAGAGTTGTTCGGAGTACGAGTCCTCCGGGGACTGTCGGTTCTGCTTCGGTATGTCCTCCAGCTCCCAAAAACGTTGGGACCCTTCCGACAGAACAAGTTCATTAAAGAAGGATGAAAACGAAGAATTGGTCGTTGACACGGCCGGTAATTATATATCCAAAAACGGTCTTTTGTGCTACCAAAGATCGAGTGCTGTTCCATTTTAAGCCGTCCTCGATTTTTTTCGGGTAGACATCACCTCCGAGCAAAAGATCGATTTCCGAACCATTTTTTTGTGAGTGTCAGCCATTTGCAGGTGGGCAAGATTTTCCTGTCTGATGTATTGTACTTATTATAATGAAATACACTATACTCATTCTAACAATTAATATTCAATAATTTTGCATTTTTCTTATTTGAAATTTAAAACCTCAATTAATATTAAATAATTTTGCATTTTACTTCTCTGAAATTTAAAACCTCCACACGACAAACAAAACAGTCACAAGAAAGTAGATCACACAAAGGTAACAATACACTTGACAATGCAAAATATTTATGAACACATGAATTATAACTATAGAAATTTTGTATAAATACGACAAGAAAATATAAATACACCAGAACTAATTTTGAATTGTAAAAACAAAACACTATTCGTTGTCACTTTTCTGACTGAGCACTTTAACCAGTGCTTAGGTGAAGTAAATCTGCTGCAGCCAAATGCAGCATGATAATCTAATTGGCAAAAATAAATGAAAACATAATATGGCGATCCTGCCATCCATACATAATATTTTTTTAATTCACACATGCCTGCGTCATTAGAGGATATTCCTTCAAAGGAATACATCGACGATATATTTAAAAAGTACAAGGAATACGTGCCTGAGGGAGGTGATGCAATCTACCCTGTTTACAATCCAACACCAACATTTTGTGGGCCTAAGGCCATATCAATAGAGGATTACAAGAGAAGGAATTGCAACAAGGCAGAACAAATCCAGAGCATAGTGAAGAAGAAGAAAAGGGGTGGAAAGAAATTAAAGTTAAAAAAGGATAGAGCTGAAGTAGTACGTCTGATGGGACTTTCATCCGGAGAGGAGAAGAGGCGACTGTACAAAAAATTAAAAAATATTTTCTGTATGTCATTTTAACAATTGAAGATATTTTTTTTTTGTAAGTACAATGGTAGGCCCTATTTGGGGAAACCCAAAAATAAAACAAGAAGAATCTAATGTCACCAACAAACCGGTAGAAACTAATAAGATAATTATACCAGACTATGTAATAACTTTGCTTGTAGTAGGAATTTTACTATATATAATACATAGAATTAACAAACGTTTGTTTTAATAAAAAAATTTAAATGGAAGAAGATATTTCAAACCTAAAAGATTTATTAAAAAATTTAAAGAAAAGTCCAGGAAGGACATATACGGAAAAAACAATCAAAAATAAATTAGAAGTTATAGATAGAATAAGAAATGATTTCCAAACAAAAGAATTCCAAGAAGAAGTTAAGGAAAAATTATCTGCTTTGAGAATAGAATTTAATAATATATATACAACAATTAAAAAATATTTGTTAGAAAGTCCAAAAGAATTAGAAGATTAAAATCAGTCAAATACAAAATTCAACAAATATGGCGAATCAACAATTTAGTTTAGAGATTGCTTTGAAGACAATCCCAGAATTCACAGGGAACTATCGAGAACTTAAGTCTTTTCTCACTATAGTGGAATTAATTAAAACTGAGTTGGCACCAGATCAAGAAACACGACTTTTGTACTTTGTGTTCAACGTTAAATTAAGTAATACCGTAAGAACTGCACTAGGAGTTTCGCCACCAACAACATTTGACAAGTTGAAAAAGTTTCTTAATGATAGGTACAAGACAACGAAAACTGTCGCACGAGCACAAGCTTCACTTAGCACTTTTTGTCAAAAGAACGTGTGTAAACAATTACCATGAAAAGCTATTGAATCTAATATCAGAATTAACCGAATTACAAGTAGGAAAAATACCCAATTGCAAAACAGTTCAAGCAGACACAATTAAACTAATAAATGAAAAATATGCATTTAATGTTTTTAAAAACGGCTTAATCGGAGAATTTAAACCAACAATTTTTGTATCTAGGCCAAAAGACAAATGATGCTGTATAATTAGCTCTTGAATTGGAAAAAGACTTTTCAAATAACAACAATCAAGTTTTATACCTTTCAGACAAAGTAGGAATAATTTCAATAGAAATAATAACTAGAATACCAATAGACACAATTACCAAAATAATAATAGTAAAAATTATAATAATTACAATAAAAACATTAGCAGGCCAATTGCAAACAATTTCAGATCGAATAGCAATAACAATGGTATAACAAATTATAATGGAAACCCAAATCGTTATAATACCAACGACCGTTATAATAGTAACAATCGCTATAATAGTAACAACCGTTATAATAATGGCAATCGCTATAGTAATAATGACAATTTCAGAAATAATCATCGGAATAACAATAAAAGTGTGCACTATGTACAGGAAAACTCCGAAGATCCGGAAGTGACTCGAGGAACTGTATAAGCTCACTATCCGGACAAGAAATAAGGCTCAATAGTGTTTTCCAAATTTCAAACAACAATACCAATTACATAAATTTGTCTTTATTTAAAAATTTAGATCTCACATTTTTGATAGACACAGGTGCCAACATTTCCTTATGCAAGATAGACTCTTTGAATGAAGATTTAATGTCCATTGATAAAGAACAATCGGTTAGTTTCACGGGAATTACTCGAGAAAAGATTAAATCAATAGGAACATAAGAAATACAATTAAAAATATATAATGAAATTGCAGATCATAGATTTCACATTGTTGACAAGAATTTTCCAATACCAACGGATGCCATTTTAGGGAGAGATTTCTTCACGAAATTTTTATGTAAGATAGACTATGAAACATTTACATTTTCGCTCACTTTAAGAAATAAGGAGATTACGATACCCATGAAAACATGGATTAATAGGGACTATGGTATAAGAATAGAAAAACGCTCAGAAACAATACACCCCATTCAAATAAACATAAGTGAAGATAGTATTATTATAAACAAAGAAATTGAACCATGTGTATACATTGGTAACATTATAATACCAGGAAATGGCATATGTCATATGAAGGTAATGATGTCATTTTGAAGAACATCAAATTAGACATTGAACGATTAAAAAATTACACTTTTGTAACACAATCAAATAAGAAGGGTAAAAAGCATATTGATGATGAAAGGTTTCAAAAATTACTGAAAACTTTTAAGCTTGACATTGATGATTACAAAGCAAAAGCAGACTTAATACAAATTTTTAAGGATTATCATAGTATTTTTCACCTAGAAGGAGATACATTATCTTCAAATAATTTTTACACACAAAATTTAAAGGTTTCTGATGATACACCAGTATTCATTAAAAAATACAGACTACCAATCTGAAGAGATAAATAATCAAGTACAACAATTATTAGATGACGATATCATTGAACCATCAAATAGTGCTTACAATTCACCTTTGTTGGTAGTACCGAAAAAGACTGAAAATGGAAAAGAAAAATAGAGACTAGTAGTGGATTTTAGACAGTTGAACAAAAAGATAGTGAACGACAAATTTCCATTGAAAAGGTTGGAAGATGTATTGGATCGACTTGGTAGAGCCAAATATTTTTCAACTTTGGACATGACAAGTTCTTTTCATCAAATAAATTTGGACAAGGATCCAAGACATTTAACTGCATTCTCAACGAGTAATGGTCACTATCAATTTAAAAGATTACCATTTGGTTTAAAGATTTCTTCCAATAGTTTCAAAAGGATGTTAACGATAGCACTTAGTGGACTAGATTCCAAAGCATTTCTATACGTTGAATATATAATTGTATTTGGTTGTAGTCTAAAACATCACAATGATAACCTTAGAAGTACATTCGAACGTTTGTCAAAATACAATTTAAAACTAAACGCATCAAAGTGCGTATTCTTGAAACCAGAAGTGATATATTTGGGACATCAAATAACAAAGGAACAGACCCTTCTAAACATAAAACGATAGAACAGTACCCTATTCCCAAAGACAAAGATGAAGTTAAAAGATTTGTAGCATTTTGCAACTACTACAGACGGTTCATAAGAATTTCGCAGAAATTACAAACTGTCTGAATGACCAGACTAGAAAGGGTAAAGCGTTTGAGTGGACAGAAGAATGTCAAAAGGCTTTTGAATTACTGAAGGAAAAATTAATAAATCCACCCATATTAAAATATCCAGATTTTGAACAACCATTCATACTAACCACTGATGCATCAAATTATGCATTGGGAGCGGTTTTATCACAAGGAGAAATAGGAGCAGACTTGCCAATTTCTTATGCCAGCAAGACATTAGGAAAGCATGATTTAAATAAGCCTGTAATTGAAAAAGAACTTCTTGCCATACATTGGGGAATAGAATTCTTCAGACCTTACCTATTCGGTAGAAAATTTATTGTAGTAACAGATCACAGACCGCCAGTTTCACTTTTTACTCATAAGAACCCCTCATCAAAATTAATACGCATGCGTATAGATTAGTCAGACGCTTTGTCTAGTATAACACTGAATTCGGAGATGTTAAAGAAAATGATTCCTATAGAAGACGACATTAACAAACCAACAAGAATTTTAGTAACAACACGGAATGCAAGCAAAAAAGATTTCTGAAAATATACAAGCAAATAATATAAGTAACACATTCCAAGTGCACAATGAAGATCATATATGGGAATGTACGTCCTTACAAGATATAAAATAAAAATTTAATATCATTGAAACAGGTATACAAAATAAAGGAAATACGAAAAATAAACACGGTACTTTAGAGTCCATTAACAATACTTTTGTGATGAACGTTTATAATGATCTAGCAAAATACGTTTTGTTTCTAGAAAAATTAATAATTCATATGCATAAGCAAAATATTAAAGATCTGGCTCTTTCATGCGAAGATGTAATTTTTGAGCTCATATCAATTGAATATTTAAAGAACATTTATAATAAGGTATACCAAAGAATTTTGAAATCAAATAAATACAGAAATCTAGAATTAAACATCATATTATATAAACCATTGCAACATATTAAGGATAAAAAATCCCAAATGAATATTATTAAAGAATTCCATGATTCACCAATATCAGGACATTTTGGTATTAGAAAAACAGTCTTAAAGTTAAAACAACGTAATGTATGGAAAAATATGAGGAAAATGGTTAGAGATTACATAAATAAATGCGATAAATGCCTGAGAAATAAACAGACTAAGCACATTAAAGAGGAAATGATAATTACTGACAGTCTAGTTTTGAGGTAATAGAAATAAATACAGTTGGACCATTAAGAATGACAAATAACTATAGGTACATTTTAACAATGCAGTGCGAATTAACAAGATATGTAGTAGCACATCCAATTGAAGCAAAAAAAGCAGAAACCATAGCGAAAACTTTAGTTGAACAATTTATTTTGAAGTATGGATGTTTTAAGCTTTTAAAATCCGACAGAGGTACGGAATTTAAAAACGAACTGTTAAAAGAAGTTTGCAATTTACTAAACATAGATCAGAAATTCTCGACACCATACCATCACCAATCCATAGGAACACTAGAACGCAATCAACGTGTTCTAAACGAATATTTATTGAATTTTGTAGATGATTACACTATGCGACAAAATGCGACAGTCAAAATCGGGATGGGATGAAACCAACGGGAAATGTTATACCGGTAAAAAAGAAGTTATACGTGTCCCGGCGTTTCGCTGGGTCACGTCTAGGAATCGAGATATATCGAATTGAAGTTAGTAACTATCACATAGGGGAAATTGTCACCTTTCGTGGTGTTTTTTTTGACATAACTCGAGAACCACTAGTCCGATTTTGCTGAAACAAATTAAAAAAAATTTCGGAGTTATAAATAAATGTATGAAGAAAAAAAGTATTTTTTGCCTAAAAAGTTAAATTTTTTTATTTTTAATTCATAAGAAATCCAAAACGGTAAAAAAAGTGTCTATACCTATTACTTTCACGTAAAGTCACATAACCTATGAACAAAATGAGACATAAATCATGAAAATCTATGAACGCGTTTCGCTTTTATTCACAATTAAGTGAAGGTATGAATTTCAAAAATTTGCTCGAGATAAGCTCAAAATTCCTTGGAAAAAAAATTGATGACTTTTTTTATAATTGTCAGAATTAAAAAAAAAAGTAATAAACAAAAGGTTATTTGATTTTTATGGTAGCGGTAACAAACTAGAAAACGGTCATAAATGTGCGTGGGCAATTAAAAGGAAAAAAGGAAAGTGCACTTTTTTAATTATTTGGGGTTTTTCCGTTGGTTACCTTCATGATTTTTTTACACAAATTGCACCCACATTTATGAGTGGTCATGTTTTAGAACGTTTCGAAAAATTTAAAACGCACACAAATCAGGTATATAGCCACCCTTAAAAGATGCGCGAATTCATAAGCACCTCTCAGTAAAATATTGAAACTTAGGTAGTATTTTTAGGTATTCAGTGATCCATTTTTGTCATTCAACAAGTGTCTCGGAACGCGTAAAGTACGGTTTTTTTAAAGTGACGAAAAAGTAATAAAAGTATAAAACCGAAATGAGTGGAAATTGTCCAGAAAATATCAATTTATTTTATTACGTTTGTTTCAACAAATGCTGCATTAAAACAATTGAAACATGAATTCAATATTCTTGTCAAAATGAGATACCTTCACTTAATTGTGAATAAAAGCGAAACGGGCTTCTCCTTTAGTCTTCTTGAGTAAACGGCACATTTTTTCAACTGCGGACAGGTGAATATTATTTGCATATAGGGCCATAAACATATTGTGGAAAGTTGCCAAGTTTTATAATCTCCATGAAAGATCTCGGTATGACACGGGGTAGAGAGATGGAGGGCGAATGATCAATAGGAGTTTTTGACCTCGTGATGTCCCTTTAATGGCGATGTAGGTCCAGGAGTTTACCGATTCGCGTATGCATTCATAGTATGCAAAAAATCGCTCCTTCAGACTTTCAATATCGATTTCCTTTTGTAATTCGTCGAACCTATCCATTGCCTTGTCGTAACTTGTGTTGAACAGCCGCATAAATTCACTTTTGTAGATTTCCACAAATGCTCCGTTTCATATCGTTGGTCAAAATAGTTCTGAAAGTCAATCAGCCGGTCAGAAGCGCGGATAACAGCTTTTAATAACGCCATTGTATAATATCGTCAGTGGACGAAAGGGGGTGGAGTTAGGGGGAACGACCGGGGTTCGTATGAAAAATAAAAGGGGTCGAAAGGTTTTGCAGACAGGAAAAAGCAGCAGGGACAGGAATTCGAATAGTCTTAAGACGTAGTTTATTTTTTTGAAATATGAAGGTTAAAAACTTCTCGGGTGCATCTCCTAGAGGCGGCGACCCCTAAAAGTAGTAAGATATGACGGAGATTTCTCAAAAGGAAAGTTAAAAACTTTTTAGTTGCACCTCGTAGAGGCAGCGAACGTAAAGAATAATAAGATATAAAGGGGGAATTTCTCAGAAAGAAATTTAAAAGTTTAAAAAAACTTTTCAGTTGCACCTCGTAGAGGCGGCGAACGTTAAGAATAATAAGATATAAAGGGGGAATTTCTCAGAAAGAAATTTAAAAGTTTAAAAAAACTTTTCATTTGCACCTCGTAGAGGCGGCGAACGTTAAGAATAATAACATCTAAAGAAGGAATTTCTCAGAAATAAATTTAAAAGTTTAAAGAAACTTTTCATTTGCACCTCGTAGAGGCGGCGAACGTTAAGAATAATAATATCTAAAGAAGGAATTTCTCAGAAAGAAATTTAAAAAGTTTAAAAAATCTTTTCAGTTGCACCTCGTAGAGGCGGGGAACGTTAAGAATAATAAGATAGAAAGAGGGAATTTCTCAGAAAGAAATTTAAAAAGTTTAAAAACTTTTCAGTTGCACCACGTAGAGGCGGCGAACGTTAAGAATAATAAGATGTAGAAAAAAATTTTAAAAAGAAGTAAAAATTGTCTTTAAAAACTTTTTTGGTTGCCCCTCGTATAGGCGGCGAACGTTTAAAATCGTAAGATATAGAAAAGATTTTTCACAAAAAGAAGTAAAATTTTTCACTGAAAAAGTTTTTGGTTGCCCCTCCTCGTATAGGCAGCGAGCGTTAAAAATCGTAAGATGTAGAAAAGATTTTTAAAAAAAATAAGTAAAAAATTTTCTTCAGAAAACTTTTTGGTTGCCCCTCGTATAGACGGAGAACGTTAAAGACTCATAAGATGTAGAAAAGAATTTTCAAAAAGAAGTAAAAAAATGTCTTTAAAAACTTTTTGCATAAGGAAATTAAAATATTTTCTTTAAAAACCTTTTGATTGCACCTCGGATAGGCGACGAACGCTAAGAGTCGTAAAATATGCAAAAGGACTCTCAAATAGAAATTTAAAAAGTTTTAAGAAGAAAATGCACTTTTCGGTCACACCTCGTAGAGATGGCGAACACTAAGAATTGTAAATTCTAGAGGAATTCGTTTGATTAAAAACAGACTTCTGTACATACGAGTACATACAGGTTTAATAACAATTATAATGCATACATATATATTTATATACAAGGTTTAGCAGTAGAATAAGAAATATATGTATGTAAGTTAAGAATCTTTGTTCTTATGTTAATAAAAAAATTATTTATTTCAAGATACCACTGTATCTTGAAATATTCTTTATTTAACACTTCTTATGAATTTACTTATGAACTAAAGAACGAAAGCATTTACATTTCTATTTATACTTTCGTTCTGTATATCTTAAATTAGTTAAATGTCTATTGTCTAGAGATAACGAAAGTATTTACATTTCTATTTATACTTTCGTTTAGTATATGTTAGGGATGAAAATACTTAGAATTGTTAAATGTATATTGTCTAGACTCTAGAGATACTCAGGCCATGTTATCAGCGAAAAGGGTTTTCGTATTGATACCATGCTTTGAGTCTGACCTTCAATCGATCATATTATTACTGTATTTAGTTTGGTTGTTATATTTTGTTGTTGTTGTGTTAGTCTGATCTTTAGAAGATCATATCTTTATTTTAATTAGTTTATTTTTTACATTTTATGATTATGTTGTTTTCCATATTAGTCTGGTATTATTTGCCAGTACTAATTACTTTGTCTACAATATATCTTATCTCTAATTTTCTTTGCTGCATTCTAAATCTTCTAACTCTCCTCCTGCTTAAAATGAATAGTCCCGATTCGTAATTCTCCCCTCACTTAAAATGAATCGTCTCGATTCACGCCTGATTAATGCTTATTTCACGTCTGATTCTTTATAGTTCTATGTTATATAAAACTTGAAAATTCTCTCTAGTTCTAATCTCTTTTAAAAGTTAAATAGTATTTTGTGACCTTTAGAATGGCATATGCAAGTATCATTGTTGTTATAATTGCTAGAGTTATATATAAAGTGTATTTAATAGGATGCTTTTCTATTGGTATTATGAATTTCTTTACAGAATCTATGTTGAATGCAAATTCTGAAGAGGATGTTATTATTTTTGTTATTTCTAAATCCTCATCATGTTTATTGTGTATTGCCTCTTTATTTTTTTATCGTGAATATTTGTATACGTAATATTATTAATTACTACTCTGTCTGTGTATTTTAGTAATATGGTTCCTGTAATAGTTACGTCATCTACAGTGTTTACACCATCTAAAAGGATGAATCCTTCGTCTATTTTTAATAATGGGTAATTATATTCCTATAATACCATACATTTGGCTTTTCTATTTTCTAATAAAGATTTGATGCAGTCATCATTTGTGGTATTGTTTTTGCAAATATTTTTACCTAAATAATTTTTACAATTACATACCCTAGTATAGACATTGTTACAGAGGGCGATCTCTTTGTCAGTGGAGACTTTGCCATGTTTAATGCTAAGTGATGTGAATTTATATAACTTACAATAGTGATGGAGTCATTGGTTCTTGCGATAAAAATGTCAGAATATTATAGTATGTTGATGATTGGTACAAACTATAATTTATGTTCCGCTAATTCTTTTACATCATTTAGATTTAGTGATTCAGCTAGGTACTCGTTGTTTTTTGCAGCGTTTATCGTTCTGACCAGTGTTAATAATTGTTCGTGAATCAGTTTGATTGCGATGTGAGTTTCTGTCGTTTCTCCTTGTATAGAATCCAGCATTTTTTCGAATCTGCAGTTAATTTTTCTTTGTTTTTCATTATTTTCAATTGTATTCATTTTAGTTTCTATTTCAATTACGTCATCATGGTCTGGTATACCAGTAATGAACTTCAGAGTTGATCCCAAGAAATTTAATCCGTGTTTTTCAATTCTATCTTCATTAGAATCTGTTCCTCGACAGTAGGGTAAGAATTTTCGTCAAATATTTGTTCATATGATTTGAGGATTTTTGTTAAATTTGTCACATGAAAAAAGAATGTAAATTCATCAAATAATTATGTGCCATCAGTTCGGGTTAATACGTATTTTTTCCTTCTATGTGCTCTATTTCAATTGTTGCTTCCAGTTTCTGGAATAATATTGCCAACACGGCTATAGTCTGGAAAACTTTCTTCATTGCTTGAAAATGTGATGTTCTTTATATTGTTTTTATGCACTGTTTTTCCTTTCCTTGTTAGGATGATGTCTCCTAAATCTTCCTTTACGATTTCTTTTTTATAGCGCGGTAAGTTTTTGTTTCTAATTCCAGTTATTTTCACTAGTATTTGTGTTCCTTCTGCAAATATCCTATGTTTTGTACTTTTATTTAGACTATTCAAGACGTTTGTTGATGCTTGCTTTAGATTCTTAGTTATCTTTTCTGTATTTATGTTCATAAGGCTGAAATATATGTCCTTTGGACGATGTCCTGTTACAGTGTGCACTGAATTATTTAGTTCTTTGATGGTTCTAAATATTTCTTCTCTGCTAGAAGAGTTATTGTCAAGTTTAAATATTCTTGTTAATTCGCTGATTGTGTTATGTGCTCTTTCCACTTGCCCGTTTGCTGCTGATCTATGTACTGGCGTTTCTAGTTTTTGAATGCCGTATATATAGTACATTTGTTTAAACGCTGGCGTCACAAAAGATGCTTCGTTATTAGTCATTAAACGTTTACACTCGGGGAAGCTGGTAGTAGTAGGAGTATTTCTTCTAATATATTTTCTATTGCTACTTTAGTTTGTATTTCTCGTGCTACTATATATTTGGAGAAATTATCTATAGTTACTAAGTACATAATTTTATCATTAAAATAAATATCTGCATGTATAAATTCTCTAGGTTTTGTTGGAATAGTAGAGTCACGTAATGGTTCTCTGATGGGATTTCTTTCATATTTACCGAATAATCATGCTGAACAGTTGTTATTGTATCTTTTGGCATCTCTTTTTAGTTCTGGCCAATAATATTTTTCCAATATTTCGTTTATTACATTTTTAAAACTTCTGTAGGCTCTATCACGTGTATCCTTAATTATACGTAATTGTTCGTTTTTTTCTAATACATCTTTAAGTTTTATTGGCGTATAAACAAAATTAGTTCCAATAAATGTTTCTTTGATAATTTTTCCATATTTATGTATGTTTTCAATGTCTGTGTGTATCGATATAATTCTTTTAGAAGGTATAAATTTTTTTAATTCTGTTATTAAGTTGTCATTGTTAGTAAAGTTAATGGTATGTCGGTCTTTTCCACAGAAAATAGTTCGCGTTCGTGTTTCCACTAAGTTTCTAGTTGGTACTAATTTTACTTGAATACCATACGAGTTAAATGGTTGGGTAACTGCTTTGATGATATCACTACTTGAACTTTCAGCTGAATGTGCAGTGTCAATTGACGATGCATTTATAGTCTGACGAGACAATGCATCGGCTACTACATTTTCAGTGCCTGGTTTATATTTTATTTTAGCGCCGTAGTCTTCTATGATAGCTTTCCAGCGTTTTAACTTGGGGTTGGGATTCGTTTCCGAAATAGCATAAGTTAATGACTGATGGTCCGTAAAAATAGTGAGGTCGGCTATGCCGTATATGTAATTCCTTAGTTTTTGTAATGCCTAAATTATGGCCAAAAGTTCTTTTTCATTGGTGCTGTAATTTTCTTCCGTTGTGCTAGCTGTACGAGACAGGAAATATATTGGTTTTTTGTTCTGACTTAGCACAGCTCCAATAGCTATGTTAGAAGCGTCCGTGGTAAGTTCAAATGATTTATTATAATCAGGTTGAAATAATTCAACTTGCTCTTTTAATTTGATTTTCAGCTTTTGTATTGCTTCTATGGCAGCTTGGTCTGAATTGCTTTATTCTTGCTTTTATTTTTTCCAATATGTGCATTCTCGCCTTTCAAATGTATTGTTAGGGGTTTTGCGACGTGGGCATAATCTTTCACAAAACGTCTATAGTATCCTGTTAATCCCAAAAAACTACGAAGATTTTTCAAAGTTTTGGGTATAGGGAAATTTTCAATTGCCTTTATCTTCTCCGGGTCTGTTGAAATTTTATTATGCTTAATAATATGTCCTAAATATTCAACCTCTTGCATAAAAAATTTTGATTTTTCATTGGAGATTTTTAATGTTGCTTTATTCAGAGCCTCAATTACCAAGTATGTGTGTTGAATGTGCTCTTCTGGTCAGATGAGTAAATGAGAACGTCATCTATGTAGACTTACGCGAATTTACCTATGAATTCCCTTAGTATGTCATCTAGACACCGTTGGAAAATTGAAGGTGCATTCTTCAATCCAAAGGGCATTCGTATGAATTCATACTTGCCCCCATTAACACAAAAGGCTGTTTTTTCTCGGTCGCTTTCTTTAATTCTTATTTGGTGAAAGCCAAATTCTAAATCTAAAGTTGTAAAGAATTTAGCTTTCCCTAGATTTTGTAAAGTTGTGTTTACATCGGTGATGATATACCTGTCTGTAACTGTATGTTCATTTAATTTACGGAAATCTATTACCTTCTTTTGGGTTTACCATTTTCGTCTACACCCTTCTTATGTACTGTCAACATAGGAATTATGCCATCACTTAATAAGTTTTCTATTTCTTTATTAATGAACTCAGTATCATTCATATTACATGGATATTGCTTTGTCCATATGGGTTTTTTAGTGGTTGTCCTAATACTTGCTTCTATTGTTGTTGTAAAAGGTAAAAGACCTATTTTATTATTTTCCTGCATTAATCTTTCTATTTCCTTTTCATACTGCTTATCTCCTATAGAGTAATTAAATTTTTGTATAGTTTCTGGGACAATGAACAATTTTCTCCCTATATCTATGACTGCGTTTAGTAATCTAATTCCCTCAACACCCAGCATTAAATCTTAATCGTCGTTGTTACTTATTTCGTAAAATTCTAATTCTTTCTTGAATAATTTTATTTTTTGCTTGTATGTTAGAATAGATTCACCATGCATGGTGATCATTCTTAATGGTCTTTTCCTACTTCTAATTCCTAAAACTAGGTTTTTATTAATGTAATTGTGGGTTGCACCGCAATCTATGAAGATTTTATACTTACTATCCTCATCGTTCATAAATATGTAGAGCAACCCATCAATTACTTTAAATCCTTATATATATTATTATGATTATAAAGTGACTTACTACTTTTTTTGTTTGCAGGTTGAGTTGTCTCTACTCTGTTGTTACGCTGCACCTTCTGGGGTGGTGATAAGTTCCACTCTGGTCTCTCTGTCTTTTCCAGGGTTGGCTGTGAAATCCTTGCGAGTTATAATGTGCTTGCCTTGCGTTGCCAGAGGTGGTGTCCATTGGTTCTGATAATGATTTTCGTCCTTGAGTAATTTTCATTAATTCATCCTTTGATACGTATAGTGGACGTTGATTACAATACGTGTAATCCAACCTGTTGATTATGGCTTCAAAGTTAAAAATCGTATTATGATTTAACAGTATATCGGCTGCTGGACCAGATATTTTTGATTTTATTATTGACAAAGCCTCCACGTAACGGTTTGAATTACTGTGTTGGCTGATGCTGTCCATTAATCTAGTAGGATCTTCTCTCCATAAACGGTATTTATTTTGAGTACCGTCAAATGTGGACAGTGCTTTGAAAATCTCCAAATTTATTTCATTCGGACTATTATACGTGGCCGTCCTTATGCAAGTTAGACTCTTTGAATGAAGATTTAATATCCATTGATAAAGAACAATCGGTTAGTTTCACGGGAATTACTCGACAAAAGAATAAATCAATAGGAACATCAGAAATACATTTAAAAATATATAATGAAATTGCAGATCATAGATTTCACATTGTTGACAAGAATTTTCCAATACCAACGGATGGCATTTTAGGGAGAGATTTCTTCACGAAATTTTTATGTAAGATAGACTATGAAACATTTACATTTTCGCTCACTTTAAGAAATAAGGAGATTACGATACCCATGAAAACATGGATTAATAGGGACTATGGTATAAGAATAGAAAAACGCTCAGACATAAGTGAAGATAGTATTATTATAAACAAAGAAATTGAACCAGGTGTATACATTGGTAACAGTATAATACCAGGAAATGGCATATGTCATATGAAGGTAATGATGTCATTTTGAAGAACATCAAATTAGACATTGAACCATTAAAAAATTACACTTTTGTAACACAATCAAATAAGAAGGGTAAAAAGCATATTGACGATGAAAGGTTTCAAAAATTACTGAAAACTTTTAAGATTGACATTGACGATTACAAAGCAAAAGCAGATTTAATACAAATTTTTAAGGATTATCAAATAATTTTTAAACACAAAATTTAAAGGTTTTTGATGATACACCAGTATTCATTAAAAACTACAGACTACCAATCTGAAGAGATAAATAATCAAGTACAACAATTATTAGATGACGATATCATTGAACCATCAAATAGTGCTTACAATTCACCTTTGTTGGTAGTACCAAAAAAGACTGGAAATGGAAAAGAAAAATGGAGACCACTAGTGGATTTTAGACAGTTGAACAAAAGATAGTGAACGACAAATTTCCATTGCCAAGATTGGAAGATGTATTGGATCGACTTGGTAGAGCCAAATATTTTTCAACTTTGGACATGACAAGTTCTTTTCATCAAATAAATTTGGACAAGGATCCAAGACATTTAACTGTATTCTCAACGAGTAATGGTCACTATCAATTTAAAAGATTACCATTTGGTTTAAAGATTTCTTCCAATAGTTTCCAAAGGATGTTAACAATAGCGCTTAGTGGACTAGATTCCAAAGCATTTCTATACGTTGACGATATAATTGTATTTGGTTGTAGTCTAAAACATCACAATGAAACCTTAGAAGTACATTCGAACGTTTGTTCAAAATACAATTTAAAACTAAACGCATCAAAGTGCGTATTCTTGAAACCAGAAGTGATATATTTGGGACATCAAATAACAAAGGAAGGTATACGAACAGACCCTTCTAAACATAAAACGATAGAACAGTACCCTATTCCCAAAGACAAAGATGAAGTTAAAAGATTTGTAGCATTTTGCAACTACTACAGACGTTTCATAAGAATTTCGCAGAAATTGCAAAATGTCTGAATGACCAGACTAGAAAGGGTAAAGCGTTTAGTGGACGGAAGAATGTCAAAAGGCTTTTGAATTATTGAACGAAAAATTAACAAATTCACCCATATTGAAATATCCAGATTTTGAACAACCATTCATACTAACCACTGATGCATCAAATTATGCATTGGGAGCGGTTTTATCACAAGGAGAAATAGGAGCAGACTTGCCAATTTCTTATGCCAGCAAGACATTAGGAAAGCATGATTTAAATAAGCCTGTAATTGAAAAAGAACTTCTTGCCATACATTGGGGAATAGAATTCTTCAGACCTTACCTATTCGGTAGAAAATTTATTGTGGTAACAGATCACAGAACGTCAGTTTCACTTTTTACTCATAAGAACAAGGATAGTAAGTTTTAAAATTGTAATGAGTTCAATACATTTCGTAATTACAATAATTTCAATAAGGATAATAAATTTTGCAATTGCAACAAATTCAGTAATGGCAAGAAATTTTGTTCAGCAATTACAATAAATTCAATAATTAAAAAATGCCAAGAAATTTTGTAATTGCAAAGAGTTTGATTATTACAATGAATGCAATAATTCAAAAAAAAATTACAAGAAAATTTTTTAATTACATGGGGTTCAATAATTGCAATTAAGGTAGTAATTCCAAAAAAATGAAAAGAACATTTTTGTAACTAAAAGAAGTTCAAGTAAGTACAATAGATACAATAAATCAAAAATTACAAAGATATTTTGTAATTACAAAAAGTTCAGTAATTGCAATATGTTCAATAATTCAAAAATGACAAGAAAATGTTTGTAACTACAAGAAGGTTAAATAAGTATAATAGATTCAATAATTCAAAAATTACAAAAAATTAATTACAAAATTACAAATGTTGAATAATTACAATAAATTCAATAAAACTGACAATTATTTGATAATTACAATGGATTTTTGTACTTCAAGGTATAATAGAACAAATAAATTGTGTGATCTTTATGATGATCTGGTTAAAATCCAAACTTCCCGATAATGGTCCAGCCCAAAGCAGTATCTTGTGCCATGGGTGATGCAAGCAATGACGGTTGGATACCAGGTTAGATAAGTTGTGCTTAAACGTCAGCCCCCAGTATAATGTTGATAGTGCCGTTTGAAAAGAAATCTGGGTCGGCCAAAACTAAGATGCTGTAGTAATACGGTCGTCGAGTCTGCGTGAAGGTGGTGATGTTGGTAGATCTTTGCTAACATTGGCAGTGAGTGGGAATGTTGGGCCATCAGCAAAGCGTGACCAGAAAGACAGGGTGCAACATTTCTCATTTTCGTGGGTTTAAGTAGGTCACCAAAAGGTCAGGTACATCGTCCACGTGCTATTGTGACTGGAACTGTCTTGCCAACAGTCATCACTGACGTCAAACTGGATGGGCAGTGGCGTCTAGTGAGAGGGTTACTTAATCCATGCGTGGAATATACTTCCAACGTGTTTGCAGCGTTCGGTGTTAGTACATTTCGTTACTTTGTGAGAGTGAGCAAGGCAGTTCTCGCAATATCCGTAACGTTTTACCACTCGCTACCTCTCTGATACGTTCATCTTCTGGAAACGGATGCATCTTCTCAGGGGATGGTTTTTTCGGCACATACGACGGTCATAACGGTGGGAAGTAACGGACGTTTTGCTGCTAACGTTTTTAGGGTTTTGTTTCTCGATTGGAGAATCACTGCGTTGGTTGTAGTTGGTCATATTGGCTATGGTTAAAAGAGAAGGCAAAGAATATGGTTATTGCTGTGAAGGTTGTGGGAGTAAGACTAATTTAGTAATCGGTCTTGTTACAGTGCCGTTAGCGGTCCGTATCTCAGCGACTCGAATTCGCTTGTCAGAGCCGAGAAAAACTTTTTCGAGGCGTCCTAATCGCCACTGAGTGGGGGCAAGTTATCTTGTCGAATGACAACAAGATCGCCGACAATATAGTTTTGTCTTTCCATCTGCGCGCCAGTTGGTGGTGCAATATCTTTAGCATTTGCCAACGATTGACGTAGCTCAGAGAGTGATTGACCAAGTCTGGTTCTGGCGGTGATTGAAGCGGAGCCCCTGGAGGATGAAATGCCATTCGAGGGGGGTATAATGATTTTGAGGCAAGATGCCTTTGCGCACGAGGACTAAGAACTGCTATTTGTCACCATGTATGATATTAGAAGCGCCAACGAAGGCAGTGTCGTTATCCGAGTATATGGCTCGGGAAGTTCCACGCCGGGAAAAGCACCGTGCAAAGGCAGCCAAAAACGCTTGCGTAGAGATTTCTCCGGTGCCTTCTAAGTGGATTGCTTTAGTGACAAAGCAGACAAAAATGAGGGCGTAGCCTTTGCCACGACCGGCGTAAGATTTTAAGATAAAGGGCCCGGCGAAATCCACTCCGATATCATAGAAAGGGCGCGACAAGCTTACACGTTCCGGAGGGAGTGCAGCCATGATTTGCTGACTAGTTTATCGTTTTAGTTTGACACATATTAGGCATTGTGACAATATCGTCCTGATGAGTGTTTGGAGTTTCGGGACGTAATAATGGGGTCTCATAAGTCAGTATAGGCGGGCATTCTGGCCGTGGTGGGAGTATTTATGAAGGTAAGTAAGGAACAATCTGGTGAAACGGGCATGATAAGGTAATGAAATGGGGGTGCCGTTCATCATAAGTCAAGGTAGGAGAATTCGACAGACGGCCATTGATTCGCATTATTCCGTCCGCATTAATAAAAGTATTAAAGGTGAGGAGTGGTCTTTTCCGGCACAATGGTAGGTTGGTAGCACAAACTACTAACAGACATGTAGAAAATGACATTTGCAAATGGTCCAAATCAGCTAAAGTGCCGGTGGTTGAAGAAAGAGACAACTATAAAGACTTAATGCTGCGAAGAAGGGAAAATAAACAAAACAGAAAAATAAAATTGTAATAAAATTTTGGAAAAATTGTGGTTTGTGTGTGCTTTGTGTTTTGTAAATAGAAAGTTTTTAGCTCCAGTATGATTATTAGTTTGTGGGAAAAGCAAAAATCAATCATTTCGTGTTGGGAAGAATAAAATACCACAAAGCAGTTTGTGTAAAATACGTTAATACAGAAAATAAAACCACAAAGAATGCAAAATATTTTTTCAATTTCTTTTTCGATGCTTGTGCGTATAGAGGGAGTCGGAAAATAAACTTATATAGTTTTCCCCTTCTGTCACCTCTGTATGCTTTGTGGTTGGTAGTGAGCTGATGATGTTCCTCTGAGAAATGCCTTTTCTGGCTGGCGATTATGAAGCGGCGTTTAACCAAAGTAACCAAACGGTTGAGGGGATATCTTAAGTAGTGGAAAAATCAAAACGTATGACAAATAACACGCAATGCTCGGGGAAAATCTGAAAAATCCTGTAGAATATCCTCATCCTCATGGTGTGTACACGAATCGGTCTGATTTCTTCCTCCGTGTTAAATCCACTAATTTGAGGCGGCCATTCATTCTGGGGTCTTCGAAACCACGCGGGTCCGTGCCACCATAAATCACTGGAAGCAAGTTCAGAGACAGTAAGCCCACGGGAGGAAAAATCCGCGGGATTATTTTTCGAATCAACATGAATCCATGCATCGTTACCGAGTTTATCCTTAATAGAGGACACTCTGTTCTCAACAAAGGTTTTCCATTTATTGGGCGATTTTCGCAGCCATGCAAGGACAATAGTGGAATCCGTCCGCAAGAAGAGTTTGTAATCTTTAACATTAAGTTGGGTTTGAATAGAGTTGCCATTAGTTCTGCACCGCAGAACTATGCGGGGTAAGGAAACGAATTTTGCTGGGGTAACTCTGGTCTTGGCGACTAAAATATGGGGGTTAATTATCCCATGGCGTTCGGAACGTATGTAAAGGGAGGCTGCGTAGGCCTTTTCCGAAGCATCGCAGAAGCCGTTTAGCTCAATGGAATAATATGGGTTGAAATCGACAAAGCGAGGGATCGTAATTTTTTCGATTTGCGCATAGTCGCCCAAAAAAATTTGCCATTGCGCCAAGGTGGAAGGGGGTGAAGATTTTCTTCCGACTCGGTACCGTCTTTCCATATTTGCTGCATTATTATTTTTGCGACAATAATTTTGGGGGAAAGCCAACCGGCGGGGTTGAATAATTAGGCTATTTCTGAGAGAACACCCCGTTTTGTGGTCATGGTTTGGTAGCGGGGGTATTTTAGTTTAAAATAAAAGTAACCAATTCCCGCGTCCCACCTAAGGCCTAGGGTTTTGGTAATGCTGTCTTCAGATAACGTTAAAATTTTTTCTCCAAGTAGGTGTGTAGAGCGTAGATCTTTCAACAAGGTGGTATTGTTGGCGGTCCATTTACGCAACGGGAAACCGGCGGATTGCAGCACTGTTGTGAGATGAATTCGTAATTTGACCGCTTCTGAAATAGTATGGGCTCTGGCTAGTACATTGTCGACACACATGTAGTTTCGGAGAACATTTGATACCTGATGGTACGTACATTCACATTCATTAGCGAGTTCAAGTAATGTTCGGATAGCCAGGTACGGGGCGCAGTTGACGCCAAACGTCACTGTGTTTAACATGTAGTTACGAGGCGGCTCCTCGGGGACGGGACGAAATACGATCCATTGAAAAGGGGTGTCAAATATGTTTCGTGTATCTGTCGGTACATCTTTTCAATGGCTGCGTTAAAAACGAAACGGAAAAGCCTCCATCGCAACACTAGAACAGTCAGATCGGCTTGTAAGATCGGTCCGGGGTAGAGGATATCGTTCAAACTTGTCCCGTTTGATGAAGGACTGCTCGCATTGAAGACTACCCGTAAATTGGTGGTAGTGCTGTCGGGTTTGAAAATGATGCGGGAGATAATATGTGCGTCCGACTTCTGATGTTGGGGCTACTGGGGTCATGTGGCCAAGTGTAGAATACTCAGTTATTACCCGATCATACTCTGACTTGAGTTGGGGTTTCTTTAGAAGCTTTGTCTCATTCCGTAAGAATTGTGTTAATGCAATACTTCGAGAGTGACGAATATTTAGCACTTCGGGGAATTCGCGTTTGAAAGGCAGTGATACAACGAAACGTCCATCGTTACTTAAGGTTGTAGATTAATAGAGTTGTTCGCAGTACGAGTCCTCCGGGGAGTGTCGGTTCTGCCTCGGTATGTCCTCCAGCTCTCAAAAACGTTGGAACCCTTCCGACAGAGCAAATTCATTAAAGAAGGATGAAAACGAAGAATTGGTCGTTGACACGGCCGGTAATTATATATCCAAAAACGGTCTTTTGTGCTACCAAAGATCGAGTGCTGTTCCATTTTAAGACGTCCTCGATTTTTTTCGGGTAGACATCACCTCCGAGCAAAAGATCGATTTCCGAACCATTTTTTCGGTGAGTGTCAGCCATTTGCAGGTGGGCAAGATTTTCCTGTCTGATGTAGTGTACTTATTATAATGAAATACACTATACTCATTGTAACAATTAACATTCAATAATTTTGCATTTTTCTTATTTGAAATTTAAAACCTCAATTAATATTAAATAATTTTGCATTTTACTTCTCTGAAATTTAAAACCTCCACACGACAATCAAAACAGTCACAAGAAAGTAGATTACACAAAGGTAACAATACACTTGACAATGCAAAATATTTATGAACACATAAATTATAACTATAGAAATTTTGTATAAATACGACAAGAAAAATATAAATACACCAGAACTAATTTTGAATTGTAAAAACAAAACACTAATCGTTCTCACTTTTCTGACAGAGCACTTTAACCAGTGCTTAGGTGAAGTAAATCTGCTGCAGCCAAATGCAGCATGATAATCTAATTGGCAAAAATAAATTAAAACATAATATGGCGATCCTGCCATCCATACATAATATTTTTTTAATTCACACATGTCTTCGTCATTAGAGGATATTCTTTCAAAGGAATACATCGACGATATATTTAAAAAGTACAAGGAATACGTGCCTGAGGGAGGTGCTGCAATCTACCCTGTTTACAATCCATCACCAACATCTTGTGGGCCTAAGGCCATATCAATAGAGGATTACAAGAGAAGGAATTGCAACAAGGCAGAACAAATCCAGAGCATAGTGAAGAAGAAGAAAAGGGGTGGAAAGAAATTAAAGTTAAAAAAGGATAGAGCTGAAGTAGTACGTCTGATGGGACTTTCATCCGGAGAGGAGAAGAGGCGACTGTACAAAAAATTAAAAAATATTTTCTGTATGTCATTTGAACAATTGAAGATATTTTTTTTTTGTAAGCACAATGGCAGGCCCTAGTTGGGGAAACCCCATCAATAAAATCAAACAAGAAGAATCTAATGTCACCAACAAACCGGTAGAAACTAATAAGATAATTATACCAGACTATGTAATAACTTTGCTTGTAGTAGGAATTTACTATATATAATACATAGAATTAACAAATTTTTAAAGAATTATGTTCATAAAAATATTAGCGTTACAACACAAGTTTAAGTTATGAGTAAACATTTGTTTTAATAAAAAAAATTTTAATGGAAGAAGATATTTCAAACCTAAAAGATTTATTAAAAAATTTAAAGAAAAGTCCAGGAAGGACATATACGGAAAAACAATCAAAAATAAATTAGAAATTATAGATAGAAAAAGAAATGATTTCCAAACAAAAGAATTTATTTATTTATTTATTTCATTTCATCTACAGAATTAAATTCTTACAGATTACTATTATCTAATTATAATACTATAACTTAATCTAAAGTTTAAGATTGGAGTAAAGCTATTACATAGATGTAAGCATCTTGCAATAGGCTCATTTAATGAGTAGTTTGTTCTGTGAATATCTTCCTCAAACATACGATTATTTCGCAAATTTCTTGGGGGGCTATATAAAGAGAATAAATTTAAAATTTCAGGACAATTTATATGCCGTGATAAAACATTATAGGTAAACATTATCGATAAGTAGGATCTACGATCGCTCAACGCTTGAAGACCAATAAACTTTCTCCTGATATCATATGATGGTAGGTCATAAGGCCATATTAACTCCAAGAAGATGATGAGGAAAAATTATCTGCTTTGAGAATAGAATTTAATAACATATATACAACAATTAAAAAATATTTGTTAGAAAGTCCAAAAGAATTAGAAGATTAGAATACAAAATTCAACAAATATGGCGAATCAACAATTTAGTTTAGAGATTGCTTTGAAGACAATCCCAGAATTCACAGGGAACTATCGAGAACTTAAGTCTTTTCTCACTATAGTGGAATTAATTAAAACTGAGTTGGCACCAGATCAAGAAACACGACTTTTGTACTTTGTGTTCAACGTTAAATTAAGTAATACCGTAAGAACTGCACTAGGAGTTTCTACACCAACAACATTTGACAATTTTAAAAAGTTTCTTAATGATAGATACAAGACAACGAAAACTGTCGCACAAGCACAAGCTTCACTTAGCACTTTTTGTCAAAAGAACATGAGTGTAAACAATTACCATGAAAAGCTATTGAATCTAATATCAGAATTAACCGAATTACAAGTAGGAAAAATACCCAATTGCAACACAGTTCAAGCAGACACAATTAAACTAATAAATGAAAAATATGCATTGAATGTTTTTAAAAACGGCTTAAGTGGAGAATTGAAACCAACAATTTTTGTATCCAGGCCAAAAGACTTAAATGACGCTGTACAATAGCTCTCGAATTGGAAAAAGACTTTTCAAATAACAACAATCAAGTTTTATAGCTTTCAAACAATAGGGACAGACAAAGTAGGAATAATTTCAACAGAAAGAAACCAGAATACCAATAGAAATAATTACCAAAATAATAATAGTAAAAATTATAATAATTACAATAAAAACATTAGCAGGCTAATTGCAAACAATTTCAGATCGAATAACAATAACAATGGTATAACAAATTATAATGGAAACCCAAATCGTTATAATAGCAACGACCGTTATAATAGTAACAATCGCTATAATAGTAACAACCGTTATAATAATGGCAATCGCTATAGTAATAATGACAATTTCAGAAATAATCATAGGAATAACAATAGAAGTGTGCAGTATGTACAGGAAGACTCCGAAGATCCGGAAGTGACTCGAGGAACTGTATAAGCTCACTATACGGACAAGAAATAAGGCTCAATAATGTTTTCCAAATTTCAAACAACAATACCAATTACATAAATTTGTCGTTATTTAAAAATTTAGATCTCACATTTTTGATAGACACAGGTGCCAACATTTCCTTATGCAAGATAGACTCTTTGAATGAAGATTTAATATCCATTGATAAAGAACAATCGGTTAGTTTCACGGGAATTACTCGAGAAAAGAATAAATCAATAGGAACATCAGAAATACAATTAAAAATATGTAATGAAATTGCAGATCATAGATTTCACATTGTTGACAAGAATTTTCCAATACCAACGGATGGCATTTTAGGAAGATTTCTTCACGAAATTTTTATGTAAGATAGACTATGAAACATTTACATTTTCGCTCACTTTAAGAAATAAGGAGATTACGATACCCATGAAAACATGGATTAATAGGGACTATGGTATAAGAATAGAAAAACGCTCAGAAACAATACACCCCATTCAAATAAACATAAGTGAAGATAGTATTATTATAAACAAAGAAATTGAACCATGTGTATACATTGGTAACATTATAATACCAGGAAATGGCATATGTCATATGAAGGTGTTGAACACAACAAATAATGATATCATTTTGAAGAACATCAAATTAGACATTGAACCATTAAAAAATTACACTTTTGTAACACAATCAAATAAGAAGGGTAAAAAGCATATTGATGATGAAAGGTTTCAAAAATTACTGAAAACTTTTAAGCTTGACATTGATGATTACAAAGCAAAAGCAGATTTAATACAAATTTTTAAGGATTATCATAGTATTTTTCACCTAGAAGGAGATACATTATCTTCAAATAATTTTTACACACAAAATTTAAAGGTTTCTGATGATACACCAGTATTCATTAAAAAATACAGACTACCAATCTGAAGAGATAAATAATCAAGTACAACAATTATTAGATGACGATATCATTGAACCATCAAATAGTGCTTACAATTCACCTTTGTTGGTAGTACCGAAAAAGACTGAAAATGGAAAAGAAAAATGGAGACTAGTAGTGGATTTTAGACAGTTGAACAAAAAGATAGTGAACGACAAATTTCCATTGAAAAGGTTGGAAGATGTATTGGATCGACTTGGTAGAGCCAAATATTTTTCAACTTTGGACATGACAAGTTCTTTTCATCAAATAAATTTGGACAAGGATCCAAGACATTTAACTGCATTCTCAACGAGTAATGGTCACTATCAATTTAAAAGATTACCATTTGGTTTAAAGATTTCTTCCAATAGTTTCAAAAGTATGTTAACGATAGCACTTAGTGGACTAGATTCCAAAGCATTTCTATACGTTGAATATATAATTGTATTTGGTTGTAGTCTAAAACTTCACAATGATAACCTTAGAAGTACATTCGAACGTTTGTCAAAATACAATTTAAAACTAAACGCATCAAAGTGCGTATTCTTGAAACCAGAAGTGATATATTTGGGACATCAAATAACAAAGGAAGGTATACGAACAGACCCTTCTAAACATAAAACGATAGAACAGTACCCTATTCCAAAAGACAAAGATGAAGTTAAAAGATTTGTAGCATTTTGCAACTACTACAGACGTTTCATAAGAATTTCGCAGAAATTACAAAATGTCTGAATGACCAGACTAGAAAGGGTAAAGCGGTTGAGTGGACGGAAGAATGTCAAAAGGCTTTTGAATTATTGAAGGAAAAATTGATAAATCCACCCATATTGAAATATCCAGATTTTGAACAACCATTCATACTAACCACTGATGCATCAAATTATTCATTGGGAGCGGTTTTATCACAAGGAGAAATAGGAGCAGACTTGCCAATTTCTTTTACCAGCAAGACATTAGGAAAGCATGATTTAAATAAGCCTGTAATTGAAAAAGAACTTCTTGCCATACATTGGGGAATAGAATTCCTCAGACCTTACCTATTTGGTAGAAAATTTATTGTAGTAACAGATCACAGACCGTCAGTTTCACTTTTTACTCATAAGAACAAGGATAGTAAGTTTTAAAATTGTAATGAGTTCAATACATTTCGTAATTACAATAATTTCAATAAGGATAATAAATTTTGCAATTGCAACAAATTCAGTAATGGCAAGAAATTTTGTTCAGCAATTACAATAAATTCAATAATTAAAAAATGCCAAGAAATTTTGTAATTGCAAAGAGTTCGATTATTACAATGAATGCAATAATTCAAAAAAAAAATTACAAGAAAATTTTTTAATTACATGGGGTTCAATAATTCCAAAAAAATGAAAAGAACATTTTTGTAACTAAAAGAAGTTCAAGTAAGTACAATAGATACAATAAATCAAAAATTACAAAGATATTTTGTAATTACAAAAGGTTCAGTAATTGCAATATGTTCAATAATTAAAAAATGACAAGAAAATGTTTGTAACTACAAGAAGGTTAAATAAGTATAATAGATTCAATAATTCAAAAATTACAAAAAATTAATTACAAAATTACAAATGTTAAATAATTGCAATAAATTCAATAAAACTGAGGGTGGCGTTGGCTCAGGTAGTAAGCACGTTGACTACAAACCGAAGGACCTGGGTTCAAACCCAGTGTCAGACAGAGTCATGAAATAAAAACACCACGCATTTCTCTGATGTGCATTGGTGTGCCTTTGTGTCAGTTGTTGGCGGAAGGTTTCAGTGGCGAAGGCATGGTCACACTGGTCACTGAACAGTACCAACTTCAGCTGATACTAATTCCAATGTAACATCAGAGCGCCCTCCTTCGTTGGTACTGAGTAGCACAATCAACGGCGAAGTAAAATAAAATTAATAAAAAAAAGAGTGGCTACTAAAACTAAACACAGCTTCAAAACTCTTAATGTCCTCCTCGCCACCAGAGGCGCTGCAACACTGCTCTACGAATAAACGTGCAGAAAAAAAAGCAGAGTTGTAAAAAACGAATGAAGCTTCACCTCCTTTCATATCTATCACTATCCCTTTCCACTAGTTCCAGCACAATGCATTGCATGTGTAGGGGTCATCCCCTGAGTGCTGGTCCAAGATTAAAAAAAAAAAAAAATTATTTGATAATTACAATGGATTTTTGTACTTCAAGGTATATTAGAACAAATATATTGTGTGATCTTGATGATGATCTGGTTAAAATCCAAACTTCCCGATAATGGTCCAGCCCAAAGCAGTATCTTGTGCCATGGGTGACGCAAGCAATGACGGTTGGATACCAGGTTAGATAAGTTGTGCTTAAACGTCAGCCCCCAGTATAATGTTGATAGTGCCGTTTGAAAAGAAATCTGGGTCGGCCAAAACTAAGATGCTGTAGTAATACGGTCGTCGAGTCTGCGTGAAGGTTGTGATGTTGGTAGATCTTTGCTAACATTGGCAGTGAGTGGGAATGTTGGGCCATCAGAAAAGCGTGACCAGAAAGACAGGGTGCAACATTTCTCATTTTCGTGGGTTTAAGTAGGGATTTTATATCTTTCCGTGATGAAAGAGGCGTTGGAAGTATATTCCACGCATTGATTAAGTAACCCTCTCACTAGACGCCACTGCCCATCCAGTTTGACGTCAGTGATGACTGTTGGCAAGACAGTTCCAGTCACAATAGCACGTGGACGATGTTCCTGACCTTTTGGTGTGCGCAGACGTCGATGACAGTGAAGAAGGCTGAGGTGTTTGTCAAGGCAGTGTTTGCAGCGTTCGGTGTTAGTACATTTCGTTGCTTTGTGAGAGTGAGCAAGGTAGTTCTCGCAATATCCGTAACGTTTTACCACTCGCTACCTCTCTGATACGTTCATCTTCTGGAAACGGATGCATCTTCTCAGGGGATGGTTTTTTCGGCACATACGACGGTCATAACCGTGGGAAGTAGCGGACGTTTTGCTGCTAACGTTTTTAGGGTTTTGTTTCTGGATTGGAGAATCACTGCGTTGGTTGTAGTTGGTCATATTGGCTATGGTTAAAAGAGAAGGCAAAGAATATGGTTATTGCTGTGAAGGTTGTGGGAGTAAGACTAATTTAGTAATCGGTCTTGTTACAGTGCCGTTAGCGGTCCGTATCTCAGCGACTCGAATTAGCTTGTCAGAGCCGAGAAAAACTTTTTCGAGGCGTCCTAATCGCCACTGAGTGGGGGCAAGTTATCTTGTCGAATGACAACAAGATCGCCGACAATATAGTTTTGTCAGATACTCCTCTTTCCATCTGCGCGCCAGTTGGTGGTGCAATATCTTTAGCATTTGCCAACGATTGACGTAGCTCAGAGAGTGATTGACCAAGTCTGGTTCTGGCGGTGATTGAAGCGGAGCCCCTGGAGGATGAAATGCCATTCGAGGGGGGTATAATGATTTTGAGGCAAGATGCCTTTGCGCACGAGGACTAAGAACTGCTATTTGTCACCATGTATGATATTAGAAGCGCCAACGAAGGCAGTGTCGTTATCCGAGTATATGGCTCGGGAAGTTCCACGCCGGGAAAAGCACCGTGCAAAGGCAGCCAAAAACGCTTGCGTAGAGATTTCTCCGGTGCCTTCTAAGTGGATTGCTTTAGTGACAAAGCAGACAAAAATGAGGGCGTAGCCTTTGCCACGACCGGCGTAAGATTTTAAGATAAAGGGCCCGGCGAAATCCACTCCGATATCATAGAAAGGGCGCGACAAGCTTACA
The DNA here is from genome assembly GCA_956483585.1 of Gymnocheta viridis. Lineage (NCBI taxonomy): Eukaryota > Metazoa > Arthropoda > Insecta > Diptera > Tachinidae > Gymnocheta > Gymnocheta viridis. The sequence continues at coordinate 64,351,642 of OY101440.1, read as the reverse complement.
CGTTCCGGAGGGAGTGCAGCCATGATTTGCTGACTAGTTTATCGTTTTAGTTTGACACATATTAGGCATTGTGACAATATCGTCCTGATGAGTGTTTGGAGTTTCGGGACGTAATAATGGGGTCTCATAAGTCAGTATAGGCGGGCATTCTGGCCGTGGTGGGAGTATTTATGAAGGTAAGTAAGGAACAATCTGGTGAAACGGGCATGATAAGGTAATGAAATGGGGGTGCCGTTCATCATAAGTCAAGGTAGGAGAATTCGACAGACGGCCATTGATTCGCATTATTCCGTCCGCATTAATAAAAGTATTAAAGGTGAGGAGTGGTCTTTTCCGGCACAATGGTAGGTTGGTAGCACAAACTACTAACAGACATGTAGAAAATGACATTTGCAAATGGTCCAAATCAGCTAAAGTGCCGGTGGTTGAAGAAAGAGACAACTATAAAGACTTAATGCTGCGAAGAAGGGAAAATAAACAAAACAGAAAAATAAAATTGTAATAAAATTTTGGAAAAATTGTGGTTTGTGTGTGCTTTGTGTTTTGTAAATAGAAAGTTTTTAGCTCCAGTATGATTATTAGTTTGTGGGAAAAGCAAAAATCAATCATTTCGTGTTGGGAAGAATAAAATACCACAAAGCAGTTTGTGTAAAATACGTTAATACAGAAAATAAAACCACAAAGAATGCAAAATATTTTTTCAATTTCTTTTTCGATGCTTGTGCGTATAGAGGGAGTCGGAAAATAAACTTATATAGTTTTCCCCTTCTGTCACCTCTGTATGCTTTGTGGTTGGTAGTGAGCTGATGATGTTCCTCTGAGAAATGCCTTTTCTGGCTGGCGATTATGAAGCGGCGTTTAACCAAAGTAACCAAACCGTTTAAGGGATATCTTAAGTAGTGGAAAAATCAAAACGTATGACAAATAACACGCAATGCTCGGGGAAAATCTGAAAAATCCTGTAGAATATCCTCATCCTCATGGTGTGTACACGAATCGGTCTGATTTCTTCCTCCGTGTTAAATCCACTAATTTGAGGCGGCCATTCATTCTGGGGTCTTCGCAACCACGCGGGTCCGTGCCACCATAAATCACTGGAAGCAAGTTCAAAAACAGTAAGCCCACGGGATTATTTTTCGAATCAACATGAATCCATGCATCGTTACCGAGTTTATCATTAATAGAGGACACTCTGTTCTCCACAAAGGTTTTCCATTTATTGGGCGATTTTCGCAGCCATGCAAGGACAATAGTGGAATCCGTCCACAAGAAGAGTTTGTAATCTTTAACATTAAGTTGGGTTTGAATAGAGTTGCCATTAGTTCTGCACCGCAGAACTATGCGGGGTAAGGAAACGAATTTTGCTGGGGTAACTCTGGTCTTGGCGACTAAAATATGGGGGTTAATTATCCCATGGCGTTCGGAACGTATGTAAAGGGAGGCTGCGTAGGCCTTTTCCGAAGCATCGCAGAAGCCGTGTAGCTCAATGGAATAATATGGGTTGAAATCGACAAAGCGAGGGATCGTAATTTTTTCGATTTGCGCATAGTCGCCCAAAAAAATTTGCCATTGCGCCAAGGTGGAAGGGGGTGAAGATTTTCTTCCGACTCGGTACCGTCTTTCCATATTTGCTGCATAATTATTTTTGCGACAATAATTTTTAATTTAATTTTAGTTTAAAATAAAAGTAACCAATTCCCGCGTCCCACCTAAGGCCTAGGGTTTTGGTAATGCTGTCTTCAGATAACGTTAAAATTTTTTCTCCAAGTAGGTGAGTAGAGCGTAGATCTTTCAACAAGGTGGTATTGTTTGCGGTCCATTTACGCAACGGGAAACCGGCGGATTGCAGCACTGTTGTGAGATGAATTCGTAATTTGACCGCTTCTGAAATAGTATGGGCTCTGGCTAGTACATTGTCGACATACATGTAGTTTCGGAGAACATTTGATACCTGATGGTACGTACATTCACATTCATTAGCGAGTTCAAGTAATGTTCGGATAGCCAGGTACGGGGCGCAGTTGACGCCAAACGTCACTGTGTTTAACATGTAGTTACGAGGCGGCTCCTCGGGGACGGGACGAAATACGATCCATTGAAAAGGGGTGTCAAATATGTTTCGTGGCTGCGTTAAAAACGAAACGGAAAAGCCTCCATCGCAACACTAGAACAGTCAGATCGGCTTGTAAGATCGGTCCGGGGTAGAGGATATCGTTCAAACTTGTCCCGTTTGATGAAGGACTGCTCGCATTGAAGACTACCCGTAAATTGGTGATAGTGCTGTCGGGTTTGAAAATGATGCGGGAGATAATATGTGCGTCCGACTTCTGATGTTGGGGCTACTGGGGTCATGTGGCCAAGTGTAGAATACTCAGTTATTACCCGATCATACTCTGACTTGAGTTGGGGTTTCTTTAGAAGCTTTGTCTCATTCCGTAAGAATTGTGTTAATGCAATACTTCGAGAGTGACGAATATTTAGCACTTCGGGGAATTCGCGTTTGAAAGGCAGTGATACAACGAAACGTCCATCGTTACTTAAGGTTGTAGATTAATAGAGTTGTTCGCAGTACGAGTCCTCCGGGGAGTGTCGGTTCTGCCTCGGTATGTCCTCCAGCTCTCAAAAACGTTGGAACCCTTCCGACAGAGCAAATTCATTAAAGAAGGATGAAAACGAAGAATTGGTCGTTGACACGGCCGGTAATTATATATCCAAAAACGGTCTTTTGTGCTACCAAAGATCGAGTGCTGTTCCATTTTAAGCCGTCCTCGATTTTTTTCGGGTAGACATCACCTCCGAGCAAAAGATCGATTTCCGAACCATTTTTTTGTGAGTGTCAGCCATTTGCAGGTGGGCAAGATTTTCCTGTCTGATGTAGTATACTTATTATAATGAAATACACTATACTCATTGTAACAATTAACATTCAATAATTTTGCATTTTTCTTATTTGAAATTTAAAACCTCAATTAATATTAAATAATTTTGCATTTTACTTCTCTGAAATTTAAAACCTCCACACGACAATCAAAACAGTCACAAGAAAGTAGATTACACAAAGGTAACAATACACTTGACAATGCAAAATATTTATGAACACATAAATTATAACTATAGAAATTTTGTATAAATACGACAAGAAAAATATAAATACACCAGAACTAATTTTGAATTGTAAAAACAAAACACTAATCGTTCTCACTTTTCTGACTGAGCACTTTAACCAGTGCTTAGGTGAAGTAAATCTGCTGCAGCCAAATGCAGCATGATAATCTAATTGGCAAAAATAAATTGAAACATAATATGGCGATCCTGCCATCCATACATAATATTTTTTTAATTCACACATGTCTTCGTCATTAGAGGATATTCTTTCAAAGGAATACATCGACGATATATTTAAAAAGTACAAGGAATACGTGGCTGAGGGTGGTGCTGCAATCTACCCTGTTTACAATCCAACACCAACATCTTGTGGGCCTAAGGCCATATCAATAGAGGATTACAAGAGAAGGAATTGCAACAAGGCAGAACAAATCCAGAGCATAGTGAAGAAGAAGAAAAGGGGTGGAAAGAAATTAAAGTTAAAAAAGGATAGAGCTGAAGCAGTACGTCTGATGGGACTTTCATCCGGAGAGGAGAAGAGGCGACTGTACAAAAAATTAAAAAATATTTTCTGTATGTCATTTTAACAATTGAAGATATTTTTTTTGTAAGCACAATGGCAGGCCCTAGTTGGGGAAACCCCATCAATAAAATCAAACAAGAAGAATCTAATGTCACCAACAAACCGGTAGAAACTAATAAGATAATTATACCAGACTATGTAATAACTTTGCTTGTAGTAGGAATTTTACTATATATAATACATAGAATTAACAAATTTTTAAAGAAATATGTTCATAAAAATATTAGCGTTACAACACAAGTTTAAGTTACGAGTAAACATTTGTTTTAATAAAAAAAAAATTTAAATGGAAGAAGATATTTCAAACCTAAAAGATTTATTAAAAAATTTAAAGAAAAGTCCAGGAAGGACATATACGGAAAAAACAATCAAAAATAAATTAGAAATTATAGATAGAAAAAGAAATGATTTCCAAACAAAAGAATTCCAAGAAGATGATAAGGAAAAATTATCTGCTTTGAGAATAGAATTTAATAACATATATACAACAATTAAAAAATATTTGTTAGAAAGTCCAAAAGAATTAGAAGATTAGAATACAAAATTCAACAAATATGGCGAATCAACAATTTAGTTTAGAGATTGCTTTGAAGACAATCCGAGAATTCACAGGGAACTATCGAGAACTTAAGTCTTTTCTCACTATAGTGGAATTAATTAAAACTGAGTTGGCACCAGATCAAGAAACACGACTTTTGTACTTTGTGTTCAACGTTAAATTAATTAATACCGTAAGAACTGCACTAGGAGTTTCTACACCAACAACATTTGACAATTTTAAAAAGTTTCTTAATGATAGATACAAGACAACGAAAACTGTCGCACAAGCACAAGCTTCACTTAGCACTTTTTGTCAAAAGAACATGAGTGTAAACAATTACCATGAAAAGCTATTGAATCTAATATCAGAATTAACCGAATTACAAGTAGGAAAAATACCCAATTGCAACACAGTTCAAGCAGACACAATTAAACTAATAAATGAAAAATATGCATTGAATGTTTTTAAAAACGGCTTAAGTGGAGAATTGAAACCAACATTTTTTGTATCCAGGCCAAAAGACTTAAATGACGCTGTACAATAGCTCTCGAATTGGAAAAAGACTTTTCAAATAACAACAATCAAGTTTTATAGCTTTCAAACAATAGGGACAGACAAAGTAGGAATAATTTCAATAGAAAGAAACCAGAATACCAATAGAAATAATTACCAAAATAATAATAGTAAAAATTATAATAATTACAATAAAAACATTAGCAGGCTAATTGCAAACAATTTCAGATCGAATAACAATAACAATGGTATAACAAATTATAATGGAAACCCAAATCGTTATAATAGCAACGACCGTTATAATAGTAACAATCGCTATAATAGTAACAACCGTTATAATAATGGCAATCGCTATAGTAATAATGACAATTTCAGAAATAATCATCGGAATAACAATAGAATTGTGCAGTATGTACAGGAAGACTCCGAAGATCCGGAAGTGACTCGAGGAACTGTATAAGCTCACTATACGGACAAGAAATAAGGCTCAATAATGTTTTCCAAATTTCAAACAACAATACCAATTACATAAATTTGTCGTTATTTAAAAATTTAGATCTCACATTTTTGATAGACACAGGTGCCAACATTTCCTTATGCAAGATAGACTCTTTGAATGAAGATTTAATATCCATTGATAAAGAACAATCGGTTAGTTTCACGGGAATTACTCGAGAAAAGAATAAATCAATAGGAACATCAGAAATACAATTAAAAATATATAATGAAATTGCAGATCATAGATTTCACATTGTTGACAAGAATTTTCCAATACCAACGGATGGCATTTTAGGAAGATTTCTTCACGAAATTTTTATGTAAGATAGACTATGAAACATTTACATTTTCGCTCACTTTAAGAAATAAGGAGATTACGATACCCATAAAAACATGGATTAATAGGGACTATGGTATAAGAATAGAAAAACGCTCAGAAACAATACACCCCATTCAAATAAACATAAGTGAAGATAGTATTATTATAAACAAAGAAATTGAACCATGTGTATACATTGGTAACATTATAATACCAGGAAATGGCATATGTCATATGAAGGTGTTGAACACAACAAATAATGATGTCATTTTGAAGAACATCAAATTAGACATTGAACCATTAAAAAATTACACTTTTGTAACACAATCAAATAAGAAGGGTAAAAAGCATATTGATGATGAAAGGTTTCAAAAATTACTGAAAACTTTTAAGCTTGACATTGATGATTACAAAGCAAAAGCAGATTTAATACAAATTTTTAAGGATTATCATAATATTTTTCACCTAGAAGGAGATACATTATCTTCAAATAATTTTTACACACAAAATTTAAAGGTTTCTGATGATACACCAGTATTCATTAAAAAATACAGACTACCAATCTGAAGAGATAAATAATCAAGTACAACAATTATTAGATGACGATATCATTGAACCATCAAATAGTGCTTACAATTCACCTTTGTTGGTAGTACCGAAAAAGACTGAAAATGGAAAAGAAAAATGGAGACTAGTAGTGGATTTTAGACAGTTGAACAAAAAGATAGTGAACGACAAATTTCCATTGAATAGGTTGGAAGATGTATTGGATCGACTTGGTAGAGCCAAATATTTTTCAACTTTGGACATGACAAGTTCTTTTCATCAAATAAATTTGGACAAGGATCCAAGACATTTAACTGCATTCTCAACGAGTAATGGTCACTATCAATTTAAAAGATTACCATTTGGTTTAAAGATTTCTTCCAATAGTTTCAAAAGTATGTTAACGATAGCACTTAGTGGACTAGATTCCAAAGCATTTCTATACGTTGAATATATAATTGTATTTGGTTGTAGTCTAAAACTTCACAATGATAACCTTAGAAGTACATTCGAACGTTTGTCAAAATACAATTTAAAACTAAACGCATCAAAGTGCGTATTCTTGAAACCAGAAGTGATATATTTGGGACATCAAATAACAAAGGAAGGTATACGAACAGACCCTTCTAAACATAAAACGATAGAACAGTACCCTATTCCAAAAGACAAAGATGAAGTTAAAAGATTTGTAGCATTTTGCAACTACTACAGACGTTTCATAAGAATTTCGCAGAAATTACAAAATGTCTGAATGACCAGACTAGAAAGGGTAAAGCGGTTGAGTGGACGGAAGAATGTCAAAAGGCTTTTGAATTATTGAAGGAAAAATTGGTAAATCCACCCATATTGAAATATCCAGATTTTGAACAACCATTCATACTAACCACTGATGCATCAAATTATTCATTGGGAGCGGTTTTATCACAAGGAGAAATAGGAGCAGACTTGCCAATTTCTTTTACCAGCAAGACATTAGGAAAGCATGATTTAAATAAGCCTGTAATTGAAAAAGAACTTCTTGCCATACATTGGGGAATAGAATTCTTCAGACCTTACCTATTTGGTAGAAAATTTATTGTAGTAACAGATCACAGACCGTCAGTTTCACTTTTTACTCATAAGAACAAGGATAGTAAGTTTTAAAATTGTAATGAGTTCAATACATTTCGTAATTACAATAATTTCAATAAGGATAATAAATTTTGCAATTGCAACAAATTCAGTAATGGCAAGAAATTTTGTTCAGCAATTACAATAAATTCAATAATTAAAAAATGCCAAGAAATTTTGTAATTGCAAAGAGTTCGATTATTACAATGAATGCAATAATTCAAAAAAAAATTACAAGAAAATTTTTTAATTACATGGGGTTCAATAATTGCAATTAAGGTAGTAATTCCAAAAAAATGAAAAGAACATTTTTGTAACTAAAAGAAGTTCAAGTAAGTACAATAGATACAATAAATCAAAAATTACAAAGATATTTTGTAATTACAAAAAGTTCAGTAATTGCAATATGTTCAATAATTAAAAAATGACAAGAAAATGTTTGTAACTACAAGAAGGTTAAATAAGTATAATAGATTCAATAATTCAAAAATTACAAAAAATTAATTACAAAATTACAAATGTTGAATAATTACAATAAATTCAATAAAACTGACAATTATTTGATAATTACAATGGATTTTTGTACTTCAAGATATAATAGAACAAATATATTGTGTGATCTTTATGATGATCTGGTTAAAATCCAAACTTCCCGATAATGGTCCAGCCCAAAGCAGTATCTTGTGCCATGGGTGACGCAAGCAATGACGGTTGGATACCAGGTTAGATAAGTTGTGCTTAAACGTCAGCCCCCAGTATAATGTTGATAGTGCCGTTTGAAAAGAAATCTGGGTCGGCCAAAACTAAGATGCTGTAGTAATACGGTCGTCGAGTCTGCGTGAAGGTTGTGATGTTGGTAGATCTTTGCTAACATTGGCAGTGAGTGGGAATGTTGGGCCATCAGCAAAGCGTGACCAGAAAGACAGGGTGCAACATTTCTCATTTTCGTGGGTTTAAGTAGGGATTTTATATCTTTCCGTGATGAAAGAGGCGTTGGAAGTATATTCCACGCATTGATTAAGTAACCCTCTCACTAGACGCCACTGCCCATCCAGTTTGACGTCAGTGATGACTGTTGGCAAGACAGTTCCAGTCACAATAGCACGTGGACGATGTTCCTGACCTTTTGGTGTGCGCAGACGTCGATGACAGTGAAGAAGGCTGAGGTGTTTGTCAAGGCAGTGTTTGCAGCGTTCGGTGTTAGTACATTTCGTTACTTTGTGAGAGTGAGCAAGGCAGTTCTCGCAATATCCGTAACGTTTTACCACTCGCTACCTCTCTGATACGTTCATCTTCTGGAAACGGATGCATCTTCTCAGGGGATGGTTTTTTCGGCACATACGACGGTCATAACCGTGGGAAGTAACGGACGTGTTGCTGCTAACGTTTTTAGGGTTTTGTTTCTGGATTGGAGAATCACTGCGTTGGTTGTAGTTGGTCATATTGGCTATGGTTAAAAGAGAAGGCAAAGAATATGGTTATTGCTGTGAAGGTTGTGGGAGTAAGACTAATTTAGTAATCGGTCTTGTTACAGTGCCGTTAGCGGTCCGTATCTCAGCGACTCGAATTCGCTTGTCAGAGCCGAGAAAAACTTTTTCGAGGCGTCCTAATCGCCACTGAGTGGGGGCAAGTTATCTTGTCGAATGACAACAAGATCGCCGACAATATAGTTTTGTCAGATACTCCTCTTTCCATCTGCGCGCCAGTTGGTGGTGCAATATCTTTAGCATTTGCCAACGATTGACGTAGCTCAGAGAGTGATCGACCAAGTCTGGTTCTGGCGGTGATTGAAGCGGAGCCCCTGGAGGATGAAATGCCATTCGAGGGGGGTATAATGATTTTGAGGCAAGATGCCTTTGCGCACGAGGACTAAGAACTGCTATTTGTCACCATGTATGATATTAGAAGCGCCAACGAAGGCAGTGTCGTTATCCGAGTATATGGCTCGGGAAGTTCCACGCCGGGAAAAGCACCGTGCAAAGGCAGCCAAAAACGCTTGCGTAGAGATTTCTCCGGTGCCTTCTAAGTGGATTGCTTTAGTGACAAAGCAGACAAAAATGAGGGCGTAGCCTTTGCCACGACCGGCGTAAGATTTTAAGATAAAGGGCCCGGCGAAATCCACTCCGATATCATAGAAAGGGCGCGACAAGCTTACACGTTCCGGAGGGAGTGCAGCCATGATTTGCTGACTAGTTTATCGTTTTAGTTTGACACATATTAGGCATTGCGACAATATCGTCCTGATGAGTGTTTGGAGTTTCGGGACGTAATAATGGGGTCTCATAAGTCAGTATAGGCGGGCATTCTGGCCGTGGTGGGAGTATTTATGAAGGTAAGTAAGGAACAATCTGGTGAAACGGGCATGATAAGGTAATGAAATGGGGGTGCCGTTCATCATAAGTCAAGGTAGGAGAATTCGACAGACGGCCATTGATTCGCATTATTCCGTCCGCATTAATAAAAGTATTAAAGGTGAGGAGTGGTCTTTTCCGGCACAATGATAGGTTGGTAGTGAGCTGATGATGTTCCTCTGAGAAATGCCTTTTCTGGCTGGCGATTATCAAGCGGCGTTTAACCAAAGTAACCAAACGGTTGAGGGGATATCTTAAGCAGTGGAAAAATCAAAACGTATGACAAATAACACGCAATGCTCGGGGAAAATCTGAAAAATCCTGTAGAATATCCTCATCCTCATGGTGTGTACACGAATCGGTCTGATTTCTTCCTCCGTGTTAAATCCACTAATTTGAGGCGGCCATTCATTCTGGGGTCTTCGCAACCACGCGGGTCCGTGCCACCATAAATCACTGGAAGCAAGTTCAGAGACAGTAAGCCCACGGGATTATTTTTCGAATCAACATGAATCCATGCATCGTTACCGAGTTTATCATTAATAGAGGACACTCTGTTCTCAACAAAGGTTTTCCATTTATTGGGCGATTTTCGCAGCCATGCAAGGACAATAGTGGAATCCGTCCAGAAGAAGAGTTTGTAATCTTTAACATTAAGTTGGGTTTGAATAGAGTTGCCATTAGTTCTGCACCGCAGAACTATGCGGGGTAAGGAAACGAATTTTGCTGGGGTAACTCTGGTCTTGGCGACTAAAATATGGGGGTTAATTATCCCATGGCATTCGGAACGTATGGCAAGGGAGGCTACGTAGGCCTTTTCCGAAGCATCGCAGAAGCCGTGTAGCTCAATGGAATAATATGGGTTGAAATCGACAAAGCGAGGGATCGTAATTTTTTCGATTTGCGCATAGTCGCCCAAAAAAATTTGCCATTGCGCCAAGGTGGAAGGGGGTGAAGATTTTCTTCCGACTCGGTACCGTCTTTCCATATTTGCTGCATAATTATTTTTGCGACAATAATTTTGGGGGAAAGCCAACCGGCGGGGTTGAATAATTTGGCTATTTCTGAGAGAACGCCCCGTTTTGTGGTCATGGTTTGGTAGCGGGGGTATTTTAGTTTAAAATAAAAGTAACCAATTCCCGCGTCCCACCTAAGGCCTAGGGTTTTGGTAATGCTGTCTTCAGATAACGTTAAAATTTTTTCTCCAAGTAGGTGAGTAGAGCGTAGATCTTTCAACAAGGTGGTATTGTTGGCGGTTCATTTACGCAACGGGAAACCGGCGGATTGCAGCACTGTTGTGAGATGAATTCGTAATTTGACCGCTTCTGAAATAGTATGGGCTCTGGCTAGTACATTGTCGACATACATGTAGTTTCGGAGAACATTTGATACGTGATGGTACGTACATTCACATTCATTAGCGAGTTCAAGTAATGTTCGGATAGCCAGGTACGGGGCGCAGTTGACGCCAAACGTCACTGTGTTTAACTTGTAGTTACGAGGCGGCTCCTCGGGGACGGGACGAAATACGATCCATTGAAAAGGGGTGTCAAATATGTTTCGTGTATCTGTCGGTACATCTTTTCAATGGCTGCGTTAAAAACGAAACGGAAAAGCCTCCATCGCAACACTAGAACAGTCAGATCGGCTTGTAAGATCGGTCCGGGGTAGAGGATATCGTTCAAACTTGTCCCGTTTGATGAAGGACTGCTCGCATTGAAGACTACCCGTAAATTGGTGGTAGTGCTGTCGGGTTTGAAAATGATGCGGGAGATAATATGTGCGTCCGACTTCTGATGTTGGGGCTACTGGGGTCATGTGGCCAAGTGTAGAATACTCAGTTATTACCCGATCATACTCTGACTTGAGTTGGGGTTTCTTTAGAAGCTTTGTCTCATTCCGTAAGAATTGTGTTAATGCAATACTTCGAGAGTGACGAATATTTAGCACTTCGGGGAATTCGCGTTTGAAAGGCAGTGATACAACGAAACGTCCATCGTTACTTAAGGTTGTAGATTAATAGAGTTGTTCGCAGTACGAGTCCTCCGGGGAGTGTCGGTTCTGCCTCGGTATGTCCTCCAGCTCTCAAAAACGTTGGAACCCTTCCGACAGAGCAAATTCATTAAAGAAGGATGAAAACGAAGAATTGGTCGTTGACACGGCCGGTAATTATATATCCAAAAACGGTCTTTTGTGCTACCAAAGATCGAGTGCTGTTCCATTTTAAGCCGTCCTCTATTTTTTTCGGGTAGACATCACCTCCGAGCAAAAGATCGATTTCCGAACCATTTTTTCGGTGAGTGTCAGCCATTTGCAGGTGGGCAAGATTTTCCTGTCTGATGTAGTGTACTTATTATAATGAAATACACTATACTCATTGTAACAATTAACATTCAATAATTTTGCATTTTTCTTATTTGAAATTTAAAACCTCAATTAATATTAAATAATTTTGCATTTTACTTCTCTGAAATTTAAAACCTCCACACGACAATCAAAACAGTCACAAGAAAGTAGATTACACAAAGGTAACAATACACTTGACAATGCAAAATATTTATGAACACATAAATTATAACTATAGAAATTTTGTATAAATACGACAAGAAAAATATAAATACACCAGAACTAATTTTGAATTGTAAAAACAAAACACTATTCGTTCTCACTTTTCTGACTGAGCACTTTAACCAGTGCTTAGGTGAAGTAAAACTGCTGCAGACAAATGCAGCATGATAATATAATTGGCAAAAATAAATGAGAACATAATACTGAGTTCCGAAAGAGGGTAATGAGGGAGTTGGCTGGTAAGCTTTTTAACGACGTAAGCGGCTGCCTGCATCTCAAATGAAGGATCGATTGAAGAACCGAGTTTAAGGTGGCAGATTTGTGTCGACGTGGCCGTTACGGAATCATTCAGCTCTCGAACCTCGGGCTGAGAAAAATGGATTTGAAGGCTCAGTTTGCTTTGCAGACTTTTCGATACATAGGTGGCCTCAGAGGCGGAATCCATAAGAGCGCGAACGGTGCATTTGATATTGTCGATACAGGTGTCAACGAGAGCCGTACCTAGGATAACAGAGGCTGAGGATGGTAGTTGGGTCGAAAAAGATTGCAATTTTCGATCGGTTGCTTCCTTTGAAGTGGATGGCAGGGAATCCTTCGGGTTCAGGGTGTTATGCTTGAAGGAAGTGACAGTAGTAGAGGGGGAAACGACCGGGTTATGGGTGGTTAATACTGAGATGTGCTGGGTTGAAGGGTCAATGCCAGGGCGATGGAGCAAGGAATTATGCTTCTGCTTGCAGATGTTACAAACGAAACGACTTTTGCACCCTTTGTAGTCGTGCGAAATTCCAATGCAGTTAGTACATCGTCTTTGTTGTTTAACGGTGTTGTAGCGTTCCTCGAGTGAAATTTTAAATAATTCCGCGCAAAGTCTCAGAGGGTGTATTTGGCGACAGAGCGGACATCTTCCCGAGATATCGGTCGACACATTGTTATTATAACTATGAACCTTTTTCTCATTAGGTGAATTTTGTAGTTTGGGCCGTTGTTTCTGTGGGTGCCAGGGGTCTGCGTACTGGAGAAGGTAGCTCGGATGTCGGCGACAGAGTCCAGCGTTTGGAATCTGAATGTCAAAAAAGCGTCCATCCTTTTCCAGGTTGGCTAGGCTGCGGAGTGAGGTAGAGAGTGTTCCCACAGGCTGAGCGTGATATCCGGTAAACACGTCGAGCAAATATATACGAAGATGATGTCCCAAGTCGAGATATCCACGTAGAGTAGCTCTAGATTTGCCACACAGTCGTTGACAGACCGTTTCAGATGTCGGATATTTGGTCCGGTCTCCTTAACTAGGGGGGTTATATTAAAGAGGACCTTTAGTTGGGCATTGATCGGGATCCATTTATTTTTGTACCGGTTTACAAGATTACGCCAAGCCATATCGAAACTGTCGTTTGTAATTGGGCAAGTTTTAAGTAAATCACGGGCTTCTCCTTCGGTCTTCTTGAGTAAACGGCACATTTTTTCAACAGCGGACAGGTGAATATTATTTGCATATAGGGCCATAAACATATTGTGGAAAGTTGCCAAGTTTTATAATCTCCATTAAAGATCTCGGTATGACACGGGGTAGATAGATGGAGGGCGAATGATCAATAGGAGTTTTTGACTTCGTTATGTCCCGTTAATGGCGAAGTAGGTCCAGGAGTTTACCGATTCGCGATAGCACTTGAGTATGGCATTCATAGTATGCAAAAAATCGCTCCTTCAGAGTTTCAATATCGATTTCCTTTTGTAATTCGTCGAACCTATCCATTGCCTTGTCATAACTTGTGTTGAACAGCCGCATAAATTCACTTTTGTGGATTTCCACAAATGCTCCGTTTCATATCGTTGGTCAAAATAGTTCTGAAAGTCAATCAGCCGGTCAGAAGCGCGGATAACAGCTTTTAATAACGCCATTGTATAATATCGACAGTGGACGGAAGGGGGTGGAGTTAGGAGGAACGACCGGGGTTCGTATGAAAAATAAAAGGCGTCGAAAGGATTTGCAGACAGGCTTCGAAAAAGCAGCAGAGACAGGAATTCGAATAGTCTTAAGACGTTGTTTATTTTTTTGAAATATGAAGGTTAAAAACTTCTCGGGTGCATCTCCTAGAGGCGGCGACCCCTAAAAGTAGTAAGATATGACGGAGATTTCTCAAAAGGAAAGTTAAAAACTTTTTACTTGCACCTCGTAGAGGCGGCGAACGTAAAGAATAATAAGATATAAAGGGGGAATTTCTCAGAAAGAAATTTAAAAGTTTAAAAAAACTTTTCAGTTGCACCTCGTAGAGGCGGCAAACGTTAAGAATAATAAGATATAAAGGGGGAATTTCTCAGAAAGAAATTTAAAAGTTTAAAAAAACTTTTCATTTGCACCTCGTAGAGGCGGCGAACGTTAAGAATAATAACATCTAAAGAAGGAATTTCTCAGAAAGAAATTTAAAAAGTTTAAAAATCTTTTAAGTTGCACCTCGTAGAGGCGGGGAACGTTAACAATAATAAGATATAAAGAGGGAATTTCTCAGAAAGAAATTTAAAAAGTTTAAAAAACTTTTCAGTTGCATTTTCAAAAAGAAGTAAAAAAAAATTGTCTTTAAAAACTTTTTGCATAACGAAATTAAAATATTTTTTTTAAAAAACCTTTTGATTGCACCTCGGATAGGCGACGAACGCTAAGAGTCGTAAAATATGCAAAAGGACTCTCAAATAGAAATTTAAAAAGTTTTAAGAAGAAAAAGCACTTTTCGGTCACACCTCGTAGAGATGGCGAACACTAAGAATTGTAAATTCTAGAGGAATTCGTTTGATTAAAAACAGACTTATGTACATACGAGTACATACAGGTTTAATAACAATTATAATGCATACATATATATTTATATACAAGGTTTAGCAGTAGAATAAGAAATATATGTATGTAAGTTAAGAATCTTTGTTCTTATGTTAATAAAAAAATTACTTATTTCAAGATACCACTGTATCTTGAAATATTCTTTATTTAACACTTCTTATGAGTTTACTTATGAACTAAAGAACGAAAGCATTTACATTTCTATTTATACTTTCGTTCTGTATATCTTAAATTAGTTAAATTTTTATTGTATAGAGATAACGAAAGTATTTACATTTCTATTTATACTTTCGTTTAGTATATGTTAGGGATGAAAATACTTAGAATTGTTAAATGTATATTGTCTAGACTCTAGAGATACTCAGGCCATGTTATCAGCGAAAAGGGGTTTCGTGTTGATACCATGCTTTGAGTCTGACCTTCAATCGATCATATTATTACTGTATTTAGTTTGGTTGTTATATATTATGACTATATTGTTTTTCGTGTTAGTCTGACCTTCAGACGATCATATCTTTATTTTAATTAGTTTATTTTTTACATTTTATGATTATGTTGTTTTCCATATTAGTCTGGTATTATTTGCCAGTACTAATTACTTTGTCTACAATATATCTTATCTCTAATTTTCTTTGCTGCATTCTAAATCTTCTAACTCTCCTCCTGCTTAAAATGAATCGTTCCGATTCGTAATTCTCCCCTCACTTAAAATGAATCGTCTCGATTCACGCCTGATTAATGCTTATTTCACGTCTGATTCTTTATAGTTCTATGTTATATAAAACTTGAAAATTCTCTCTAGTTCTAATCTCTTTTAAAGTTAAATAGTATTTTGTGACCTTTAGAATGGCATATGCAAGTATCATTGTTGTTATAATTGCTAAAGTTATATATAAAGTGTATTTAATAGGATACGTTTCTATTGGTATTATGAATTTCTTTAGAGAATCTATGTTGAATATATTATTAATTACTACTCTGTCTGTGTATTTTAGTAATATGGTTCCTGTAATAGTTTCATCATCTACAGTGTTTACACCATCTAAAAGGATGAATCTTTCGTCTATTTTTAATAATGGGTAATTATATTCCTGTAATACCATACATTTGGCTTTTCTATTTTCTAATAAAGATTTGATGCAGTCATCGTTTGTGGTATTGGTTTTGCAAATATTTTTACCTAAATAATTTTTACAATTACATACCCTAGTATAGACATTGTTACAGAGGGCGATCTCTTTGTCAGTGGAGACTTTGCCATGTTTAATGCTAAGTGATGTGAATTTATATAACTTACATTGGTTCTTGCGATAAAAATGTCAGAATATTCTAGTATGATGATGATTGGTACAAACTATAATTTATGTTCCGCTAATTCTTTTACATCATTTAGATTTAGTGATTCAGCTAGGTACTCGTTGTTTTTGGCAGCGTTTATCGTTCTGACCAGTGTTAATAATTGTTCGTGAATCAGTTTGATTGCGATGTGAGTTTCTGTCGTTTCTCCTTGTATAGAATCCAGAATTTTTTCGAATCTGCAGTTAATTTTTCTTTGTTTTTCATTATTTTCAATTATTGTATTCATTTTAGTTTCTATTTCAATTATGTCATCATGGTCTGGTATACCAGTAATGAACTTCAGAGTTGATCCCAATAAATTTAATCCGCGTTTTTCAATTCTATGCTCATTAAGTTGATCGATTAGTGTTTCTATTTTCTTCATTAGAATCTGTTCCTCGACAGTAGGGTAAGAATTTTCGTCAAATATTTGTTCATATGATTTGAGGATTTTTGTTAAATTAGTCGCATGAAACAAGAATGTAAATTCTCAAATAAATATGTGCCATCAGTTCGGGTTAATACGTATTTTTTCCTTCTATGTGCTCTATTTCAATTGTTGCTTCCAGTTTCTGGAATAATATTGCCAACACGGCTATAGTCTGGAATACTTCCTTCATTGCGTGAAAATGTGATATCCTTTATATTGTTTTTATGCACTGTTTTTCCTTTCCTTGTTAGGATGATGTCTCCTAAATCTTCCTTTACGATTTCTTTTTTATAGCGCGGTAAGTTTTTGTTTCTAATTCCAGTTATTTTCACTAGTATTTGTGTTCCTTCTGCAAATGTCCTATGTTTTGTACTTTTATTTAGACGATTCAAGACGTTTGTTGATGCTCGCTTTAGATTCTTAGTTATCTTTTCTGTATTTATGTTCATAAGGTTGAAATATATGTCCTTTGGACGATGTCCCGTTACAGTGTGCACTGAATTATTTAGTTCTTTGATGGTTCTAAATATTTTTTCTCTGCTAGAAGAGTTATTGTCAAGTTTAAATATTCTTGTTAATTCGCTGATTGTGTTATGTGCTCTTTCCACTTGCCCGTTTGCTGCTGATCTATGTACTGGCGTTTCTAGTTTTTGAATGCCGTATTTATAGCACATTTGTTTAAACGCTGGCGTCACAAAAGATGCTTCGTTATCAGTCATTAAACGTTTACACTCGGGGAAGCTGGTAGTAGTAGGAGTATTTCTTCTAATATATTTTCTATTGCTACTTTAGTTTGTATTTCTCGTGCTACTATATATTTGGAGAAATTATCTATAGTTACTAAGTACATAATTTTATCATTAAAATAAATATCTGCATGTATAAATTCTCTAGGTTTTGTTGGAATAGTAGAGTCACGTAATGGTTCTCTGATGGGATTTCTTTCATATTTACCGAATAATCATGCTGAACAGTTGTTATTTTATCTTTTGGCATCTCTTTTTAGTTCTGGCCAATAATATTTTTCCAATATTTCGTTTATTACATTTTTAAAACTTCTGTGGGCTCTATCATGTGTATGCTTAATTATACGTAATTGTTCGTTTTTTTCTAATACATCTTTAAGTTTTATTGGCGTATAAACAAAATTAGTTCCAATAAATGTTTCTTTGATAATTTTTCCATATTTATGTATGTTTTCAATGTCTGTGTGTATCGATATAAATCTTTTAGGAGGTATAAATTTTTTTAATTCTGTTATTAAGTTGTCATTGTTAGTAAAGTTAATGGTATGTCGGACTTTTCCACAGAAAATAGTTCGCGTTCGTGTTTCCACTAAGTTTCTAGTTGGTACTAATTCTACTTGAATACCATACGAGTTAAATGGTTAGGTAACTGCTTTGATGATATCACTACTTGAAGTTTCAGCTGAATGTGCAGTGTCAATTGAGGATACATTTATAGTCTGACGAGACAATGCATCGGCTACTACATTTTCAGTGCCTGGTTTGTATTTTATTTTAGCGCCGTAGTCTTCTATGATAGCTTTCCAGCGTTTTAACTTAGGGTTGGGATTCTTTTCCGAAATAGCATAAGTTAATGACTGATGGTCCGTAAAAATAGTGATGTCGGCTATGCCGTATATGTAATTCCTTAGTTTTTGTAAGGCCCAAATTATGGCCAAAAGTTCTTTTTCATTGGTGCTGTAATTTTGTTCCGTTGTGCTAGCTGTACGAGACGGGAAATATATTGGTTTTTTGTTCTGACTTAGCACAGCTTCAATACCTATGTTGGAAGCGTCCGTGGTAAGTTCAAATGATTTATTATAATCAGGTTGAAATAATTCAACATGCTCTTTTAATTTGATTTTCAGCTTTTGTATTGCTTCTATGGCAGCTTGGTCTGAATTGCTTTATTCTTGCTTTTATTTTTTCCAATATGTGCGTTCTCGCCTTCCAAATGTATTGTTAGTGGTTTTGCGACGTGGGCATAATCTTTCACAAAACGTCTATAGTATCCTGTTAATCCCAAAAAACTACGAAGATATTTCAAAGTTTTGGGTATAGGGAAATTTTCAATTGCTTTTATCTTCTTCGGGTCTGTTGAAATTTTATTATGCTTAATAATATGTCCTAAATATTCAACCTCTTGCATAAAAAATTTTGATTTTTCATTGCTTTATTCAGAGCTTCAATTACCAAGTATATGTGTTGCATGTGCTCTTCTGGTGTAGATGAGTAAATGAGAACGTCATCTATGTAGACATACGCGAATTTACCTATGAATTCCCTTAGTATGTCATCTACACACCGTTGGAAAATTGAAGGTGCATTCCTCAATCCAAAGGGCATTCGTATGAATTCATACTTGCCCCCATTAACACAAAAGGCTGTTTTTTCTCGGTCGCTTTCTTTAATTCTTATTTGGTGAAAGCCAAATTCTAAATCTAAAGTTGTAAAGAATTTAGCTTTCCCTAGATTTTGTAAAGTTGTGTTTACATCGGTGATGATATACCTGTCTGTAACTGTATGTTCATTTAATTTACGGAAATCTATTACTTACTAGTTGGGGAAACCCCATCAATAAAATCAAACAAGAAGAATCTAATGTCACCAACAAACCGGTAGAAACTAATAAGATAATTATACCAGACTATGTAATAACTTTGCTTGTAGTAGGAATTTTACTATATATAATACATAGAATTAACAAATTTTTAAAGAATTATGTTCATAAAAATATTAGCGTTACAACACAAGTTTAAGTTATGAGTAAACATTTGTTTTAATAAAAAAAAATTTAAATGGAAGAAGATATTTCAAACCTAAAAGATTTATTAAAAAATTTAAAGAAAAGTCCAGGAAGGACATATACGGAAAAAACAATCAAAAATAAATTAGAAATTATAGATAGAAAAAGAAATGATTTCCAAACAAAAGAATTCCAAGAAGATGATAAGGAAAAATTATCTGCTTTGAGAATAGAATTTAATAACATATATACAACAATTAAAAAATATTTGTTAGAAAGTCCAAAAGAATTAGAAGATTAGAATACAAAATTCAACAAATATGGCGAATCAACAATTTAGTTTAGAGATTGCTTTGAAGACAATCCCAGAATTCACAGGGAACTATCGAGAACTTAAGTCTTTTCTCACTATAGTGGAATTAATTAAAACTGAGTTGGCACCAGATCAAGAAACACGACTTTTGTACTTTGTGTTCAACGTTAAATTAATTAATACCGTAAGAACTGCACTAGGAGTTTCTACACCAACAACATTTGACAATTTTAAAAAGTTTCTTAATGATAGATACAAGACAACGAAAACTGTCGCACAAGCACAAGCTTCACTTAGCACTTTTTGTCAAAAGAACATGAGTGTAAACAATTACCATGAAAAGCTATTGAATCTAATATCAGAATTAACCGAATTACAAGTAGGAAAAATACCCAATTGCAACACAGTTCAAGCAGACACAATTAAACTAATAAATGAAAAATATGCATTGAATGTTTTTAAAAACGGCTTAAGTGGAGAATTGAAACCAACATTTTTTGTATCCAGGCCAAAAGACTTAAATGACGCTGTACAATAGCTCTCGAATTGGAAAAAGACTTTTCAAATAACAACAATCAAGTTTTATAGCTTTCAAACAATAGGGACAGACAAAGTAGGAATAATTTCAATAGAAAGAAACCAGAATACCAATAGAAATAATTACCAAAATAATAATAGTAAAAATTATAATAATTACAATAAAAACATTAGCAGGCTAATTGCAAACAATTTCAGATCGAATAACAATAACAATGGTATAACAAATTATAATGGAAACCCAAATCGTTATAATAGCAACGACCGTTATAATAGTAACAATCGCTATAATAGTAACAACCGTTATAATAATGGCAATCGCTATAGTAATAATGACAATTTCAGAAATAATCATCGGAATAACAATAGAATTGTGCAGTATGTACAGGAAGACTCCGAAGATCCGGAAGTGACTCGAGGAACTGTATAAGCTCACTATACGGACAAGAAATAAGGCTCAATAATGTTTTCCAAATTTCAAACAACAATACCAATTACATAAATTTGTCGTTATTTAAAAATTTAGATCTCACATTTTTGATAGACACAGGTGCCAACATTTCCTTATGCAAGATAGACTCTTTGAATGAAGATTTAATATCCATTGATAAAGAACAATCGGTTAGTTTCACGGGAATTACTCGAGAAAAGAATAAATCAATAGGAACATCAGAAATACAATTAAAAATATATAATGAAATTGCAGATCATAGATTTCACATTGTTGACAAGAATTTTCCAATACCAACGGATGGCATTTTAGGAAGATTTCTTCACGAAATTTTTATGTAAGATAGACTATGAAACATTTACATTTTCGCTCACTTTAAGAAATAAGGAGATTACGATACCCATGAAAACATGGATTAATAGGGATTATGGTATAAGAATAGAAAAACGCTCAGAAACAATACACCCCATTCAAATAAACATAAGTGAAGATAGTATTATTATAAACAAAGAAATTGAACCATGTGTATACATTGGTAACATTATAATACCAGGAAATGGCATATGTCATATGAAGGTGTTGAACACAACAAATAATGATGTCATTTTGAAGAACATCAAATTAGACATTGAACCATTAAAAAATTACACTTTTGTAACACAATCAAATAAGAAGGGTAAAAAGCATATTGATGATGAAAGGTTTCAAAAATTACTGAAAACTTTTAAGCTTGACATTGATGATTACAAAGCAAAAGCAGATTTAATACAAATTTTTAAGGATTATCATAATATTTTTCACCTAGAAGGAGATACATTATCTTCAAATAATTTTTACACACAAAATTTAAAGGTTTCTGATGATACACCAGTATTCATTAAAAAATACAGACTACCAATCTGAAGAGATAAATAATCAAGTACAACAATTATTAGATGACGATATCATTGAACCATCAAATAGTGCTTACAATTCACCTTTGTTGGTAGTACCGAAAAAGACTGAAAATGGAAAAGAAAAATGGAGACTAGTAGTGGATTTTAGACAGTTGAACAAAAAGATAGTGAACGACAAATTTCCATTGAAAAGGTTGGAAGATGTATTGGATCGACTTGGTAGAGCCAAATATTTTTCAACTTTGGACATGACAAGTTCTTTTCATCAAATAAATTTGGACAAGGATCCAAGACATTTAACTGCATTCTCAACGAGTAATGGTCACTATCAATTTAAAAGATTACCATTTGGTTTAAAGATTTCTTCCAATAGTTTCAAAAGTATGTTAACGATAGCACTTAGTGGACTAGATTCCAAAGCATTTCTATACGTTGAATATATAATTGTATTTGGTTGTAGTCTAAAACTTCACAATGATAACCTTAGAAGTACATTCGAACGTTTGTCAAAATACAATTTAAAACTAAACGCATCAAAGTGCGTATTCTTGAAACCAGAAGTGATATATTTGGGACATCAAATAACAAAGGAAGGTATACGAACAGACCCTTCTAAACATAAAACGATAGAACAGTACCCTATTCCAAAAGACAAAGATGAAGTTAAAAGATTTGTAGCATTTTGCAACTACTACAGACGTTTCATAAGAATTTCGCAGAAATTACAAAATGTCTGAATGACCAGACTAGAAAGGGTAAAGCGGTTGAGTGGACGGAAGAATGTCAAAAGGCTTTTGAATTATTGAAGGAAAAATTGATAAATCCACCCATATTGAAATATCCAGATTTTGAACAACCATTCATACTAACCACTGATGCATCAAATTATTCATTGGGAGCGGTTTTATCACAAGGAGAAATAGGAGCAGACTAGCCAATTTCTTTTACCAGCAAGACATTAGGAAAGCATGATTTAAATAAGCCTGTAATTGAAAAAGAACTTCTTGCCATACATTGGGGAATAGAATTCTTCAGACCTTACCTATTTGGTAGAAAATTTATTGTAGTAACAGATCACAGACCGTCAGTTTCACTTTTTACTCATAAGAACAAGGATAGTAAGTTTTAAAATTGTAATGAGTTCAATACATTTCGTAATTACAATAATTTCAATAAGGATAATAAATTTTGCAATTGCAACAAATTCAGTAATGGCAAGAAATTTTGTTCAGCAATTACAATAAATTCAATAATTAAAAAATGCCAAGAAATTTTGTAATTGCAAAGAGTTCGATTATTACAATGAATGCAATAATTCAAAAAAAAAATTACAAGAAAATTTTTTAATTACATGGGGTTCAATAATTGCAATTAAGGTAGTAATTCCAAAAAAATGAAAAGAACATTTTTGTAACTAAAAGAAGTTCAAGTAAGTACAATAGATACAATAAATCAAAAATTACAAAGATATTTTGTAATTACAAAAAGTTCAGTAATTGCAATATGTTCAATAATTAAAAAATGACAAGAAAATGTTTGTAACTACAAGAAGGTTAAATAAGTATAATAGATTCAATAATTCAAAAATTACAAAAAATTAATTACAAAATTACAAATGTTGAATAATTACAATAAATTCAATAAAACTGACAATTATTTGATAATTACAATGGATTTTTGTACTTCAAGATATAATAGAACAAATATATTGTGTGATCTTTATGATGATCTGGTTAAAATCCAAACTTCCCGATAATGGTCCAGCCCAAAGCAGTATCTTGTGCCATGGGTGACGCAAGCAATGACGGTTGGATACCAGGTTAGATAAGTTGTGCTTAAACGTCAGCCCCCAGTATAATGTTGATAGTGCCGTTTGAAAAGAAATCTGGGTCGGCCAAAACTAAGATGCTGTAGTAATACGGTCGTCGAGTCTGCGTGAAGGTTGTGATGTTGGTAGATCTTTGCTAACATTGGCAGTGAGTGGGAATGTTGGGCCATCAGCAAAGCGTGACCAGAAAGACAGGGTGCAACATTTCTCATTTTCATGGGTTTAAGTAGGGATTTTATATCTTTCCGTGATGAAAGAGGCGTTGGAAGTATATTCCACGCATTGATTAAGTAACCCTCTCACTAGACGCCACTGCCCATCCAGTTTGACGTCAGTGATGACTGTTGGCAAGATAGTTCCAGTCACAATAGCACGTGGACGATGTTCCTGACCTTTTGGTGTGCGCAGACGTCGATGACAGTGAAGAAGGCTGAGGTGTTTGTCAAGGCAGTGTTTGCAGCGTTCGGTGTTAGTACATTTCGTTACTTTGTGAGAGTGAGCAAGGCAGTTCTCGCAATATCCGTAACGTTTTACCACTCGCTACCTCTCTGATACGTTCATCTTCTGGAAACGGATGCATCTTCTCAGGGGATGGTTTTTTCGGCACATACGACGGTCATAACCGTGGGAAGTAACGGACGTTTTGCTGCTAACGTTTTTAGGGTTTTGTTTCTGGATTGGAGAATCACTGCGTTGGTTGTAGTTGGTCATATTGGCTATGGTTAAAAGAGAAGGCAAAGAATATGGTTATTGCTGTGAAGGTTGTGGGAGTAAGACTAATTTAGTAATCGGTCTTGTTACAGTGCCGTTAGCGGTCCGTATCTCAGCGACTCGAATTCGCTTGTCAGAGCCGAGAAAAACTTTTTCGAGGCGTCCTAATCGCCACTGAGTGGGGGCAAGTTATCTTGTCGAATGACAACAAGATCGCCGACAATATAGTTTTGTCAGATACTCCTCTTTCCATCTGCGCGCCAGTTGGTGGTGCAATATCTTTAGCATTTGCCAACGATTGACGTAGCTCAGAGAGTGATTGACCAAGTCTGGTTCTGGCGGTGATTGAAGCGGAGCCCCTGGAGGATGAAATGCCATTCGAGGGGGGTATAATGATTTTGAGGCAAGATGCCTTTGCGCACGAGGACTAAGAACTGCTATTTGTCACCATGTATGATATTAGAAGCGCCAACGAAGGCAGTGTCGTTATCCGAGTATATGGCTCGGGAAAAGCACCGTGCAAAGGCAGCCAAAAACGCTTGCGTAGAGATTTCTCCGGTGCCTTCTAAGTGGATTGCTTTAGTGACAAAGCAGACAAAAATGAGGGCGTAGCCTTTGCCACGACCGGCGTAAGATTTTAAGATAAAGGGGCCGGCGAAATCCACTCCGATATCATAGAAAGGGCGCGACAAGCTTACACGTTCCGGAGGGAGTGCAGCCATGATTTGCTGACTAGTTTATCGTTTTAGTTTGACACATATTAGGCATTGTGACAATATCGTCCTGATGAGTGTTTGGAGTTTCGGGACGTAATAATGGGGTCTCATAAGTCAGTATAGGCGGGCATTCTGGCCGTGGTGGGAGTATTTATGAAGGTAAGTAAGGAACAATCTGGTGAAACGGGCATGATAAGGTAATGAAATGGGGGTGCCGTTCATCATAAGTCAAGGTAGGAGAATTCGACAGACGGCCATTGATTCGCATTATTCCGTCCGCATTAATAAAAGTATTAAAGGTGAGGAGTGGTCTTTTCCGGCACAATGATAGGTTGGTAGTGAGCTGATGATGTTCCTCTGAGAAATGCCTTTTCTGGCTGGCGATTATCAAGCGGCGTTTAACCAAAGTAACCAAACGGTTGAGGGGATATCTTAAGCAGTGGAAAAATCAAAACGTATGACAAATAACACGCAATGCTCGGGGAAAATCTGAAAAATCCTGTAGAATATCTTCATCCTCATGGTGTGTACACGAATCGGTCTGATTTCTTCCTCCGTGTTAAATCCACTAATTTGAGGCGGCCATTCATTCTGGGGTCTTCGCAACCACGCGGGTCCGTGCCACCATAAATCACTGGAAGCAAGTTCAGAGACAGTAAGCCCACGGGATTATTTTTCGAATCAACATGAATCCATGCATCGTTACCGAGTTTATCATTAATAGAGGACACTCTGTTCTCAACAAAGGTTTTCCATTTATTGGGCGATTTTCGCAGCCATGCAAGGACAATAGTGGAATCCGTCCAGAAGAAGAGTTTGTAATCTTTAACATTAAGTTGGGTTTGAATAGAGTTGCCATTAGTTCTGCACCGCAGAACTATGCGGGGTAAGGAAACGAATTTTGCTGGGGTAACTCTGGTCTTGGCGACTAAAATATGGGGGTTAATTATCCCATGGTATTCGGAACGTATGGCAAGGGAGGCTACGTAGGCCTTTTCCGAAGCATCGCAGAAGCCGTGTAGCTCAATGGAATAATATGGGTTGAAATCGACAAAGCGAGGGATCGTAATTTTTTCGATTTGCGCATAGTCGCCCAAAAAAATTTGCCATTGCGCCAAGGTGGAAGGGGGTGAAGATTTTCTTCCGACTCGGTACCGTCTTTCCATATTTGCTGCATAATTATTTTTGCGACAATAATTTTGGGGGAAAGCCAACCGGCGGGGTTGAATAATTTGGCTATTTCTGAGAGAACGCCCCGTTTTGTGGTCATGGTTTGGTAGCGGGGGTATTTTAGTTTAAAATAAAAGTAACCAATTCCCGCGTCCCACCTAAGGCCTAGGGTTTTGGTAATGCTGTCTTCAGATAACGTTAAAATTTTTTCTCCAAGTAGGTGAGTAGAGCGTAGATCTTTCAACAAGGTGGTATTGTTGGCGGTTCATTTACGCAACGGGAAACCGGCGGATTGCAGCACTGTTGTGAGATGAATTCGTAATTTGACCGCTTCTGAAATAGTATGGGCTCTGGCTAGTACATTGTCGACATACATGTAGTTTCGGAGAACATTTGATACGTGATGGTACGTACATTCACATTCATTAGCGAGTTCAAGTAATGTTCGGATAGCCAGGTACGGGGCGCAGTTGACGCCAAACGTCACTGTGTTTAACTTGTAGTTACGAGGCGGCTCCTCGGGGACGGGACGAAATACGATCCATTGAAAAGGGGTGTCAAATATGTTTCGTGTATCTGTCGGTACATCTTTTCAATGGCTGCGTTAAAAACGAAACGGAAAAGCCTCCATCGCAACACTAGAACAGTCAGATCGGCTTGTAAGATCGGTCCGGGGTAGAGGATATCGTTCAAACTTGTCCCGTTTGATGAAGGACTGCTCGCATTGAAGACTACCCGTAAATTGGTGGTAGTGCTGTCGGGTTTGAAAATGATGCGGGAGATAATATGTGCGTCCGACTTCTGATGTTGGGGCTACTGGGGTCATGTGGCCAAGTGTAGAATACTCAGTTATTACCCGATCATACTCTGACTTGAGTTGGGGTTTCTTTAGAAGCTTTGTCTCATTCCGTAAGAATTGTGTTAATGCAATACTTCGAGAGTGACGAATATTTAGCACTTCGGGGAATTCGCGTTTGAAAGGCAGTGATACAACGAAACGTCCATCGTTACTTAAGGTTGTAGATTAATAGAGTTGTTCGCAGTACGAGTCCTCCGGGGAGTGTCGGTTCTGCCTCGGTATGTCCTCCAGCTCTCAAAAACGTTGGAACCCTTCCGACAGAGCAAATTCATTAAAGAAGGATGAAAACGAAGAATTGGTCGTTGACACGGCCGGTAATTATATATCCAAAAACGGTCTTTTGTGCTACCAAAGATCGAGTGCTGTTCCATTTTAAGCCGTCCTCGATTTTTTTCGGGTAGACATCACCTCCGAGCAAAAGATCGATTTCCGAACCATTTTTTCGGTGAGTGTCAGCCATTTGCAGGTGGGCAAGATTTTCCTGTCTGATGTAGTGTACTTATTATAATGAAATACACTATACTCATTGTAACAATTAACATTCAATAATTTTGCATTTTTCTTATTTGAAATTTAAAACCTCAATTAATATTAAATAATTTTGCATTTTACTTCTCTGAAATTTAAAACCTCCACACGACAATCAAAACAGTCACAAGAAAGTAGATTACACAAAGGTAACAATACACTTGACAATGCAAAATATTTATGAACACATAAATTATAACTATAGAAATTTTGTATAAATACGACAAGAAAAATATAAATACACCAGAACTAATTTTGAATTGTAAAAACAAAACACTATTCGTTCTCACTTTTCTGACTGAGCACTTTAACCAGTGCTTAGGTGAAGTAAAACTGCTGCAGACAAATGCAGCATGATAATATAATTGGCAAAAATAAATGAGAACATAATACTGAGTTCCGAAAGAGGGTAATGAGGGAGTTGGCTGGTAAGCTTTTTAACGACGTAAGCGGCTGCCTGCATCTCAAATGAAGGATCGATTGAAGAACCGAGTTTAAGGTGGCAGATTTGTGTCGACGTGGCCGTTACGGAATCATTCAGCCCTCGAACCTCGGGCTGAGAAAAATGGATTTGAAGGCTCAGTTTGCTTTGCAGACTTTTCGATACATAGGTGGCCTCAGAGGCGGAATCCATAAGAGCGCGAACGGTGCATTTGATATTGTCGATACAGGTGTCAACGAGAGCCGTACCTAGGATAACAGAGGCTGAGGATGGTAGTTGGGTCGAAAAAGATTGCAATTTTCGATCGGTTGCTTCCTTTGAAGTGGATGGCAGGGAATCCTTCGGGTTCAGGGTGTTATGCTTGAAGGAAGTGACAGTAGTAGAGGGGGGAAACGACCGGGTTATGGGTGGTTAATACTGAGATGTGCTGGGTTGAAGGGTCAATGCCAGGGCGATGGAGCAAGGAATTATGCTTCTGCTTGCAGATGTTACAAACGAAACGACTTTTGCACCCTTTGTAGTCGTGCGAAATTCCAATGCAGTTAGTACATCGTCTTTGTTGTTTAACGGTGTTGTAGCGTTCCTCGAGTGAAATTTTAAATAATTCCGCGCAAAGTCTCAGAGGGTGTATTTGGCGACAGAGCGGACATCTTCCCGAGATATCGGTCGACACATTGTTATTATAACTATGAACCTTTTTCTCATTAGGTGAATTTTGTAGTTTGGGCCGTTGTTTCTGTGGGTGCCAGGGGTCTGCGTACTGGAGAAGGTAGCTCGGATGTCGGCGACAGAGTCCAGCGTTTGGAATCTGAATGTCAAAAAAGCGTCCATCCTTTTCCAGGTTGGCTAGGCTGCGGAGTGAGGTAGAGAGTGTTCCCACAGGCTGAGCGTGATATCCGGTAAACACGTCGAGCAAATATATACGAAGATGATGTCCCAAGTCGAGATATCCACGTAGAGTAGCTCTAGATTTGCCACACAGTCGTTGACAGACCGTTTCAGATGTCGGATATTTGGTCCGGTCTCCTTAACTAGGGGGGTTATATTAAAGAGGACCTTTAGTTGGGCATTGATCGGGATCCATTTATTTTTGTACCGGTTTACAAGATTACGCCAAGCCATATCGAAACTGTCGTTTGTAATTGGGCAAGTTTTAAGTAAATCACGGGCTTCTCCTTCGGTCTTCTTGAGTAAACGGCACATTTTTTCAACAGCGGACAGGTGAATATTATTTGCATATAGGGCCATAAACATATTGTGGAAAGTTGCCAAGTTTTATAATCTCCATTAAAGATCTCGGTATGACACGGGGTAGATAGATGGAGGGCGAATGATCAATAGGAGTTTTTGACTTCGTTATGTCCCGTTAATGGCGAAGTAAGTCCAGGAGTTTACCGATTCGCGATAGCACTTGAGTATGGCATTCATAGTATGCAAAAAATCGCTCCTTCAGAGTTTCAATATCGATTTCCTTTTGTAATTCGTCGAACCTATCCATTGCCTTGTCATAACTTGTGTTGAACAGCCGCATAAATTCACTTTTGTGGATTTCCACAAATGCTCCGTTTCATATCGTTGGTCAAAATAGTTCTGAAAGTCAATCAGCCGGTCAGAAGCGCGGATAACAGCTTTTAATAACGCCATTGTATAATATCGACAGTGGACGGAAGGGGGTGGAGTTAGGAGGAACGACCGGGGTTCGTATGAAAAATAAAAGGCGTCGAAAGGATTTGCAGACAGGCTTCGAAAAAGCAGCAGAGACAGGAATTCGAATAGTCTTAAGACGTTGTTTATTTTTTTGAAATATGAAGGTTAAAAACTTCTCGGGTGCATCTCCTAGAGGCGGCGACCCCTAAAAGTAGTAAGATATGACGGAGATTTCTCAAAAGGAAAGTTAAAAACTTTTTACTTGCACCTCGTAGAGGCGGCGAACGTAAAGAATAATAAGATATAAAGGGGGAATTTCTCAGAAAGAAATTTAAAAGTTTAAAAAAACTTTTCAGTTGCACCTCGTAGAGGCGGCAAACGTTAAGAATAATAAGATATAAAGGGGGAATTTCTCAGAAAGAAATTTAAAAGTTTAAAAAAACTTTTCATTTGCACCTCGTAGAGGCGGCGAACGTTAAGAATAATAACATCTAAAGAAGGAATTTCTCAGAAAGAAATTTAAAAAGTTTAAAAATCTTTTAAGTTGCACCTCGTAGAGGCGGGGAACGTTAACAATAATAAGATATAAAGAGGGAATTTCTCAGAAAGAAATTTAAAAAGTTTAAAAAACTTTTCAGTTGCATTTTCAAAAAGAAGTAAAAAAAAATTGTCTTTAAAAACTTTTTGCATAACGAAATTAAAATATTTTTTTTAAAAAACCTTTTGATTGCACCTCGGATAGGCGACGAACGCTAAGAGTCGTAAAATATGCAAAAGGACTCTCAAATAGAAATTTAAAAAGTTTTAAGAAGAAAAAGCACTTTTCGGTCACACCTCGTAGAGATGGCGAACACTAAGAATTGTAAATTCTAGAGGAATTCGTTTGATTAAAAACAGACTTATGTACATACGAGTACATACAGGTTTAATAACAATTATAATGCATACATATATATTTATATACAAGGTTTAGCAGTAGAATAAGAAATATATGTATGTAAGTTAAGAATCTTTGTTCTTATGTTAATAAAAAAATTACTTATTTCAAGATACCACTGTATCTTGAAATATTCTTTATTTAACACTTCTTATGAGTTTACTTATGAACTAAAGAACGAAAGCATTTACATTTCTATTTATACTTTCGTTCTGTATATCTTAAATTAGTTAAATTTTTATTGTATAGAGATAACGAAAGTATTTACATTTCTATTTATACTTTCGTTTAGTATATGTTAGGGATGAAAATACTTAGAATTGTTAAATGTATATTGTCTAGACTCTAGAGATACTCAGGCCATGTTATCAGCGAAAAGGGGTTTCGTGTTGATACCATGCTTTGAGTCTGACCTTCAATCGATCATATTATTACTGTATTTAGTTTGGTTGTTATATATTATGACTATATTGTTTTTCGTGTTAGTCTGACCTTCAGACGATCATATCTTTATTTTAATTAGTTTATTTTTTACATTTTATGATTATGTTGTTTTCCATATTAGTCTGGTATTATTTGCCAGTACTAATTACTTTGTCTACAATATATCTTATCTCTAATTTTCTTTGCTGCATTCTAAATCTTCTAACTCTCCTCCTGCTTAAAATGAATCGTTCCGATTCGTAATTCTCCCCTCACTTAAAATGAATCGTCTCGATTCACGCCTGATTAATGCTTATTTCACGTCTGATTCTTTATAGTTCTATGTTATATAAAACTTGAAAATTCTCTCTAGTTCTAATCTCTTTTAAAGTTAAATAGTATTTTGTGACCTTTAGAATGGCATATGCAAGTATCATTGTTGTTATAATTGCTAAAGTTATATATAAAGTGTATTTAATAGGATACGTTTCTATTGGTATTATGAATTTCTTTAGAGAATCTATGTTGAATATATTATTAATTACTACTCTGTCTGTGTATTTTAGTAATATGGTTCCTGTAATAGTTTCATCATCTACAGTGTTTACACCATCTAAAAGGATGAATCCTTCGTCTATTTTTAATAATGGGTAATTATATTCCTGTAATACCATACATTTGGCTTTTCTATTTTCTAATAAAGATTTGATGCAGTCATCGTTTGTGGTATTGGTTTTGCAAATATTTTTACCTAAATAATTTTTACAATTACATACCCTAGTATAGACATTGTTACAGAGGGCGATCTCTTTGTCAGTGGAGACTTTGCCATGTTTAATGCTAAGTGATGTGAATTTATATAACTTACATTGGTTCTTGCGATAAAAATGTCAGAATATTCTAGTATGTTGATGATTGGTACAAACTATAATTTATGTTCCGCTAATTCTTTTACATCATTTAGATTTAGTGATTCAGCTAGGTACTCGTTGTTTTTGGCAGCGTTTATCGTTCTGACCAGTGTTAATAATTGTTCGTGAATCAGTTTGATTGCGATGTGAGTTTCTGTCGTTTCTCCTTGTATAGAATCCAGAATTTTTTCGAATCTGCAGTTAATTTTTCTTTGTTTTTCATTATTTTCAATTATTGTATTCATTTTAGTTTCTATTTCAATTATGTCATCATGGTCTGGTATACCAGTAATGAACTTCAGAGTTGATCCCAATAAATTTAATCCGCGTTTTTCAATTCTATGCTCATTAAGTTGATCGATTAGTGTTTCTATTTTCTTCATTAGAATCTGTTCCTCGACAGTAGGGTAAGAATTTTCGTCAAATATTTGTTCATATGATTTGAGGATTTTTGTTAAATTAGTCGCATGAAACAAGAATGTAAATTCTCAAATAAATATGTGCCATCAGTTCGGGTTAATACGTATTTTTTCCTTCTATGTGCTCTATTTCAATTGTTGCTTCCAGTTTCTGGAATAATATTGCCAACACGGCTATAGTCTGGAATACTTCCTTCATTGCGTGAAAATGTGATATCCTTTATATTGTTTTTATGCACTGTTTTTCCTTTCCTTGTTAGGATGATGTCTCCTAAATCTTCCTTTACGATTTCTTTTTTATAGCGCGGTAAGTTTTTGTTTCTAATTCCAGTTATTTTCACTAGTATTTGTGTTCCTTCTGCAAATGTCCTATGTTTTGTACTTTTATTTAGACGATTCAAGACGTTTGTTGATGCTCGCTTTAGATTCTTAGTTATCTTTTCTGTATTTATGTTCATAAGGCTGAAATATATGTCCTTTGGACGATGTCCTGTTACAGTGTGCACTGAATTATTTAGTTCTTTGATGGTTCTAAATATTTTTTCTCTGCTAGAAGAGTTATTGTCAAGTTTAAATATTCTTGTTAATTCGCTGATTGTGTTATGTGCTCTTTCCACTTGCCCGTTTGCTGCTGATCTATGTACTGGCGTTTCTAGTTTTTGAATGCCGTATTTATAGCACATTTGTTTAAACGCTGGCGTCACAAAAGATGCTTCGTTATCAGTCATTAAACGTTTACACTCGGGGAAGCTGGTAGTAGTAGGAGTATTTCTTCTAATATATTTTCTATTGCTACTTTAGTTTGTATTTCTCGTGCTACTATATATTTGGAGAAATTATCTATAGTTACTAAGTACATAATTTTATCATTAAAATAAATATCTGCATGTATAAATTCTCTAGGTTTTGTTGGAATAGTAGAGTCACGTAATGGTTCTCTGATGGGATTTCTTTCATATTTACCGAATAATCATGCTGAACAGTTGTTATTGTATCTTTTGGCATCTCTTTTTAGTTCTGGCCAATAATATTTTTCCAATATTTCGTTTATTACATTTTTAAAACTTCTGTGGGCTCTATCATGTGTATGCTTAATTATACGTAATTGTTCGTTTTTTTCTAATACATCTTTAAGTTTTATTGGCGTATAAACAAAATTAGTTCCAATAAATGTTTCTTTGATAATTTTTCCATATTTATGTATGTTTTCAATGTCTGTGTGTATCGATATAAATCTTTTAGGAGGTATAAATTTTTTTAATTCTGTTATTAAGTTGTCATTGTTAGTAAAGTTAAAGGTATGTCGGACTTTTCCACAGAAAATAGTTCGCGTTCGTGTTTCCACTAAGTTTCTAGTTGGTACTAATTCTACTTGAATACCATACGAGTTAAATGGTTAGGTAACTGCTTTGATGATATCACTACTTGAAGTTTCAGCTGAATGTGCAGTGTCAATTGAGGATACATTTATAGTCTGACGAGACAATGCATCGGCTACTACATTTTCAGTGCCTGGTTTGTATTTTATTTTAGCGTCGTAGTCTTCTATGATAGCTTTCCAGCGTTTTAACTTAGGGTTGGGATTCTTTTCCGAAATAGCATAAGTTAATGACTGATGGTCCGTAAAAATAGTGATGTCGGCTATGCCGTATATGTAATTCCTTAGTTTTTGTAAGGCCCAAATTATGGCCAAAAGTTCTTTTTCATTGGTGCTGTAATTTTGTTCCGTTGTGCTAGCTGTACGAGACGGGAAATATATTGGTTTTTTGTTCTGACTTAGCACAGCTTCAATACCTATGTTGGAAGCGTCCGTGGTAAGTTCAAATGATTTATTATAATCAGGTTGAAATAATTCAACATGCTCTTTTAATTTGATTTTCAGCTTTTGTATTGCTTCTATGGCAGCTTGGTCTGAATTGCTTTATTCTTGCTTTTATTTTTTCCAATATGTGCGTTCTCGCCTTCCAAATGTATTGTTAGTGGTTTTGCGACGTGGGCATAATCTTTCACAAAACGTCTATAGTATCCTGTTAATCCCAAAAAACTACGAAGATATTTCAAAGTTTTGGGTATAGGGAAATTTTCAATTGCTTTTATCTTCTTCGGGTCTGTTGAAATTTTATTATGCTTAATAATATGTCCTAAATATTCAACCTCTTGCATAAAAAATTTTGATTTTTCATTGCTTTATTCAGAGCTTCAATTACCAAGTATATGTGTTGCATGTGCTCTTCTGGTGTAGATGAGTAAATGAGAACGTCATCTATGTAGACATACGCGAATTTACCTATGAATTCCCTTAGTATGTCATCTACACACCGTTGGAAAATTGAAGGTGCATTCTTCAATCCAAAGGGCATTCGTATGAATTCATACTTGCCCCCATTAACACAAAAGGCTGTTTTTTCTCGGTCGCTTTCTTTAATTCTTATTTGGTGAAAGCCAAATTCTAAATCTAAAGTTGTAAAGAATTTAGCTTTCCCTAGATTTTGTAAAGTTGTGTTTACATCGGTGATGATATACCTGTCTGTAACTGTATGTTCATTTAATTTACGGAAATCTATTACTTACTAGTTGGGGAAACCCCATCAATAAAATCAAACAAGAAGAATCTAATGTCACCAACAAACCGGTAGAAACTAATAAGATAATTATACCAGACTATGTAATAACTTTGCTTGTAGTAGGAATTTTACTATATATAATACATAGAATTAACAAATTTTTAAAGAATTATGTTCATAAAAATATTAGCGTTACAACACAAGTTTAAGTTATGAGTAAACATTTGTTTTAATAAAAAAAAATTTAAATGGAAGAAGATATTTCAAACCTAAAAGATTTATTAAAAAATTTAAAGAAAAGTCCAGGAAGGACATATACGGAAAAAACAATCAAAAATAAATTAGAAATTATAGATAGAAAAAGAAATGATTTCCAAACAAAAGAATTCCAAGAAGATGATAAGGAAAAATTATCTGCTTTGAGAATAGAATTTAATAACATATATACAACAATTAAAAAATATTTGTTAGAAAGTCCAAAAGAATTAGAAGATTAGAATACAAAATTCAACAAATATGGCGAATCAACAATTTAGTTTAGAGATTGCTTTGAAGACAATCCCAGAATTCACAGGGAACTATCGAGAACTTAAGTCTTTTCTCACTATAGTGGAATTAATTAAAACTGAGTTGGCACCAGATCAAGAAACACGACTTTTGTACTTTGTGTTCAACGTTAAATTAATTAATACCGTAAGAACTGCACTAGGAGTTTCTACACCAACAACATTTGACAATTTTAAAAAGTTTCTTAATGATAGATACAAGACAACGAAAACTGTCGCACAAGCACAAGCTTCACTTAGCACTTTTTGTCAAAAGAACATGAGTGTAAACAATTACCATGAAAAGCTATTGAATCTAATATCAGAATTAACCGAATTACAAGTAGGAAAAATACCCAATTGCAACACAGTTCAAGCAGACACAATTAAACTAATAAATGAAAAATATGCATTGAATGTTTTTAAAAACGGCTTAAGTGGAGAATTGAAACCAACATTTTTTGTATCCAGGCCAAAAGACTTAAATGACGCTGTACAATAGCTCTCGAATTGGAAAAAGACTTTTCAAATAACAACAATCAAGTTTTATAGCTTTCAAACAATAGGGACAGACAAAGTAGGAATAATTTCAATAGAAAGAAACCAGAATACCAATAGAAATAATTACCAAAATAATAATAGTAAAAATTATAATAATTACAATAAAAACATTAGCAGGCTAATTGCAAACAATTTCAGATCGAATAACAATAACAATGGTATAACAAATTATAATGGAAACCCAAATCGTTATAATAGCAACGACCGTTATAATAGTAACAATCGCTATAATAGTAACAACCGTTATAATAATGGCAATCGCTATAGTAATAATGACAATTTCAGAAATAATCATCGGAATAACAATAGAATTGTGCAGTATGTACAGGAAGACTCCGAAGATCCGGAAGTGACTCGAGGAACTGTATAAGCTCACTATACGGACAAGAAATAAGGCTCAATAATGTTTTCCAAATTTCAAACAACAATACCAATTACATAAATTTGTCGTTATTTAAAAATTTAGATCTCACATTTTTGATAGACACAGGTGCCAACATTTCCTTATGCAAGATAGACTCTTTGAATGAAGATTTAATATCCATTGATAAAGAACAATCGGTTAGTTTCACGGGAATTACTCGAGAAAAGAATAAATCAATAGGAACATCAGAAATACAATTAAAAATATATAATGAAATTGCAGATCATAGATTTCACATTGTTGACAAGAATTTTCCAATACCAACGGATGGCATTTTAGGAAGATTTCTTCACGAAATTTTTATGTAAGATAGACTATGAAACATTTACATTTTCGCTCACTTTAAGAAATAAGGAGATTACGATACCCATGAAAACATGGATTAATAGGGATTATGGTATAAGAATAGAAAAACGCTCAGAAACAATACACCCCATTCAAATAAACATAAGTGAAGATAGTATTATTATAAACAAAGAAATTGAACCATGTGTATACATTGGTAACATTATAATACCAGGAAATGGCATATGTCATATGAAGGTGTTGAACACAACAAATAATGATGTCATTTTGAAGAACATCAAATTAGACATTGAACCATTAAAAAATTACACTTTTGTAACACAATCAAATAAGAAGGGTAAAAAGCATATTGATGATGAAAGGTTTCAAAAATTACTGAAAACTTTTAAGCTTGACATTGATGATTACAAAGCAAAAGCAGATTTAATACAAATTTTTAAGGATTATCATAATATTTTTCACCTAGAAGGAGATACATTATCTTCAAATAATTTTTACACACAAAATTTAAAGGTTTCTGATGATACACCAGTATTCATTAAAAAATACAGACTACCAATCTGAAGAGATAAATAATCAAGTACAACAATTATTAGATGACGATATCATTGAACCATCAAATAGTGCTTACAATTCACCTTTGTTGGTAGTACCGAAAAAGACTGAAAATGGAAAAGAAAAATGGAGACTAGTAGTGGATTTTAGACAGTTGAACAAAAAGATAGTGAACGACAAATTTCCATTGAAAAGGTTGGAAGATGTATTGGATCGACTTGGTAGAGCCAAATATTTTTCAACTTTGGACATGACAAGTTCTTTTCATCAAATAAATTTGGACAAGGATCCAAGACATTTAACTGCATTCTCAACGAGTAATGGTCACTATCAATTTAAAAGATTACCATTTGGTTTAAAGATTTCTTCCAATAGTTTCAAAAGTATGTTAACGATAGCACTTAGTGGACTAGATTCCAAAGCATTTCTATACGTTGAATATATAATTGTATTTGGTTGTAGTCTAAAACTTCACAATGATAACCTTAGAAGTACATTCGAACGTTTGTCAAAATACAATTTAAAACTAAACGCATCAAAGTGCGTATTCTTGAAACCAGAAGTGATATATTTGGGACATCAAATAACAAAGGAAGGTATACGAACAGACCCTTCTAAACATAAAACGATAGAACAGTACCCTATTCCAAAAGACAAAGATGAAGTTAAAAGATTTGTAGCATTTTGCAACTACTACAGACGTTTCATAAGAATTTCGCAGAAATTACAAAATGTCTGAATGACCAGACTAGAAAGGGTAAAGCGGTTGAGTGGACGGAAGAATGTCAAAAGGCTTTTGAATTATTGAAGGAAAAATTGATAAATCCACCCATATTGAAATATCCAGATTTTGAACAACCATTCATACTAACCACTGATGCATCAAATTATTCATTGGGAGCGGTTTTATCACAAGGAGAAATAGGAGCAGACTAGCCAATTTCTTTTACCAGCAAGACATTAGGAAAGCATGATTTAAATAAGCCTGTAATTGAAAAAGAACTTCTTGCCATACATTGGGGAATAGAATTCTTCAGACCTTACCTATTTGGTAGAAAATTTATTGTAGTAACAGATCACAGACCGTCAGTTTCACTTTTTACTCATAAGAACAAGGATAGTAAGTTTTAAAATTGTAATGAGTTCAATACATTTCGTAATTACAATAATTTCAATAAGGATAATAAATTTTGCAATTGCAACAAATTCAGTAATGGCAAGAAATTTTGTTCAGCAATTACAATAAATTCAATAATTAAAAAATGCCAAGAAATTTTGTAATTGCAAAGAGTTCGATTATTACAATGAATGCAATAATTCAAAAAAAAAATTACAAGAAAATTTTTTAATTACATGGGGTTCAATAATTGCAATTAAGGTA
This sequence comes from Gymnocheta viridis, assembly GCA_956483585.1. Taxonomy (NCBI): domain Eukaryota; kingdom Metazoa; phylum Arthropoda; class Insecta; order Diptera; family Tachinidae; genus Gymnocheta; species Gymnocheta viridis. The sequence goes on along the minus strand of OY101440.1, from coordinate 64,313,035 downwards.
GTAATTCCAAAAAATGAAAAGAACATTTTTGTAACTAAAAGAAGTTCAAGTAAGTACAATAGATACAATAAATCAAAAATTACAAAGATATTTTGTAATTACAAAAAGTTCAGTAATTGCAATATGTTCAATAATTAAAAAATGACAAGAAAATGTTTGTAACTACAAGAAGGTTAAATAAGTATAATAGATTCAATAATTCAAAAATTACAAAAAATTAATTACAAAATTACAAATGTTGAATAATTACAATAAATTCAATAAAACTGACAATTATTTGATAATTACAATGGATTTTTGTACTTCAAGATATAATAGAACAAATATATTGTGTGATCTTTATGATGATCTGGTTAAAATCCAAACTTCCCGATAATGGTCCAGCCCAAAGCAGTATCTTGTGCCATGGGTGACGCAAGCAATGACGGTTGGATACCGGGTTAGATAAGTTGTGCTTAAACGTCAGCCCCCAGTATAATGTTGATAGTGCCGTTTGAAAAGAAATCTGGGTCGGCCAAAACTAAGATGCTGTAGTAATACGGTCGTCGAGTCTGCGTGAAGGTTGTGATGTTGGTAGATCTTTGCTAACATTGGCAGTGAGTGGGAATGTTGGGCCATCAGCAAAGCGTGACCAGAAAGACAGGGTGCAACATTTCTCATTTTCGTGGGTTTAAGTAGGGATTTTATATCTTTCCGTGATGAAAGAGGCGTTGGAAGTATATTCCACGCATTGATTAAGTAACCCTCTCACTAGACGCCACTGCCCATCCAGTTTGACGTCAGTGATGACTGTTGGCAAGATAGTTCCAGTCACAATAGCACGTGGACGATGTTCCTGACCTTTTGGTGTGCGCAGACGTCGATGACAGTGAAGAAGGCTGAGGTGTTTGTCAAGGCAGTGTTTGCAGCGTTCGGTGTTAGTACATTTCGTTACTTTGTGAGAGTGAGCAAGGCAGTTCTCGCAATATCCGTAACGTTTTACCACTCGCTACCTCTCTGATACGTTCATCTTCTGGAAACGGATGCATCTTCTCAGGGGATGGTTTTTTCGGCACATACGACGGTCATAACCGTGGGAAGTAACGGACGTTTTGCTGCTAACGTTTTTAGGGTTTTGTTTCTGGATTGGAGAATCACTGCGTTGGTTGTAGTTGGTCATATTGGCTATGGTTAAAAGAGAAGGCAAAGAATATGGTTATTGCTGTGAAGGTTGTGGGAGTAAGACTAATTTAGTAATCGGTCTTGTTACAGTGCCGTTAGCGGTCCGTATCTCAGCGACTCGAATTCGCTTGTCAGAGCCGAGAAAAACTTTTTCGAGGCGTCCTAATCGCCACTGAGTGGGGGCAAGTTATCTTGTCGAATGACAACAAGATCGCCGACAATATAGTTTTGTCAGATACTCCTCTTTCCATCTGCGCGCCAGTTGGTGGTGCAATATCTTTAGCATTTGCCAACGATTGACGTAGCTCAGAGAGTGATTGACCAAGTCTGGTTCTGGCGGTGATTGAAGCGGAGCCCCTGGAGGATGAAATGCCATTCGAGGGGGGTATAATGATTTTGAGGCAAGATGCCTTTGCGCACGAGGACTAAGAACTGCTATTTGTCACCATGTATGATATTAGAAGCGCCAACGAAGGCAGTGTCGTTATCCGAGTATATGGCTCGGGAAGTTCCACGCCGGGAAAAGCACCGTGCAAAGGCAGCCAAAAACGCTTGCGTAGAGATTTCTCCGGTGCCTTCTAAGTGGATTGCTTTAGTGACAAAGCAGACAAAAATGAGGGCGTAGCCTTTGCCACGACCGGCGTAAGATTTTAAGATAAAGGGGCCGGCGAAATCCACTCCGATATCATAGAAAGGGCGCGACAAGCTTACACGTTCCGGAGGGAGTGCAGCCATGATTTGCTGACTAGTTTATCGTTTTAGTTTGACACATATTAGGCATTGTGACAATATCGTCCTGATGAGTGTTTGGAGTTTCGGGACGTAATAATGGGGTCTCATAAGTCAGTATAGGCGGGCATTCTGGCCGTGGTGGGAGTATTTATGAAGGTAAGTAAGGAACAATCTGGTGAAACGGGCATGATAAGGTAATGAAATGGGGGTGCCGTTCATCATAAGTCAAGGTAGGAGAATTCGACAGACGGCCATTGATTCGCATTATTCCGTCCGCATTAATAAAAGTATTAAAGGTGAGGAGTGGTCTTTTCCGGCACAATGATAGGTTGGTAGTGAGCTGATGATGTTCCTCTGAGAAATGCCTTTTCTGGCTGGCGATTATCAAGCGGCGTTTAACCAAAGTAACCAAACGGTTGAGGGGATATCTTAAGCAGTGGAAAAATCAAAACGTATGACAAATAACACGCAATGCTCGGGGAAAATCTGAAAAATCCTGTAGAATATCCTCATCCTCATGGTGTGTACACGAATCGGTCTGATTTCTTCCTCCGTGTTAAATCCACTAATTTGAGGCGGCCATTCATTCTGGGGTCTTCGCAACCACGCGGGTCCGTGCCACCATAAATCACTGGAAGCAAGTTCAGAGACAGTAAGCCCACGGGATTATTTTTCGAATCAACATGAATCCATGCATCGTTACCGAGTTTATCATTAATAGAGGACACTCTGTTCTCAACAAAGGTTTTCCATTTATTGGGCGATTTTCGCAGCCATGCAAGGACAATAGTGGAATCCGTCCAGAAGAAGAGTTTGTAATCTTTAACATTAAGTTGGGTTTGAATAGAGTTGCCATTAGTTCTGCACCGCAGAACTATGCGGGGTAAGGAAACGAATTTTGCTGGGGTAACTCTGGTCTTGGCGACTAAAATATGGGGGTTAATTATCCCATGGCATTCGGAACGTATGGCAAGGGAGGCTACGTAGGCCTTTTCCGAAGCATCGCAGAAGCCGTGTAGCTCAATGGAATAATATGGGTTGAAATCGACAAAGCGAGGGATCGTAATTTTTTCGATTTGCGCATAGTCGCCCAAAAAAATTTGCCATTGCGCCAAGGTGGAAGGGGGTGAAGATTTTCTTCCGACTCGGTACCGTCTTTCCATATTTGCTGCATAATTATTTTTGCGACAATAATTTTGGGGGAAAGCCAACCGGCGGGGTTGAATAATTTGGCTATTTCTGAGAGAACGCCCCGTTTTGTGGTCATGGTTTGGTAGCGGGGGTATTTTAGTTTAAAATAAAAGTAACCAATTCCCGCGTCCCACCTAAGGCCTAGGGTTTTGGTAATGCTGTCTTCAGATAACGTTAAAATTTTTTCTCCAAGTAGGTGAGTAGAGCGTAGATCTTTCAACAAGGTGGTATTGTTGGCGGTTCATTTACGCAACGGGAAACCGGCGGATTGCAGCACTGTTGTGAGATGAATTCGTAATTTGACCGCTTCTGAAATAGTATGGGCTCTGGCTAGTACATTGTCGACATACATGTAGTTTCGGAGAACATTTGATACGTGATGGTACGTACATTCACATTCATTAGCGAGTTCAAGTAATGTTCGGATAGCCAGGTACGGGGCGCAGTTGACGCCAAACGTCACTGTGTTTAACTTGTAGTTACGAGGCGGCTCCTCGGGGACGGGACGAAATACGATCCATTGAAAAGGGGTGTCAAATATGTTTCGTGTATCTGTCGGTACATCTTTTCAATGGCTGCGTTAAAAACGAAACGGAAAAGCCTCCATCGCAACACTAGAACAGTCAGATCGGCTTGTAAGATCGGTCCGGGGTAGAGGATATCGTTCAAACTTGTCCCGTTTGATGAAGGACTGCTCGCATTGAAGACTACCCGTAAATTGGTGGTAGTGCTGTCGGGTTTGAAAATGATGCGGGAGATAATATGTGCGTCCGACTTCTGATGTTGGGGCTACTGGGGTCATGTGGCCAAGTGTAGAATACTCAGTTATTACCCGATCATACTCTGACTTGAGTTGGGGTTTCTTTAGAAGCTTTGTCTCATTCCGTAAGAATTGTGTTAATGCAATACTTCGAGAGTGACGAATATTTAGCACTTCGGGGAATTCGCGTTTGAAAGGCAGTGATACAACGAAACGTCCATCGTTACTTAAGGTTGTAGATTAATAGAGTTGTTCGCAGTACGAGTCCTCCGGGGAGTGTCGGTTCTGCCTCGGTATGTCCTCCAGCTCTCAAAAACGTTGGAACCCTTCCGACAGAGCAAATTCATTAAAGAAGGATGAAAACGAAGAATTGGTCGTTGACACGGCCGGTAATTATATATCCAAAAACGGTCTTTTGTGCTACCAAAGATCGAGTGCTGTTCCATTTTAAGCCGTCCTCGATTTTTTTCGGGTAGACATCACCTCCGAGCAAAAGATCGATTTCCGAACCATTTTTTCGGTGAGTGTCAGCCATTTGCAGGTGGGCAAGATTTTCCTGTCTGATGTAGTGTACTTATTATAATGAAATACACTATACTCATTGTAACAATTAACATTCAATAATTTTGCATTTTTCTTATTTGAAATTTAAAACCTCAATTAATATTAAATAATTTTGCATTTTACTTCTCTGAAATTTAAAACCTCCACACGACAATCAAAACAGTCACAAGAAAGTAGATTACACAAAGGTAACAATACACTTGACAATGCAAAATATTTATGAACACATAAATTATAACTATAGAAATTTTGTATAAATACGACAAGAAAAATATAAATACACCAGAACTAATTTTGAATTGTAAAAACAAAACACTATTCGTTCTCACTTTTCTGACTGAGCACTTTAACCAGTGCTTAGGTGAAGTAAAACTGCTGCAGACAAATGCAGCATGATAATATAATTGGCAAAAATAAATGAGAACATAATACTGAGTTCCGAAAGAGGGTAATGAGGGAGTTGGCTGGTAAGCTTTTTAACGACGTAAGCGGCTGCCTGCATCTCAAATGAAGGATCGATTGAAGAACCGAGTTTAAGGTGGCAGATTTGTGTCGACGTGGCCGTTACGGAATCATTCAGCCCTCGAACCTCGGGCTGAGAAAAATGGATTTGAAGGCTCAGTTTGCTTTGCAGACTTTTCGATACATAGGTGGCCTCAGAGGCGGAATCCATAAGAGCGCGAACGGTGCATTTGATATTGTCGATACAGGTGTCAACGAGAGCCGTACCTAGGATAACAGAGGCTGAGGATGGTAGTTGGGTCGAAAAAGATTGCAATTTTCGATCGGTTGCTTCCTTTGAAGTGGATGGCAGGGAATCCTTCGGGTTCAGGGTGTTATGCTTGAAGGAAGTGACAGTAGTAGAGGGGGGAAACGACCGGGTTATGGGTGGTTAATACTGAGATGTGCTGGGTTGAAGGGTCAATGCCAGGGCGATGGAGCAAGGAATTATGCTTCTGCTTGCAGATGTTACAAACGAAACGACTTTTGCACCCTTTGTAGTCGTGCGAAATTCCAATGCAGTTAGTACATCGTCTTTGTTGTTTAACGGTGTTGTAGCGTTCCTCGAGTGAAATTTTAAATAATTCTGCGCAAAGTCTCAGAGGGTGTATTTGGCGACAGAGCGGACATCTTCCCGAGATATCGGTCGACACATTGTTATTATAACTATGAACCTTTTTCTCATTAGGTGAATTTTGTAGTTTGGGCCGTTGTTTCTGTGGGTGCCAGGGGTCTGCGTACTGGAGAAGGTAGCTCGGATGTCGGCGACAGAGTCCAGCGTTTGGAATCTGAATGTCAAAAAAGCGTCCATCCTTTTCCAGGTTGGCTAGGCTGCGGAGTGAGGTAGAGAGTGTTCCCACAGGCTGAGCGTGATATCCGGTAAACACGTCGAGCAAATATATACGAAGATGATGTCCCAAGTCGAGATATCCACGTAGAGTAGCTCTAGATTTGCCACACAGTCGTTGACAGACCGTTTCAGATGTCGGATATTTGGTCCGGTCTCCTTAACTAGGGGGGTTATATTAAAGAGGACCTTTAGTTGGGCATTGATCGGGATCCATTTATTTTTGTACCGGTTTACAAGATTACGCCAAGCCATATCGAAACTGTCGTTTGTAATTGGGCAAGTTTTAAGTAAATCACGGGCTTCTCCTTCGGTCTTCTTGAGTAAACGGCACATTTTTTCAACAGCGGACAGGTGAATATTATTTGCATATAGGGCCATAAACATATTGTGGAAAGTTGCCAAGTTTTATAATCTCCATTAAAGATCTCGGTATGACACGGGGTAGATAGATGGAGGGCGAATGATCAATAGGAGTTTTTGACTTCGTTATGTCCCGTTAATGGCGAAGTAAGTCCAGGAGTTTACCGATTCGCGATAGCACTTGAGTATGGCATTCATAGTATGCAAAAAATCGCTCCTTCAGAGTTTCAATATCGATTTCCTTTTGTAATTCGTCGAACCTATCCATTGCCTTGTCATAACTTGTGTTGAACAGCCGCATAAATTCACTTTTGTGGATTTCCACAAATGCTCCGTTTCATATCGTTGGTCAAAATAGTTCTGAAAGTCAATCAGCCGGTCAGAAGCGCGGATAACAGCTTTTAATAACGCCATTGTATAATATCGACAGTGGACGGAAGGGGGTGGAGTTAGGAGGAACGACCGGGGTTCGTATGAAAAATAAAAGGCGTCGAAAGGATTTGCAGACAGGCTTCGAAAAAGCAGCAGAGACAGGAATTCGAATAGTCTTAAGACGTTGTTTATTTTTTTGAAATATGAAGGTTAAAAACTTCTCGGGTGCATCTCCTAGAGGCGGCGACCCCTAAAAGTAGTAAGATATGACGGAGATTTCTCAAAAGGAAAGTTAAAAACTTTTTACTTGCACCTCGTAGAGGCGGCGAACGTAAAGAATAATAAGATATAAAGGGGGAATTTCTCAGAAAGAAATTTAAAAGTTTAAAAAAACTTTTCAGTTGCACCTCGTAGAGGCGGCAAACGTTAAGAATAATAAGATATAAAGGGGGAATTTCTCAGAAAGAAATTTAAAAGTTTAAAAAAACTTTTCATTTGCACCTCGTAGAGGCGGCGAACGTTAAGAATAATAACATCTAAAGAAGGAATTTCTCAGAAAGAAATTTAAAAAGTTTAAAAATCTTTTAAGTTGCACCTCGTAGAGGCGGGGAACGTTAACAATAATAAGATATAAAGAGGGAATTTCTCAGAAAGAAATTTAAAAAGTTTAAAAAACTTTTCAGTTGCATTTTCAAAAAGAAGTAAAAAAAAATTGTCTTTAAAAACTTTTTGCATAACGAAATTAAAATATTTTTTTTAAAAAACCTTTTGATTGCACCTCGGATAGGCGACGAACGCTAAGAGTCGTAAAATATGCAAAAGGACTCTCAAATAGAAATTTAAAAAGTTTTAAGAAGAAAAAGCACTTTTCGGTCACACCTCGTAGAGATGGCGAACACTAAGAATTGTAAATTCTAGAGGAATTCGTTTGATTAAAAACAGACTTATGTACATACGAGTACATACAGGTTTAATAACAATTATAATGCATACATATATATTTATATACAAGGTTTAGCAGTAGAATAAGAAATATATGTATGTAAGTTAAGAATCTTTGTTCTTATGTTAATAAAAAAATTACTTATTTCAAGATACCACTGTATCTTGAAATATTCTTTATTTAACACTTCTTATGAGTTTACTTATGAACTAAAGAACGAAAGCATTTACATTTCTATTTATACTTTCGTTCTGTATATCTTAAATTAGTTAAATTTTTATTGTATAGAGATAACGAAAGTATTTACATTTCTATTTATACTTTCGTTTAGTATATGTTAGGGATGAAAATACTTAGAATTGTTAAATGTATATTGTCTAGACTCTAGAGATACTCAGGCCATGTTATCAGCGAAAAGGGGTTTCGTGTTGATACCATGCTTTGAGTCTGACCTTCAATCGATCATATTATTACTGTATTTAGTTTGGTTGTTATATATTATGACTATATTGTTTTTCGTGTTAGTCTGACCTTCAGACGATCATATCTTTATTTTAATTAGTTTATTTTTTACATTTTATGATTATGTTGTTTTCCATATTAGTCTGGTATTATTTGCCAGTACTAATTACTTTGTCTACAATATATCTTATCTCTAATTTTCTTTGCTGCATTCTAAATCTTCTAACTCTCCTCCTGCTTAAAATGAATCGTCCCGATTCGTAATTCTCCCCTCACTTAAAATGAATCGTCTCGATTCACGCCTGATTAATGCTTATTTCACGTCTGATTCTTTATAGTTCTATGTTATATAAAACTTGAAAATTCTCTCTAGTTCTAATCTCTTTTAAAGTTAAATAGTATTTTGTGACCTTTAGAATGACATATGCAAGTATCATTGTTGTTATAATTGCTAAAGTTATATATAAAGTGTATTTAATAGGATACGTTTCTATTGGTATTATGAATTTCTTTAGAGAATCTATGTTGAATATATTATTAATTACTACTCTGTCTGTGTATTTTAGTAATATGGTTCCTGTAATAGTTTCATCATCTACAGTGTTTACACCATCTAAAAGGATGAATCCTTCGTCTATTTTTAATAATGGGTAATTATATTCCTGTAATACCATACATTTGGCTTTTCTATTTTCTAATAAAGATTTGATGCAGTCATCGTTTGTGGTATTGGTTTTGCAAATATTTTTACCTAAATAATTTTTACAATTACATACCCTAGTATAGACATTGTTACAGAGGGCGATCTCTTTGTCAGTGGAGACTTTGCCATGTTTAATGCTAAGTGATGTGAATTTATATAACTTACATTGGTTCTTGCGATAAAAATGTCAGAATATTCTAGTATGTTGATGATTGGTACAAACTATAATTTATGTTCCGCTAATTCTTTTACATCATTTAGATTTAGTGATTCAGCTAGGTACTCGTTGTTTTTGGCAGCGTTTATCGTTCTGACCAGTGTTAATAATTGTTCGTGAATCAGTTTGATTGCGATGTGAGTTTCTGTCGTTTCTCCTTGTATAGAATCCAGAATTTTTTCGAATCTGCAGTTAATTTTTCTTTGTTTTTCATTATTTTCAATTATTGTATTCATTTTAGTTTCTATTTCAATTATGTCATCATGGTCTGGTATACCAGTAATGAACTTCAGAGTTGATCCCAATAAATTTAATCCGCGTTTTTCAATTCTATGCTCATTAAGTTGATCGATTAGTGTTTCTATTTTCTTCATTAGAATCTGTTCCTCGACAGTAGGGTAAGAATTTTCGTCAAATATTTGTTCATATGATTTGAGGATTTTTGTTAAATTAGTCGCATGAAACAAGAATGTAAATTCTCAAATAAATATGTGCCATCAGTTCGGGTTAATACGTATTTTTTCCTTCTATGTGCTCTATTTCAATTGTTGCTTCCAGTTTCTGGAATAATATTGCCAACACGGCTATAGTCTGGAATACTTCCTTCATTGCGTGAAAATGTGATATCCTTTATATTGTTTTTATGCACTGTTTTTCCTTTCCTTGTTAGGATGATGTCTCCTAAATCTTCCTTTACGATTTCTTTTTTATAGCGCGGTAAGTTTTTGTTTCTAATTCCAGTTATTTTCACTAGTATTTGTGTTCCTTCTGCAAATGTCCTATGTTTTGTACTTTTATTTAGACGATTCAAGACGTTTGTTGATGCTCGCTTTAGATTCTTAGTTATCTTTTCTGTATTTATGTTCATAAGGCTGAAATATATGTCCTTTGGACGATGTCCTGTTACAGTGTGCACTGAATTATTTAGTTCTTTGATGGTTCTAAATATTTTTTCTCTGCTAGAAGAGTTATTGTCAAGTTTAAATATTCTTGTTAATTCGCTGATTGTGTTATGTGCTCTTTCCACTTGCCCGTTTGCTGCTGATCTATGTACTGGCGTTTCTAGTTTTTGAATGCCGTATTTATAGCACATTTGTTTAAACGCTGGCGTCACAAAAGATGCTTCGTTATCAGTCATTAAACGTTTACACTCGGGGAAGCTGGTAGTAGTAGGAGTATTTCTTCTAATATATTTTCTATTGCTACTTTAGTTTGTATTTCTCGTGCTACTATATATTTGGAGAAATTATCTATAGTTACTAAGTACATAATTTTATCATTAAAATAAATATCTGCATGTATAAATTCTCTAGGTTTTGTTGGAATAGTAGAGTCACGTAATGGTTCTCTGATGGGATTTCTTTCATATTTACCGAATAATCATGCTGAACAGTTGTTATTGTATCTTTTGGCATCTCTTTTTAGTTCTGGCCAATAATATTTTTCCAATATTTCGTTTATTACATTTTTAAAACTTCTGTGGGCTCTATCATGTGTATGCTTAATTATACGTAATTGTTCGTTTTTTTTCTAATACATCTTTAAGTTTTATTGGCGTATAAACAAAATTAGTTCCAATAAATGTTTCTTTGATAATTTTTCCATATTTATGTATGTTTTCAATGGCTGTGTGTATCGATATAAATCTTTTAGGAGGTATAAATTTTTTTAATTCTGTTATTAAGTTGTCATTGTTAGTAAAGTTAATGGTATGTCGGACTTTTCCAGAGAAAATAGTTCGCGTTCGTGTTTCCACTAAGTTTCTAGTTGGTACTAATTCTACTTGAATACCATACGAGTTAAATGGTTAGGTAACTGCTTTGATGATATCACTACTTGAAGTTTCAGCTGAATGTGCAGTGTCAATTGAGGATACATTTATAGTCTGACGAGACAATGCATCGGCTACTACATTTTCAGTGCCTGGTTTGTATTTTATTTTAGCGCCGTAGTCTTCTATGATAGCTTTCCAGCGTTTTAACTTAGGGTTGGGATTCTTTTCCGAAATAGCATAAGTTAATGACTGATGGTCCGTAAAAATAGTGATGTCGGCTATGCCGTATATGTAATTCCTTAGTTTTTGTAAGGCCCAAATTATGGCCAAAAGTTCTTTTTCATTGGTGCTGTAATTTTGTTCCGTTGTGCTAGCTGTACGAGACGGGAAATATATTGGTTTTTTGTTCTGACTTAGCACAGCTTCAATACCTATGTTGGAAGCGTCCGTGGTAAGTTCAAATGATTTATTATAATCAGGTTGAAATAATTCAACATGCTCTTTTAATTTGATTTTCAGCTTTTGTATTGCTTCTATGGCAGCTTGGTCTGAATTGCTTTATTCTTGCTTTTATTTTTTCCAATATGTGCGTTCTCGCCTTCCAAATGTATTGTTAGTGGTTTTGCGACGTGGGCATAATCTTTCACAAAACGTCTATAGTATCCTGTTAATCCCAAAAAACTACGAAGATATTTCAAAGTTTTGGGTATAGGGAAATTTTCAATTGCTTTTATCTTCTTCGGGTCTGTTGAAATTTTATTATGCTTAATAATATGTCCTAAATATTCAACCTCTTGCATAAAAAATTTTGATTTTTCATTGCTTTATTCAGAGCTTCAATTACCAAGTATATGTGTTGCATGTGCTCTTCTGGTGTAGATGAGTAAATGAGAACGTCATCTATGTAGACATACGCGAATTTACCTATGAATTCCCTTAGTATGTCATCTACACACCGTTGGAAAATTGAAGGTGCATTCTTCAATCCAAAGGGCATTCGTATGAATTCATACTTGCCCCCATTAACACAAAAGGCTGTTTTTTCTCGGTCGCTTTCTTTAATTCTTATTTGGTGAAAGCCAAATTCTAAATCTAAAGTTGTAAAGAATTTCCCTAGATTTTGTAAAGTTGTGTTTACATCGGTGATGATATACCTGTCTGTAACTGTATGTTCATTTAATTTACGGAAATCTATTACTTTCTTTTGGGTTTACCATTTTCGTCTACACCCTTCTTATGTACTGTCAACATAGGAATTATGCCATCACTTAATAAGTTTTCTATTTCTTTATTAATGAACTCAGTATCATTCATATTACATGGATATTGCTTTGTCCATATGGGTTTTTTAGTGGTTGTCCTAATACTTGCTTCTATTGTTGTTTTAAAAGGTAAAGGACCTATTTTATTATTTTCCTGCATTAATCTTTCTATTTCCTTTTCATACTGCTTATCTCCTATAGAGTAATTAAATTTTTGTATAGTTTCTGGGACAATGAACAATTTTCTCCCTATATCTATGACTGCGTTTAGTAATCTAATTCCCTCAACACCCAGCATTAAATCTTAATCGTCGTTGTTACTTATTTCGTAAAATTCTAATTCTTTCTTGAATAATTTTATTTTTTGCTTGTATGTTAGAATAGATTCACCATGCATGGTGATCATTCTTAATGGTCTTGTCCTACTTCTAATTCCTAAAACTAGGTTTTTATTAATGTAATTGTGGGTTGCACCGCAATCTATGAAGATTTTATACTTACTATCCTCATCGTTCATAAATATGTAGAGAAACCCATCAATTACTTTAAATCCTTATATATATTATTATGATTATAAAGTGACTTACTACTTTTGTTGTTTGCAGGTTCAGTTGTCTCTACTCTGTTGTTACGCTGCACCTTCTGGGGTGGTGATAAGTTCCACTCTGGTCTCTCTGTCTTTTCCAGGGTTGGCTGTGAAATCCTTGCGAGTTATAATGTGCTTGCCTTGCTTTGCCAGAGGTGGTGTCCATTGGTTCTGATAATGATTTTCGTCCTTGAGTAATTTTCATTAATTCATCCTTTGATACGTATAGTGGACGTTGATTACAATACGTGTAATCCAACCTGTTGATTATGGCTTCAAAGTTAAAAATCGTATTATGATTTAACAGTATATCGGCTGCTGGACCAGATATTTTTGATTTTATTATTGACAAAGCCTCCACGTAACGGTTTGAATTACTGTGTTGGCTGATGCTGTCCATTAATCTAGTAGGATCTTCTCTCCATAAACGGTATTTATTTTGAGTACCGTCAAATGTGGACAGTGCTTTGAAAATCTCCAAATTTATTTCATTCGGACTATTATACGTGGCCGTCCTTACGCAAGTTAGACTCTTTGAATGAAGATTTAATATCCATTGATAAAGAACAATCGGTTAGTTTCACGGGAATTACTCGAGAAAAGATTAAATCAATAGGAACATCAGAAATACAATTAAAAATATATAATGAAATTGCAGATCATAGATTTCACATTGTTGACAAGAATTTTCCAATACCAACGGATGGCATTTTAGGGAGAGATTTCTTCACGAAATTTTTATGTAAGATAGACTATGAAACATTTACATTTTCGCTCACTTTAAGAAATAAGGAGATTACGATACCCATGAAAACATGGATTAATAGGGACTATGGTATAAGAATAGAAAAACGCTCAGACATAAGTGAAGATAGTATTATTATAAACAAAGAAATTGAACCAGGTGTATACATTGGTAACAGTATAATACCAGGAAATGGCATATGTCATATGAAGGTAATGATGTCATTTTGAAGAACATCAAATTAGACATTGAACCATTAAAAAATTACACTTTTGTAACACAATCAAATAAGAAGGGTAAAAAGCATATTGACGATGAAAGGTTTCAAAAATTACTGAAAACTTTTAAGATTGACATTGACGATTACAAAGCAAAAGCAGATTTAATACAAATTTTTAAGGATTATCATAGTATTTTTCACCTAGAAGGAGATACATTATCTTCAAATAATTTTTAAACACAAAATTTAGAGGTTTTTGATGATACACCAGTATTCATTAAAAACTACAGACTACCAATCTGAAGAGATAAATAATCAAGTACAACAATTATTAGATGACGATATCATTGAACCATCAAATAGTGCTTACAATTCACCTCTGTTGGTAGTACCGAAAAAGACTGGAAATGGAAAAGAAAAATGGAGACCACTAGTGGATTTTAGACAGTTGAACAAAAGATAGTGAACGACAAATTTCCATTGCCAAGATTGGAAGATGTATTGGATCGACTTGGTAGAGCCAAATATTTTTCAACTTTGGACATGACAAGTTCTTTTTATCAAATAAATTTGGACAAGGATCCAAGACATTTAACTGTATTCTCAACGAGTAATGGTCACTATCAATTTAAAAGATTACCATTTGGTTTAAAGATTTCTTCCAATAGTTTCCAAAGGATGTTAACAATAGCGCTTAGTGGACTAGATTCCAAAGCATTTCTATACGTTGACGATATAATTGTATTTGGTTGTAGTCTAAAACATCACAATGAAACCTTAGAAGTACATTCGAACGTTTGTTCAAAATACAATTTAAAACTAAACGCATCAAAGTGCGTATTCTTGAAACCAGAAGTGATATATTTGGGACATCAAATAACAAAGGAAGGTATACGAACAGACCCTTCTAAACATAAAACGATAGAACAGTACCCTATTCCCAAAGACAAAGATGAAGTTAAAAGATTTGTAGCATTTTGCAACTACTACAGACGTTTCATTAGAATTTCGCAGAAATTGCAAAATGTCTGAATGACCAGACTAGAAAGGGTAAAGCGTTTAGTGGACGGAAGAATGTCAAAAGGCTTTTGAATTATTGAAGGAAAAATTAACAAATTCACCCATATTGAAATATCCAGATTTTGAACAACCACGGATGCATCAAATTATGCATTGGGAGCGGTTTTATCACAAGGAGAAATAGGAACAGACTTGCCAATTTCTTATGCCAGCAAGACATTAGGAAAGCATGATTTAAATAAGCCTGTAATTGAAAAAGAACTTCTTGCCATACATTGGGGAATAGAATTCTTCAGACCTTACCTATTCGGTAGAAAATTTATTGTGAGTAGTGTGTATATTTTTTTCCCATAAGGGGCAGATACAGAGCAGATACAAACCAGATAAAAGCAGATACAGAGCAGATAAAAAGCAGATACAGAGCAGATACAAACCAGATAAAAGCAGATACAGAGCAGATACAAACCAGATAAAAAGCAGATATAGAGCAGATAAAAAGCTGTTCATGATCAGATAAAAGCTGTTCAGAACCAGCTAAAAGCTGATTATAACTAAAATTTGAGAATTAGCTTATACATATAATAAAAAATAAATAAAAATAAGATGAATAATACAATTGAATTTCTTAATAACATCTGTAAATAAAATCAAAAAACATATCTCTAAGAGATTTTCTGCTAAATGAACCTTTGGAAATCATACGATGTGAAAGAAAGCTAACATTGTATTGTATGTTACAAATTATGTTGGAACTGGAGAGCTATTTTGTTTTTTACCTGAAATATACAACTATATCACTGATGATATATGTATATCATTATTGATCTCTCATTACATAAGAAAAATTTCAGTTGGATTTTATTATAAGATTATTTTTGAAAGCAAACAAATGAACATAAATAACTTTTGATTTATTTATTGATATTAAAAAAGTAATAAAAGAACAATACTTTTTGTAAATATTTTCACTTATAATAAGATAATGAATAAAAATAGAAATGTAGTCATAGATGTACAGGGTTTCTGTATTAATAATAATTTATTCGCAAAGGAAGTCTGCGTTGTAGGAGTTGATTCAGAAATTAAAACTTTTCTCATTCTACCGCCTTTTAAATATTCAGAATTAATATATGTTAATATAAAAAACATTCAATTTCCAAATAAAGCGACCTAATTGCAGTTTATTAAACTTCTGGCTAAAAACTCGTTCATCGCAATTTGCTGACACATTTACAGACGGTGAAAAACAAATATTATTGCATACGGTAACAAAGCGTGCCATTATTAATTAATAAGCATATTTTAACATAGAATTTAAGCTGTAATTAATTTTGTAAAATAGTTTTAAGTTCAGTTATAATTTGAAGACAAATAAATAAAGTCGTATTTTAAAAGTGATAAAAAAAGGTTTAAATTTTTTTTAAAACTAAAATTTATAAATAAATAATTGGCGCCCAACGTAAAAGGGATCCATAGAATCAAGAAGCACCCCATAGGCTGCAGATTTAAGGACTCCCAATACAAAGCACCCCATAGGCTGCAAATTTAAGGACTTCCAATACAAAGCACCCCATAGGCTGCAAATTTAAGGACTTCCAATAAAAAGCACCCCATAGGCTGCAACCCAAGAAGGATCACCCACAAAATAAGGACGCGGGTACCCCAGTACTAAGAAGAAAAAGGAACAATACCCCACTACCAGCTCCATAAGGATGATCACCATTTTTATGTAAGAATAGAATTAAGTTATTCTTTAGCTAAAATTTAAAAAGTGAAAACAATACAAATCTCAAAGAAAGGAAGAATTTATAAAATACAAAAATAGAAAGTAAATATTTTAATCATAAATTTTATGAAAAAGTGAAATAAATCAACAGTAAATTTAACAAGTAAATTTTGAAGAATTAAATTTACGAAAATATTAGAAAAAGCGAATTAATTTGAAAAGTGAAAACAATTAAAACTAAACTTAGAAGTTAAAATTTAAAGAATCAAAATTTAGAAAATTTTTGCTTCAAACGTGAATCAATTTAAAAAATTTTTTTTTCTCTTCTAAATCCTATGAGAAAGTGAAAATTATTAAATTTAATAAGTTAATTTCCAATTTAGAAAATTTTTGCTTCAAAAGTGAATCAATTCGAAAATATTAATATCTCTTCAAGATCAAACAAACACTACATCTTAGAACTACTATTGCGATTCCTCCAATAGAAATAAGAAAAACTTTAACACAAATATAATTTTATATTAATATAACAAATAATGTCTAATCCTAATAATTTGGTCAGGCCTCCAGTCCTGAATGTAAATGTTCCAAATCCAGTTCCTAATAATGAAAATAATAGAAACATGGAAGAAATGATAGCTAGAATTTGTGCACAGCCATGTCAAATAGCAATTAATCAGATACTAGATCCCAACGCAAACATAGGAGGTATAGATCAGGTAATAGAAGAAAGATATAGAAACGACTTAGCCGATTTAGATAAAGTCCCCGACGTTGTTAGAAATATAAGGGAATTCTCTGGAAACCCCTCAGAATTTAGCTCTTGGAAAAAGAGCATAGATAGAATCCTCGGACTGTACGACTCTAAGAAGGGAACCCCAAAATATTTTGCAATACTAAATACGATTCGAAATAAAATTGTCGGTTGTGCAGACGCGGCACTAGAAGCCTACAACACTCCCTTGAACTGGGAGTGCATAACAAAACGTCTTGCAGTGCATTATGCGGACAAAAGGGATTTGACCACCCTAGAATACCAAATGAGTACTCTAGTACAAGCCAATAGTAAAGTCCAAGACTTTTATCAGGAGGTATATTCTTATCTGTCACTCATTATGAACAAATTGTCCTGCATGGACGTAAGTAGGGAAGCGCTCGACCTGCTCGCGCAAACATATAGGGATAAAGCATTAGACGTTTTCATTAGAAGATTGAAGGGCAATATGTCACTACATCTCGGTATGAAGGAACCTAAAGATCTCCCACAAGCGCTTCACTTATGCTTGAAAATGGAGAACCAATTCGTGCGAACTCAATTTGTAAACTCAAATAAGAATAACAATCATAGGCCTATATCACAACCAATGAATAGAGTACAGTATCAGGATAAACAGCAAAGAAATTTTTACCCTCAACTAGCTCATATGCCACAACCATCTCAGAATTTTCAACAATTCAGATCAGCTCTTCCTATGAGATACTTCAACAATCAGAATCAAACACCATATGTACAAAGGTATCCAAACCCAAATTTTGGTCCACCACGGCCAAACGCCCCAAAGCCCCAACCACGTCCTGAGCCTATGGACGTGGATACTTCCATGAGGTCAAGGGCTGTGAACTATATGAATAGGCCAGCCCAGAATAATCAATTTTTCGGCAAAAGACCAGCCGCTCAGCCCGAACACCTTCAAGGCCCACAAAAGATGCAAAGAAACTTCCATTTACAAACCCAAAGAGATGTAAATTTTAACAACAACCAGTACGAAGAATTAGAAAATTACGAAAAAGAAGAGGAACTCCCAACATTAGACGACTACCTTCAGAACCAAACAGAGACATTAGAAACAGAAACTCAAGAATTCGTAGACATACATTTTTTAGACCAGTAGATTCGTCCCTACCTTATTTTGAGTGCAGGACGAATACAGGACAAATTTTAAACTTTCTTATCGACACCGGCTCAAACAACATTTTGCCTAGCTTAGTACGAAATCCTTTGCCAAACCAAAACTGCTTTTTTGCAAACTCAGTTGGTGGAAATAATAAAATCACCCACCACACATTCATTAATCTATTCAGCAAAGACACTGACAAAATAAAATTTTATCTATTACCAACGTTAAATACTTTCCATGGCATCTTAGGAAATGATACTTTAAAAGAACTATCAGCCATTATTTACTTGGCAGATAATTACATGCTGATCAATAAAGATATAAAAGTTAGAATAAAACAAAAGATTTCGCAATCAGTAAACAACATCAATATCAGGACAGATATTTTAACACAAAAACAGAAAGACAAACTACAAGAAGTTATTGGATGTCATAAATCCTTATTTAGTGAGCCTAACGAGAATCTCACATATACCACAGCCGTAGTTGCTGACATTCAAACAAAAACCAATGAACCTATATATTCTAGATACTATCCGTATCCTGTACAACTAAAAGACGAGGTTGAAAAACAAATACAAGACCTCTTGAAACAAGGTATCATTCGACCCTCTAGGTCACCGTACAACTCGCCTATTTGGATAGTGCCCAAGAAAACCGATGCCTCGGGTCAGAAAAAGTATAGGATGGTAATCGACTATAGGAAGTTAAATGAACAGACATTACCGGACAAATATCCCATCCCAGAAATCAATGACGTTCTCCCACAATTGGGACAAAACAAATTTTTTTCAGTGCTAGACCTTAAAAGCGGGTTCCACCAAATACCGCTAAGGGAAGTCGATAGACAAAAGACAGCATTTTCAGTCAACAATGGTAAATACGAGTTTACCAGATTACCGTTTAGCTTAAGAAATGCGCCCTCCATATTTCAGCGGACACTGGACGATATACTGAGGAAATGGATAGGAAAAATTTGTTTTGTTTACATGGACGATATTATAATATTCTCCAAAAGTGAAGAAGACCATTATAGAAATATAGATACCATTTTCGGAACTCTCAGACTTTCAAACATGAAAGTTCAGTTAGATAAATGTGAGTTCTTAAAAAGAGAAGTGGAATTTTTGGGATTCATCATTTCAGATGAAGGAATAAAAACCAACCCCAAAAAAGTAGAACCAATCCTAAATTTCCCAACACCCAAGACACTAAAAGATCTAAGATCATTTTTGGGATTGTCAAACTATTATAGACGCTTTATCAGGGATTATGCTAAAATTGCAAAGCCCCTGACAATGCTTTTGAGAGGGGAGGCAGGACGTTCGTCTAAATATATGTCAAAAAAGATAACAATTGATTTAGATCAAGAAGCAATGGACGCATTTATAAAACTAAAAACCATATTGACCTCTGACGATGTTATGTTAGCGTACCCAGACTTTAATAAAGAAGTTACCCTCACGACAGATGCTTCTAACTATGCACTGGGAGCAGTGCTATCCCAAGAAAATAGACCTATTATATTTCTATCAAGAACCCTTAGCAAAGCGGAAGAGCACTACGCTACAAACGAAAGAGAATTGCTTGCTATCGTATGGGCGTTAAAGTCGCTAAGGAATTACCTTTATGGCTCCGCAAAGTTAAAGATATTTACAGACCATCTCCCTCTGACTTACGCTTTAAATAACAAAAATGCGAATTTTAAACTTAAAAGATGGAAAGCATTTCTTGAGGACTTCAATTATGAACTGCAATACAAACCAGGCAGTACTAATGTAGTTGCCGATGCCTTATCCAGACCTTCGCATGAGAACACTCTTATAAACACTCTAACTCCAACTCAACACAGTGATGAGAGTTCATCCCAAAATTTAATACAATATACTGATGCTCCCATTAACGCCTTCAAGAATCAAATATTCATTTCAAATGAAAGAAGCCAACCGTTTTATAACTTTGAAATTGTTTTCCCTACCTTTCACAGACATAGAATTAACGAACTTGACATTACACCAGAGTCCCTGACTCAGATATTAAAAAAGTATCTGAATCCCTCAGTAACTAATTGCATACATACATCGGATGAAATATTAGGAATGTTACAAGAAGTTTATAGAAATAATTTCACTCAATACAGGGTAAAATATTGTAGGAAAATAGTCACTGATTTGAAAAACGACGAAGAGCAAGAAACCGAAATACTTAAGGAACACAATCGAGCTCACAGGAACAGTATTGAGAATAAGGCACAACTTCTAACAAAATTTTACTTTCCGCAAATGCATTCGAAAATAAAAAAACTCATTAGCCCTTGTAAAGTGTGTAAAGAAAATAAATACGAAAGGCATCCTAACAAAATCACAATCCAAGAGACGCCAATACCACAATTCCCTGGACAAATTGTCCACATAGATATTTTCATGACAGGAAAAAAGGCAGTACTAACCGCTATAGACAAATTTTCAAAATTCGCGCAAGCCAGAATTCTAAAATCTCGATCCGTTGAGGATGTTAAAGAACCCCTAAGAGAGATGGTACTTTCATTCGGTATGCCAGAAATAATTGTCATGGACAACGAGAAGTCATTCAATTCCACGGCTATAGTTTTCATGTTAGAAAATCAATATAACATAAAGGTATTTAGGATTCCACCTTACAGCAGTAGCGTCAACGGGCAAATAGAGAGATTCCACTCCACACTTTCAGAAGTTATGCGTTGTCTGAAAGCCGGAAATGGACAGTGGACCTTCTCGGAACTATTATACAGAGCAATATACGAATATAATAATTCAGTACACTCAACCATAAAAAGGAAACCCATAGAAACATTCTTTTTGGGGAGAGTTACTACTAATCCTCTAGATATAGAAAAAACAAGATACCGTCAAGAGACTAAAGGAAAAACAATTAGAAGACATAACTTATCATAACAAGACAAAGACCGTACCTAGAACTTACGAACCTGGACAAACTATTTACGTAAAGGAAAACAAAAGACTAGGGACAAAACTCAGCAAAACATACAGAAAGGAAATAGTTAGAGAAAATAAGAACACTACCGTTATAACTGAATCAGGAAAAACAATTCACAAAAATAACATAAGGAATTAAAATAACGTTAATTGCAGGTTACTCTTCACCCTCGCTTGGGCTGACATTAAAATAATGGACTACACGAACTCACAATTAGTGACTATGAACTCCGGACAAGCGAAGATACAGACTGGGACCTTCAAACTGATTCATACTATTAATATGGACAAATATCAAGAACTGATCGACAACTTAGAAGAAACATTACTCCAAAACGTTAGTCAATCTCACTTCCTTTACCCCTTCCTTAGACATGAGTTGAAAGAACTTCAGGAGTACCTAGATAGGTTGAAACCAAAATCCAAAAGATCCTTGAATTTTTTAGGGTCCGCATGGAAGTGGATAGCTGGGAGCCCTGACCACGACGATTTTGAAATCTTAGAGAAAAAAACAAACAAAATAGTTATAAACAGATTATTAATTGAAAAATTTAAAGAAATAACTAAAATAACTAATGAAATATTAAGACACATAAATAATAGTAGCACCAACTCCATAAAGGAGCATGCCATAACGGTCCTAAAATATAAATTAGATACAATAAAAGAAGAGATAATTAATATTCAGTATGCCATGCATTGGGCTAAAATCGGAATAATTAATTCATGTATATTATCCCATACAGAAATAAATATTGTCAAAGATGTAATAAATACAGATCTAATACAGTTTGTAAATCTAGAACAGGCATTTGAATTCGCTGAAGTTAAGATTGCGTCAAATCATGATTCTATTGTTTATATCATTAGTATACCAACAACAAATGTAAATTCTTGTAATGAAATATTAGTAAAACCTATTAAGTATAAAAAACATATAAACAAGATTATTTACAAAAAAATCCTAATATGCGATAATGTAATATTTGGAATAAAAAATGCATGCAAGGACTACAACAACCTTACCATATGCAATAGGAAAAATTTAGAAAATTTAGACAATGACACTTGCCTAGCAAGACTGATCAAAAGTGAACCAGCAAATTGCAGTTTAATAGACAATCGGAATATACCCACCGTAGATGAAATTTCACCCGGAACAATTCTTTTAAACAACTTTAATGGAACGATTTTTATTAACAAAGAACCCCGGAACCTTATCGGTACATTTTTAGTGCAATTCCATAACAAGTCTGCTTCAATATCAGATCAAATCTACAACTCATTTGAGACAGCACAGATGAAGCCATTACCTGCTATTTTGCAACCTAGAAATCCAAAGCCAAATATCGAAGAGGAATTGTCATTGGAGATGGTAAAAGAAATGCAACTTAATAACACAGAAGCCATAGATCTACTCAATCGTAAAAATGTGCAGAACTCAGGTATCAATCTTGGACTAGCCTTAACTGCAACATTCGTATCAATCTTTGTAATTGTTAAAACCAGAGTGTGTAAGAAGGAAAATAAATCATTTGTCGTTCCAACATTAATAAGTAACCAGCCCCAAGTACAAATATCTATGCCAGAATCATCGGAATCCAAGGGAAATGAACCCAAAGGTGTAACAGAAGATACACACGTTTCTTATTTCCAGCCGAACGAGGACGATCGGATTTAAGTGGAGAGGTGTTAATATAAAAAACATTCAATTTCCAAATAAAGCGACCTAATTGCAGTTTATTAAACTTCTGGCTAAAAACTCGTACATCGCAATTTGCTGACACATTTACAGACGGTGAAAAACAAATATTATTGCATACGGTAACAAAGCGTGCCATTATTAATTAATAAGCATATTTTAACATAGAATTTAAGCTGTAATTAATATTGTAAAATAGTTTTAAGTTCAGTTGTAATTTGAAGACAAATAAATAAAGTCGTATTTTAAAAGTGATAAAAAAAGGTTTAAATTTTTTTTAAAACTAAAATTTATAAATAAATAATTTATATAAAGATAGGATTACAAATAAATGGTTGTACAATCATTTACATGGATTATGTTGGAATGATGGAAATTCAACGCTCAACGAATTTAGAGAATATATAATATCATATCTTAAAAAAGAACATTATCATATTATATATGTTAAAGGAATTGAAAAAGTAAAATGGTTAAGTCAACTGCTTGGAGAAATGGGAATATATATATTTAATTTAGATGACTTTAATTGTCCAAATATAAGAACGTTATATAAAAGTAATATTAACATCAATATCTGTAAATATCATAGAAATAGTTGTAAGGAAACGTGTGCTAAAAAAAGTGCAATTTTATATAGAAATTTTATTAATTTATATGTAAACAAAGAGAATATTGAAAACATTTAAAACTTTTGTTTAGTTATTTAGGTATTCTGTTGCGAACTAGATCAACTGTATTAAAAAAAGGTCACATCAGCTGAATTAAAGGATCTATTAGATGGATACAGTTGTCATATCGATAAGGAACACAAGAAATTATTCCTGAGAATGATTGAGGAATTAAAAATGTATAGTAATGATTCTTATCCTTTCATATATTTTCATAATTGAATTCATAGATGTAATATTGAAAATATCAGTATACCAAATGTTAATATATGTGCATTTAATTTATATTATAACGAATATATGAATATTAACATAGAAACTTTTTAATTTATATATAAGACTTTTTAAACTATTAACCTATATCTGAAAAGTAAAAGAAATACATATAAACATTTTAATTGTTATGAAATCTGAAAAAGTAAGATAAAAAATCTTCATAATAAATAAAAACACATCATATATATTTCTGTATATCAATTAGTTTTATTTAAAATATTTATTTTAGTATGTATTTTTATTAGATTAGGCTGAAAATAGAAAGAATGTTATTGATTGTTCTAAGCTTTGTTTAAAAAAATTTCTGAAAAACACTCGCATTTATACTAAATTATGCTAGCGCATGTCTTAAGAAAAAGCAATATTATAAAACCATGAAGAAAATATTTATTTTTCATAGTAAACAAATTTCTTTAAATTTACAACATTCGGTCATACAATTTTCACATCTGTATGCTGATAAACAGTTACATGTTGAATTCGTTTTTCTATTAGTTTCATTTTCTTTCAACAATCAAAACTACAAAAAAATCAAAACAAAAATCACAACGATTTACGTTATAAGAATTTTCTCGGTATCGCAAACATTTATTTTTTCGATAAATGAAAGCGACCAACAAGAAAGTTGGTAGAGGAGCAGACACTCATGAAAATGCCAACTCAAAATTTTTCAATAAAAAAAGATGAACTGCAATTAAAAAAAGGTAGACAGAAAGAAAAACAGAAAGGACAAGTGTAATAAAAAAGAGATAGACCGGCAAAGGTGTTTAACTTTGCTTAAGAATTTTCCATGTATCTCATACATTTATGTAATGCAAATGCATGTTGGTTTTGTAACCTCTTTTTAAATTTCTGATCCTTTTTCTTTGAAAAAATAAGAAATATGTATGTGTAATGAAATTGTGTATCCTTATACACATAAATATACGCACTGGGGTGTGAAATAGGTATAGATAACAAGCTAGACGGTAGAGAAGGACAGACAGAAAATTATCCAATGCAAACAAACGCACACATGCCCAATATAATAAAATATTCTAACGAGCTCACTCAAACTGACCAATAGCGATATAAATGTGCACACATATGTACATACACGACATATGAATGCATTTAAAAATAGACAATGTTTCACTTTCTCGCACCCTTATTTTTCATTAAAAATAGACAGACAATAGAGCACACAGTCAAACATTTATGGTTTACTTTAAACAAGAAAAAACACAAGCCCTAAGTTAATGCATCTTATCAAGTGCAATAAAAAGAAAATGCTAATGAATAGACAGAAAGGATAAGGGTAATAAAAATAGACCGAAATGCCCTTTTTTTATTAGTTTCGTTTTCTTTCAGCAATCAAAACTGAAAAAAAATTAGTAGGGAGTTCATATTTAACTCCGTGAAATATTTTGTACCTATGAAGAAAATTTCCAGCTTCCTGACAAACATTCAACAGAGTTGTTCAATATAGGTGTCCGGGTAGGGGTGTTCGTACAGAAGTTTCAGGGGTGATATTCAATAGAGAAGCCCTGACTGACTCTCAAATCAGGCATGTGAAAACAAAAAAAAAATTACATATAAATTTTTTTTTAAACCCCTTAATACACAATACAAATTTTATGAAACCTCCTAATACAAACAACCATCCAAGGATGGAAAACGCATTTCCATAATAAATACACCTAATTACCTAACAAAATATATTTTTAACGATCACGTTTCCCAGCCAGGCATAATGTGCACTTTTACATTGCCCCTTATGGGAAAAAAATATACAGAAGGTACATAAACACACTACTAAAGACATTCATTTCAGGGAAATATCAAATGTAAACATATTCTAGAGATAAGAAAATATCAAACACATTTTTAGTAAACACAATTTACAAACAAACAACCCAAGAAAAGGGCATGTTAATAAACATAAGATAAAGAATGTACATTTTCATAACTAACCCTAGTTTAAGCAAACAGGTACTAAAACTCAACATTATATAAAAAGATTATTTTTTAGACATGAGAGCAGTCTAAATTTAACACGAGTCTTAATCGAACATCAGTATTAAGTGTAAACATAAGTGTAGCTTAGATTCATTTTTTAAAGGAATAAATAAAGAAAGCGCATAGCCGCTTAATAAATTATTTTTTTTTTTAAATCTAAAAAGAGAAATCTTTAACTTGCTTGGTATCGTAAAAACAGACCAAGCAGAGAAAGTTTTGAAGAACTGTTAGCAATTTTAAGAACCGAAAATTTAAATGTACCAAAAATTGCGAAATCTTTTGAAATTAAAAAAAAGCAATCGTTATGTTTGAAAGAAGTTTTTCCGGGAGCATATTGTCATTTTGGTATTAGAAACCAATTGACTAAAGCTTCGAAGATTTTAATAAATTGTGATGAGATAGTGGTCGATATAAATATCGATGGTTTCCCATTGTATAAAAGTTCTACCACCCAATTGTGGCCTATTTTTATGAGAACAGTTAATGTCTGCAATATATCCGTTTTCGCAGTTGGCATTTATCTAGGGAAAAAAACCGGTATGTATAGATGATTTTCTGAAAGAATTAGTGCACGAACTAGAACAATTGTTTGAATATGGGATTTTAATTGAAAATAAATCAATTCCATTTCACTTAAGAGCAATTATTTATGATGCCCCTGCGAAAGCTTTTGTATGTTGCATTGCTGGTCATACGTCCTTTCAAGGCTGCAACACATGTTGTCAAGTTGGTAAGAAAATTAATAAAGTCCTCACATATTCCGTAGAGCAATTTCAGTTAATTACTGACGAGGATTTTACATGCAGAATGTATTTAAAACAACACCGCAAGGAGTTTTATAAAAAATAAAACTGGTTGTCAAGTACCTCTAGATCCAATGCATCTTGTTGACCTCGGTGTAACGAGAAAAATATTAACACGACTCATGAATAATAAAACAAATTTGAAAGCCAGTAATGAAACTAAAGAGCAAATATCTAATCATTTGACTTCTTTGAAAAAATTTGTTCCTAAAGAATTTTCTCGTAACCCCAGAATACTAGATGAATTATTACATTGGAAGGCATCCGAGTTTCGACAGTTTTTATTATACACTGGTGTAGTTGTTCTTAAGGGGAGAGTACATGAAGATTTTTATTATGAATTTCTTTTGCTCCATTGTGCTTATCGCCTACTTTGTTGTCTAAGAACATATGCTAGAAATGTAGATAATGCTCAAAATATGCTAGAGTTATTAGTAATTTTCCAATTGTTTTTGTGAGCGAGTGCGTAAGAAAATTTGGAACTTGTAATAATTTTTCTGCATATCCATTCGAGAACTATCTGCAGATTTTGAAAAAATATGTAAAAAAAACCTCGAAAATTTTGCAACAAATTTCTGATAGAGTTCAATATGAAGAAATGATTCTACCAGAAGCTAAATCAAAGTTCAACGAAAACAATAGCCAAACTATAAGCTATTCAAATAAAGATTTTGTATTTACTACAAAGACCGAAAACAAATGGTAAAAGTAAATAATATTAAATCTGATTATATAGACAACGAATATGGAGTGCCACAGGGCTTAATTTTGGGAGCACTATTGTTTATATTAACGATATGCCGGACGTTTTACAAAAATGCGAAATAGTTTTATATGCTGATGACACACTGATCTTCACTAAAGGACACACAGATAAACAATGTCAAGAAAACATGATACACGATATTAATAACATAAACAAATGGTTAAAAATTAATAAACTAAAATTAAATGAAAACAAAACAAAAATAATGGAAATAAACATGAACAATGAATCGGTATTTAAAATAAATAATGAAGTTATAGAAAAAGTAACTGAAATTAAATATCTTGGTTTTATAATAGATAAACAATTAAAATTTAAAGAACATATAGAATATATATGTAAAAAATTGGTAAAAAATTCGGGTTTTTTAAACGAATACGAAATAAAATATCGGTACTAACGGCTATAAATTTTTTTTTTTATAAAGAGAAGTAACACTCAGGCAATTAGTATGCCTACCAACCCGTAGGTGTGTTACCTTCCTTGGGAAAGGGATAGTGAGAGAGGACAGATGGTGAAAGAGAGAAAGCTTAATTTTTACAACTCTGATATTGCGCGCTGTGTTAGTTTTTAGATCAGTGTTGCAGCGCCTCTGATGTCAAGTAGGCGCATTAAATGTGTTTTAAGCTGTTGTAGCCATTTTATTAATTATTTTACTTCGCCGGCGATTTTGCTACAATACCGACGAAGGAGGGCGCATTGATGTCCGCTAGCATACACCAGTATCAATTGCTGCCAGTATTGTTCAGTGACCATATTTTTAATACAATGGTAAAACCACATTTCGAATTTTGTTCAACAATTTTATATACATGCTGCACAGAAACACAAATAGAACGACTTCAAAAACTGCAAAACAAAGCTATGCGATCAATTTTAAGATGTAATATTTTAACACCAATTGAAAATATGCTTGGCGCACTGAAATGGCTCAATATATGTACAACAAAGACTTGAAATGAATACACTATACTTTATACAAAAAATGAAAACGGGAAACGCACCAGAATATTTGATAGAACAACTTAATTATGTTGGAGACATACAACCGTATCAACTAAGGAATACAGAACACAGAGCTTTTGATAAAAACTTAAGTACAAAAATAATATTTTTTTAAGAATTTACTGTAAAGTATTTTAATACTACTAAATTACCCAATAAAATAAAAATTATATCGTCGGTCACAGGTTGACAACTCAACTTTTTTTGTGCTTTTCAGGAGACAAAAAATAACGTTATTACTCCGTCGCTAAACCGTGTTGGAAGTAAATAAAAAAACCAAGATTAGTAGAAGTAGGGAAGGGCATTTTTTAAAAATATAAATGAAACGTACTAACATGCAGACGGACAAACACAGTCTTTTGGCATCAAAGACCTGATTCGTTTTTTTGCGAGTTAAGAGTTGTCAACCTGTGACCGACGATATGTTTTTAGTTAATAAAGAAAAAATTTTAAAGTTTTCAATTTAGTACTGTGTGGGTCAAAAAAGTATTATTTAAAATGTTTTTTTTTTGTACCGAAGAAAAATTTAATTTTCCACCACTATCATAAAATAAACAAAATGCCTTTTGTTTTTTTATTGTTGTAGTAACAGACCTGTATTATTAGATCATGCATTTTCTTCATATTCTTCTGGGACTTCTACATGGTGCTGTAGCATGTTTCTCCCACAAACACGCTATTTTATTTAATCATTTACACTTTCTTTTGTGAGCGTTGTATTTTTTTGCACTTATACTCATATATAAGTATGGTTTTCGTATTATTTTAATATGCACACATGATAATCAAAGCGAATTCGTGGTCGGTGGCCTCGACAAATCAGGTGATTATTTTGGTTGACGTATTTTTCAGTACATTTTTTGTCATCGAAATTGGGTATCTCTCAAAGCGAATTGTGGCGAGAGTACCTGTTATAAATTTGCCTTGCATGATAATGAATATGTAGTTTCATAAAAAAATTCGGTATTCGCTAAAGTTCGGTAAAAATTTTGCCGAACACCGATCATTAGGCGAGCACCATTTTTTTACCGAACTCCGTAGCTGAACCCAATCATTCGGTCGGACACTAATGAATAGATGTATAAATTATATGAAATAAAACAAAATTCTAAATTTAGGTCTATATGAAAGTTATGCCATGATTTTATTTGAATGATTTATTTAGCATTTCTTGTTGCTATTATAAATACGTACAGAGGCACAATTTAAATATGGTTATTAATTATTAATTTTTACATAGAATAATAGCTATAATTAGAACAAGTATAAATTTAGAATTTCTTTTTATATAATCAATAAGTTTTGCTTGCATAAATAAAAATTGCTGAGAATACAGCGAATGCCATTAGTTTGTAACTTTTGAAATATAACCTTCATTTGCTGATTGCTCTAGAACATTTCAGTGGAGCAGTATTCAAAATGCAGTTTTGTAATTGTTAATGCAGTTACTGTAGAAATCTTATATCTTCTTAACAAAAACGCAATTTTCTTTGATATCTTTTTGCACACATAATCAAAATGTGGTACGAAGCTTAAGTTGTCCATTACTATACCCAGATATTGTATTTGTTTAACTTTTTAATATGTACATTTTCCATAGTAATACTATTGCTTGAAATTCCATTTAATAACATTGATTTTGTTTTATTTGTGTTTAGTTTTATTTTACTCATTTTAAGATATTTTTCATTTAGGTTAAGTACACATTCATCCAGATTTTCTCCACACGTATCGATAAGCTTGTCATCAGCGAACATGCATGAAAACTTTAAATTTTTTTATAACCTTTTCCATATCATTTATGTATATTTTATGTACAGTGAAGGAGTAACATCTACATGCAGTATCATAAAGTGTTATTTATTAAAAAAATTAATTATACAGTTTCTTTTCGAAAATCATCTTTATTAAAAAAATATAAGTTAAATTAATTCACGTGTCCTTTAAAACAACCTACAAAAGAACAAAAAGCTCAGTCCACCACCGTTATCGATTACTGCTTTCAGTCGTCGTGGCATTGATGAAACCAAATTGGTCATCTTCCTGCCTCAGTTAATGCTTTTTTCAATGATTTGGGTTTGTCGAATTTTGCGCTTTAAAAGCTCCCAAACGTGCTCTAAAGCATTTAAATCCGGTCTTTGCGGAGGGGTATTGAGTTGCCTGGGCGCTAATACAGAAGCCATTCCTTCACAATCAATGCAGTATGCTTGGGGTTACTATCTTGCTGAAAATCCCAAGCATTCCACAGATGGCTTCAAATTTTGTTCCAATATACTTTTATATACAAAAACCATCTTTCCAACGCCAAACGCTGCTAACTCCCCAAACAGTTTTTGGTTGCTATGGAGGCAAAAGATACATTAAGAAGTGAAGCTATTAGAAGAAGCTGAGAGGAGAACACAAGATGAAGCAAGAGACAATAACGGCCGACAAACACACGCATACATGGCAAGAAATCGTGTCACCAATACAACAGAAAATGGTACGAACCCTGTCGGAATTTGGTGAACTGACTAAAAATTAAATAACTTTTGGCTAACTAATTTAGGTCTAACTTTTAAACTAATACAAAAATGAGTCAGACTTTTAAAAAAATAAACAATGTTGTAATATTTATTTTTTATAAAACGCTAATTTTCTCGGTACATTCTTGAACGTAATTTGTCTAAACAGCTTGATTGTCATCACTGTGTTGTTGTTAGTTATGTGAATCTCAAAATAAGCAAACATTTGAGAAAAGTGGTTTGTGAGAAACATAAGAATATAAAATTGCAAGCAAATTAGAAGAAAATAAAATATAAATTGAAGAAAAAAGTGAATATTTAAATTTAATAAAGAAGTGAAACGTAAGTACATAAAATAACAAAAGTTAAAAAGAAAAAACTAAAATGTTTTCCAATATGAGGGGTGGAAGTAAAAGAAATGTAAGAAGGTTAATAAAAAAAAGAAAAAGCTAGGTACGTTGAAAAATTAAATTGGACCGGGAATCCAATGGCAAAAGAAGGGAATAACAGCACTTCAATTACGGAGTACCAGTGTTTAGAGAATACTACAATGGAGTCTGTGATTGAAGACACAAACAAAGCAAAAGAAAATATACTATCTAAGAAATTAGGTGCTTGGTATCGTAAAAACAGACCAAGCAGAGAAAGTTTTGAAGAACTGTTAGCAATTTTAAGAACCGAAAATTTAAATGTACCAAAAAGTGCGAAATCTTTTGAAATTAAAAAAAAGCAATCGTTATGTTTGAAAGAAGTTTTTCCGGGAGCATATTGTCATTTTGGTATTAGAAACCAATTGACTAAAGCTTCGAAGATTTTAATAAATTGTGATGAGATAGTGGTCGATATAAATATCGATGGTTTGCCATTGTTTAAAAGTTCTACCACCCAATTGTGGCCTATTTTGATGAGAACAGTTAATGTCTGCAATATATCCGTTTTCGCAGTTGGCATTTATCTAGGGAAAAAAACCGGTATGTATAGATGATTTTCTGAAAGAATTAGTGCACGAACTAGAACAATTGTTTGAATATGGGATTTTAATTGAAAATAAATCAATTCCATTTCACTTAAGAGCAATTATTTATGATGCCCCTGCGAAAGCTTTTGTATGTTGCATTGCTGGTCATACGTCCTTTCAAGGCTGCAACACATGTTGTCAAGTTGGTAAGAAAATTAATAAAGTCCTCACATATTCCGTAGAGCAATTTCAGTTAATTACTGACGAGGATTTTACATGCAGAATGTATTTAAAACAACACCGCAAGGAGTTTTATAAAAATAAAACTGGTTGTCAAGTACCTCTAGATCCAATGCATCTTGTTGACCTCGGTGTAACGAGAAAAATATTAACACGACTCATTAATAATAAAACAAATTTGAAAGCCAGTAATGAAACTAAAGAGCAAATATCTAATCATTTGACTTCTTTGAAAAAATTTGTTCCTAAAGAATTTTCTCGTAACCCCAGAATACTAGATGAATTATTACATTGGAAGGCATCCGAGTTTCGACAGTTTTTATTATACACTGGTGTAGTTGTTCTTAAGGGGAGAGTACATGAAGATTTTTATTATGAATTTCTTTTGCTCCATTGTGCTTATCGCCTACTTTGTTGTCTAAGAACATATGCTAGAAATGTAGATAATGCTCAAAATATGCTAGAGTTATTATTAATTTTCCAATTGTTTTTGTGAGCGAGTGCGTAAGAAAATTTGGAACTTGTAATAATTTTTCTGCATATCCATTCGAGAACTATCTGCAGATTTTGAAAAAATATGTAAAAAAAACCTCGAAAATTTTGCAACAAATTTCTGATAGAGTTCAATATGAAGAAATGATTCTACCAGAAGCTAAATCAAAGTTCAACGAAAACAATAGCCAAACTATAAGCTATTCAAATAAAGATTTTGTATTTACTACAAAGACCGAAAACAAATGGTAAAAGTAAATAATATTAAATCTGATTATATAGACAACGAATATGGAGTGCCACAGGGCTTAATTTTGGGAGCACTATTGTTTATATTAACGATATGCCGGACGTTTTACAAAAATGCGAAATAGTTTTATATGCTGATGACACACTGATCTTCACTAAAGGACACACAGATAAACAATGTCAAGAAAACATGATACACGATATTAATAACATAAACAAATGGTTAAAACTGAATAAACTAAAATTAAATGAAAACAAAACAAAAATAATGGAAATAAACATGAACAATGAATCGGTATTTAAAATAAATAATGAAGTTATAGAAAAAGTAACTGAAATTAAATATCTTGGTTTTATAATAGATAAACAATTAAAATTTAAAGAACATATAGAATATATATGTAAAAAATTGGTAAAAAATTCGGGTTTTTTAAACGAATACGAAATAAAAAATCGGTACTAACGGCTATAAATATTTTTAATACAATGGTAAAACCACATTTCGAATTTTGTTCAACAATTTTATATACATGCTGCACAGAAACACAAATAGAACGACTTCAAAAACTGCAAAACAAAGCTACGCGATCAATTTTAAGATGTAATATTTTAACACCAATTGAAAATATGCTTGGCGCACTGAAATGGCTCAATATATGTACAACAAAGACTTGAAATGAATACACTATACTTTATACAAAAAATGAAAACGGGAAACGCACCAGAATATTTGATAGAACAACTTAATTATGTTGGAGACATATAACCGTATCAACTAAGGAATGCAGAACACAGAGCTTTTGATAAAAACTTAAGTACAAAAATAATATTTTTTTAAGAATTTACTGTAAAGTATTTTAATACTACTAAATTACCCAATAAAAAAAATTATATCGTCGGTCACAGGTTGACAACTCAACTTTTTTTGTACTTTTCAGGAGACAAAAAATAACGTTATTACTCCGTCGCTAAACCGTGTTGGAAGTAAATAAAAAAACCAAGATTAGTAGAAGTAGGGAAGGGCATTTTTTAAAAATATAAATGAAACGTACTAACATGCAGACGGACAAACACAGTCTTTTGGCATTAAAGACCTGATTCGATTTTTTTGCGAGTTAAGAGTTGTCAACCTGTGACCGACGATATGTTTTTAGTTAATAAAGAAAAAATTTTAAAGATTTCAATTTAGTACTGTGTGGGTCAAAAAAGTATTATTTAAAATGTTTTTTTTTGTACCGAAGAAATTTAATTTTCCGCCACTATCATAAAATAAACAAAATGCCTTTTGTTTTTTTATTGTTGTAGTAATAAACAGACCTGTATTATTAGATCATGCATTTTCGTCATATTCTTCTGGGACTTCTACATGGTGCTGTAGCATGTTTCTCCCAGAAACACGCTATTTTATTTAATCATTTACACTTTCTTTTGTGAGCGTTGTATTTTTTTGCACTTATACTCATATATAAGTATGGTTGTATTGTTTTCGTATTATTTTAATATGCACAAAATATGCTCAAAGCGAATTGCGGCGAGAGTACCTGTTATACATTTGCCTTGCATGATAATGAATATGTAGTTTCATAAAAAAATTCGGTATTCGCTAAAGTTCGGTAAAAATTTTGCCGAACACCGATCATTAGCCGAGCACCATTTTTTTTACCGAACTCAGTAGCTGAACCCAATCATTCGGTCGGACACTAATGAATAGATGTATAAATTATATGAAATAAAACAAAATTCTAAATTTAGGTCTATATGAAAGTTATGCCATGATTTTGTTTGAATGGTTTATTTAGCATTTCTTGTTGCTATAAGTACAGAGGCACAATTTAAATATGGTTATTAATTATTAAGTTTTACATAGAATAAAATTTAATTTCTTTAGAATTTCTTTTTATATAATCAATAAGTTTATGCTTGCATAAATAAAAATTGCTGAGAATACAGCGAATGCCATTATTTTGTAACTTTTGAAATATAACCTTCATTTGCTGATTGCTCTAGAACATTTCAGTGGAGCAGTATTCAAAATGCAGTTTTGTAATTGTTAATGCAGTTACTGTAGAAATCTTATATCTTCTTAACAAAAACGCAATTTTCTTTGATATCTTTTTGCACACATAATCAAAATGTGGTACGAAGCTTAAGTTGTCCATTACTATACCCAGATATTGTATTTGTTTAACTTTTTAATATGTACATTTTCCATAGTAATACTATTGCTTGAAATTCCATTTAATAACATTGATTTTGTTTTATTTGTGTTTAGTTTTATTTTACTCATTTTAAGATATTTTTCATTTAGGTTAAGTACACATTCATCCAGATTTTCTCCACACGTATCGATAAGCTTGTCATCAGCGAACATGCATGAAAACTTTAAATTTTTTTATAACCTTTTCCATATCATTTATGTATATTTTATGTACAGTGAAGGAGTAACATCTACATGCAGTATCATAAAGTGTTATTTATTAAAAAAATTAATTATACAGTTTCTTTTCGAAAATCATCTTTATTAAAAAAATATAAGTTAAATTAATTCACGTGTCCTTTAAAACAACCTACAAAAGAACAAAAAGCTCAGTCCACCACCGTTATCGATTACTGCTTTCAGTCGTCGTGGCATTGATGAAACCAAATTGGTCATCTTCCTGCCTCAGTTAATGCTTTTTTCAATGATTTGGGTTTGTCGAATTTTGCGCTTTAAAAGCTCCCAAACGTGCTCTAAAGCATTTAAATCCGGTCTTTGCGGAGGGGTATTGAGTTGCCTGGGCGCTAATACAGAAGCCATTCCTTCACAATCAATGCAGTATGCTTGGGGTTACTATCTTGCTGAAAATCCCAAGCATTCCACAGATGGCTTCAAATTTTGTTCCAATATACTTTTATATACAAAAACCATCTTTCCAACGCCAAACGCTGCTAACTCCCCAAACAGTTTTTGGTTGCTATGGAGGCAAAAGATACATTAAGAAGTGAAGTTATTAGAAGAAGCTGAGAGGAGAACACAAGATGAAGCAAGAGACAATAACGGCCGACAAACACACGCATACATGGCAAGAAATCGTGTCACCAATACAACAGAAAATGGTACGAACCCTGTCGGAATTTGGTGAACTGACTAAAAATTAAATAACTTTTGGCTAATTAATTTAGGTCTAACTTTTAAACTAATACAAAAATGAGTCAGACTTTTAAAAAAATAAACAATGTTGTAATATTTATTTTTTATAAAACGCTAATTTTCTCAGTACATTCTTGAACGTAATTTGTCTAAACAGCTTGATTGTCATCACTGTGTTGTTGTTAGTTATGTGAATCCCAAAATAAGCAAACATTTGAGAAAAGTGGTTTGTGAGAAACATAAGAATATAAAATTGCAAGCAAATTAGAAGAAAATAAAATATAAATTGAAGAAAAAAGTGAATATTTAAATTTAATAAAGAAGTGAAACGTAAGTACAAAAAATAACAAAAGTTAAAAAGAAAAAACTAAAATGTTTTCCAATATGAGGGGTGGAAGTAAAAGAAATGTAAGAAGGTTAATAAAAAAAGAAAAAGCTAGGTACGTTGAAAAATTAAATTGGACCGGGAATCCAATGGCAGAAGAAGGGAATAACAGCACTTCAATTACGGAGCACCAGTGTTTAGAAGTAGGTTGTTTGTGGGGTTTCGCGACCATGATCCTCATACAAAATTGGGATCATGCCTACGGTACAGCCGGCATTTAAGTTAGTTGATTGGTTTGCTACATTGTGTTGTATGGAATAGGGGTATGTTGTGCGAAAATCGACCATTACCGATGTTCTTTAGGTAGGGTGTCAAACCGCAAAGATGGTGTGACGATTGTAGGGTTTTGATTTTGTTGTGGAGGGGGTGCGTGTGTGTATGTATGTATGTTTTTGAAAATATATGTATGTGTGTGTGTGTGTGTGTGTATGTTAGTTTATAAAAAGTTGATAATAT
The DNA here is from genome assembly GCA_956483585.1 of Gymnocheta viridis. Lineage (NCBI taxonomy): Eukaryota > Metazoa > Arthropoda > Insecta > Diptera > Tachinidae > Gymnocheta > Gymnocheta viridis. The sequence continues at coordinate 64,276,378 of OY101440.1, read as the reverse complement.
TTATAGAAATGTGCAAAGGAAAAATGTGCATACCTTAACCCTTTAACGGTCGATGGTGTTAAATTCGACCCCATGATATTTTGTGTTATGAGGCGGCAGCGTGTTCGGTTTTGCTTAAAGTGAAGTCGTGGTGGGGGTTCGGTTTTGCTTAAAGTGAATGGGGGTTCGGTTTTGCTTAAAGTGAAGTCGTGGTGGGGGTTCGGTTTTGCTTAAAGTGAATGGGGGTTCGGTTTTGCTTAAAGTGAAGTCGTGGTGGGGGTTCGGTTTTGCTTAAAGTGAAGTCGTGGTGGATGTTATTTTTGTTGAAGTGAAGTCGTAACATTTAATGTGTTCGTTAGAGGGTTAATACAATATGAATTAAACTACATTAGGGCGGTTTACGAAAGTCTGTGATTTTTTCGCTAGTATTTAATAAATAAAATTCATTTACTGCGGTATATATTAATATCCCTAATACTATTTGTTATCAGTATAAAATGTTAACCACATTATTTAAAAACAAAACACTAGTATTTAATAAATAAAATTCATTTACTGCGGTATATATTAATATCTCTAATACAACTCGTAGTAATTTGTTTCAATTTAAAACAATTTTCAAAATGAACATCATTAAACTAATACATTACAATCAAGTGTAGGAGTAATTATAATGTTTTTACTATCTAACAAAAAATAAAATAATAACAAATATTTTTTTTCTTTTTTCACTTTTTGTGTGCAAAACGTTTTCTTTGAATGATGAAAATCAATTGTTTCATTAAAACTCATTAACAAATGTTCTTATATACTTTTTATTTTTGCTAAAAAATAAAACTTTGATAAAAAGTTGTGGTCAAGTGTATAAATAATAAAAAATGAACAAACAAACAAACAAATGGTTAAATTAAAATTACATTAACATTTTTATTTAAGTAAATATGTTATACTATATTATTATTATTAAAAAAGAAAATAAAAAAATTATAAAAATCACAGCTTCATCATCATTCAAAGTAATGTTTGTTGTTGTTGTTGTTGCTGTTGTTGTTTTTGTCTTCAATACTCAATTTATTTCTCTGGTGTATCTTGAGCTTAAACGAAAATAATCAATTATTATTATATTTAATAATCAAAAAATAAAAATAAAAATTATTTTACCAGAAATTACCTGATGTTTCCGCAATAATGGTTAATTCATAGTATAACCCACTGCTTCCTTTCTTTATTTTGGAAATGTAGTATGTATTAACATTAACTTCTGCAATAGCATCATCGTCTATCGTCTCAATAAATATACTCGGTAGGTATATATAATGAGTTCCCTCTACCAGACACCGAATTTTCATTCCAAAGCGTGTCTGTACACGCTCCATCTTTATTATTTTATAATTACGATTAAAAACCATCTCCTTTATAGGGAGAATGGTTTTATTTTGTGATTTTTGAAAAATTTTTTTTAAATGTGATTCCATTTTTGATGATTTACTTAACTTGAATGACACTTAAAGTAAAATTAGTGGGGTTTTTATACAAAATTCAGAAATACAATTTTGTTTCTAAACAGGAAAAATGTTGAGAGGTTTTAATTTTAAAAAAGCATTCGTTGCGGTTTTTCATTTTGATAAAGTTCCTAATTTATTAAATATGTGAGAAATTTTAGTTTGAGGTTTTTTTTATTGATATACATATGCGGTTTTCATGTTTTATAAAGTTCCTAATTTAACAAATACGTGAGAAATTTTAGAATTTGTGAGGTTTTTTTATTGCTATGTATGTTTTATAATTTTAAAAAAGTTTCTGTTTCGAGGTTTATTTAAAATGTGTTTGCTATTTCATCATCATCATGATCATCATCAACATCTTCTTCTTCAGTACTGTCATACAAGTCGTTGTAGAATGCAAATTGCTTCTTCTTTTTAACGATTAGAGTATATGATCCCTTCGCTTCTTTAACTTTCTTTAAAATGTGTGGAGTTGTGTTTAGATAATCCATCTGATTTTTAGTAATAATCAGAAATCGTTTAGGTAAATAAATATGATATTCTTTATTTACAAGGCATCTTATACTTTCACCATATTTTGTATCTACTCGTTCTATCTTGTTGATTTCATATGCAGTATTTTCTTCCATATCCTTTAAAGGTAAGTATATAATATTAGGATTTTGAAACAATTTTCTTAAACTTGCTCTCATTATTTTGCTTTTAACTTTTCACTGTAAAACGAATTTTCAAACTGATTCTTTATATTCAATAATTGATACTATAAGGTGTTTTTAGATATTTTAATAACTTCTTATCAATTGCAGTTAAGCATAAATATTAAAAAATATACGTATGTATGTAATATATATATATATATATATATATATATATAAACAGCTGGTGTTTTAATCTTATTGTATCCAAGTTTGTGTTATATATATATACGTTATTTATAATGAAAGATTTAGTTGAATTAAAAACTTTGTTAAATATGTATTGGGGTCAATTTTTACAAACTGGTGATAAATATTGTACTTGTCATGCACAGTGGAAAACTTTTCAAATAATAAATGCAGTAGTTTTGGATATTATAATGCAGGTGTTCCTAACCGCAGAAGGAGGGACAAGAACTCAAATTTTTTCTCTTAATAGAGGACAACAAATGTCGACAAATATTCCAATATTTCATTTTAGTCACAATCAACATATAAAAATTGAGGTTATCGGTGGTATGATATCACTAGTTGGAACAGTCTATGAGGGTGGTTTTAAAGATATAAATGTACACTCATACAAACCATCGTGCGTTTATAGTGAAATAGAGGCTATTGCTTTCAGAGATACAAATAAACTATATAATAGTAAGACTGGTATCCACTCATTAAATAAAAATCAACAAAAACCTCTTCTCATTCAAAAAATAGTTAATGATAGTAAAGTTAAGAAAGGTGGTAGTAACGTGGTGTAAGGTGGTGACTCAGTTGATAAATCATTTGAATACGACGATTATTAAATTAGTATATAAATATGAGAAACAATTCTTATCATCTCATTTAAAAATATATCGCTAACTTAAGAACACGTCTATTAAAAAGAAAAACTAAAATGAAAAATATTTTTATCATATTTTTTTCATATATCTATATCATACAAGTGTTTTCAGCTTCATTACCTATTGATTTGAGTGAAAATGAACTTAAAAATACAGAATTTGCTATAAAATTACCGAATAATGATACTGTGAGCATACAACTAAATTTCAAACTTTTAAAGTATAGTAATGATTTAAATAAAAACATCGAGTTAACAACAAAAGCAGAAAATAAATCAAACGAAGAACAAGAAGACCCCTCACCACCACCTACAAATCAGTCTTTTACTGTTGAACAAGCTATTGAAACATTTAGGCAAGATTTAATAAAAAAAGAAAAAAATATTGCAGGAATAATTGAAAGTTCGGCTCCATTTTATAGACATTTTCAACTTCAATACAAAGATAATATAAAATTGAGAATCCGTTGTACATATGACAGCAATTACTTGAAACGTCGATTAAACATTTCATGCTTCGAATACCGTCAAGTTGAATACGAGAGAATTTTAAGTAATGGTGAAATTGAGGTGGCTTCTGAGGATGATACAACGTACCGATCCGATGTTACATTAATCAACATTCAAGATTATACCAATGATTTGGATATGGAAATATTATAAATTAACTAATATGATGAAATACATTTACTACTACTACTACTTAATATAAACTTTGTTGTTGATGTGTTAAGAACATTTATTTAACATAAATAAAAAAATTAAAATAAGAAAAATAATGAATAATCAGTTTTATTCGAAAATTTTACATGACTTCTTGAACGAAGAAAGGTTTTTGTGGTATGAACATGAGATTATTTTGAAGAAATTAAAAACTCAATTCGATGAATATGCATTTTATAAGAAAAGTAAATCAAAATTTGGATGTCATTACACCAATTGTGTGTGGTCCAACAATGAAACAACTTGTGGACCTGATACCTGTAAATGTTCCCTTATCGATAAAAGTTGGGAACAAGCATTATGTATAATGAATTTTTATAATAATTTAAAAACATAGACTTTATAAACAGTTCTACAGTCGTCGTCGTCGTTGTGACTTTATTAGTATTGCACAATGTCTGAGGAGAGAATATTAGTTGTAGATGTACAAGGTTTTTATCTCAACAATAAATTTATCGAAAAAGAACTGAGTATTTCAATTAACGATATACAAGTGCAAACATTTATTATTAAACCACCTTTTCCATATTCATTGTTGACAACAAAAGAAAAAGATTCAATTAATTGGCTTTATAATCATCATCATGGATTAAAATGGAAAGATGGTGATTCAACCTTAACAGATATTATGGAATATTATATTGCGCATGTTAAAAATAAAAATTTTATTTATTATGCTAAAGGATTAGAAAAAATTAAGTGGATTCAAAATATTTTTAAGGATAAAATTAATTTTTATAACCTAGATGATCTAAATTGTCCAATTTTAAAAACACTGTATCAAAATGATAAATCTGTAAATGTTTGTTGTTATCATAGAAAATATTGTATATGTGCTCAAAAAAATGTAATACTCTTAAGAAAGTTTATTAAATCAAATATTAATAAAGAAAACATAAAATTATAAAAGACATTTTTTTATTTATTATTTAACACTTAAATCAGATAAAATAATCATCAAACATCAGTTCATTCTGAATACTTGAAATGTCAATAACGATCTCTTTAACCGGAAACACTTCAACTTTGGTTGGAGAATATTTTCCTCCAATTGAACTGTCTACAAATTATGTTTGTGGACTTATTGATTTTGTAGCATTCAATTCCATACCCAATGTAGATGTTCACAACAATTTGTTTCATATAGGAAATCATATTATTACTATTCCAGTTGGTTCATACGAACTTGAAGATATTGATTTTTTCCTAAACTCAAGCTTAAACGATATTGATGAACCAATTTATCTAAAAATTGAAGCTAACAATAACACACTTAAAACTGAAATAACCTCATCAATGGATATAGATTTTTCACAACCAAACAGTATAGGAAAGTTGCTCGGATTTAGCAAAAGAAAATTAGAAGTAAATTCAACTGAATATTATAACACTGATCAAAATCTTCAAAATGATAAATCTTTGGAAGTGGTGATTGTAGATATTAATCAATTGAATACTACAAAGTTATTTGAATCTGATTTACCTACACATATTACGAATGTTAATACAATACGCATTGAAAGCAACTTAACAACCGGTACATTTATTAATAATACTTCGAATCATACTATTCATGAATTTCCTCTTGATGTTCCTCCAGGATATAAAATAAACGAAAAACCTCGAAATGTTATTTATTTACCCGTCAACTGTCAGCAAATAAACAACATAACGATTAGAATCTTAAATCAAGACGGTGAACTTATAAATTTTAGAGGAGAAAAAATCACTCTTAGACTCCACTTCAAACCAGAATAATGATCATTTACAATAAAAACATAGTGCAAAGAGGATTTCCATTCAATCCCTCATCAACTCACATTCGAGAAAGTATAAAAAATAAAAAACTGTTGTCCTCATCTAATACAGAATACTTAAAATCATTAGGATTTAATCTTCAACCATGAATGAAATACTAAATGTCCTTCAAAAACCTATATATGATGAGAGTATTGTAAAAAGAGAATATCATAGTTACTCTCCATATCTAAAATCATTCAACAACAATGATGAAATTCGTATACCAATTCAAAATCAGGATCTCTTTGTCTTACCAAGTGAGAGTATGATTTACATTCATGGTTTTATAGTAAAGAAGGAAGCAAACAAAGAGGTTCCAGCTATAGATGTGAAATTTAAAAACAACTTTGTTTCATATTTGTTTGATGAAATTCGTTATGAAATTAATGGTTTTGAAGTTGATCGTACACGCAAACTTGGAATTTCATCCACCATGAAAAATTTTGTATCATTGAATAAGGCTGAAAGTGCTACACTAAAAAACGCTGGTTGGTGTCTTAACGAAACTTTTGTTTTAGAAAAAAGTCATTTTAGCTGTTGTATACCTCTGAAAATGTTGATGGGGTTTGCTGAAGATTATAACAAAATACTATTAAATTCGAAACATGAGCTCATTCTTCAACGTTCTACATCCGATGAGAGATCATATTATTCTACAAATACAACTGATCATTTGCAATTAACAATTCTGGATATAACATGGAAAATGCCGCATATTCAACTATCGGACTTTGCAAAATTGGAAATGTTTAAGATAATCAACAGCAAAAATTCTATACCAATTGCATTTCGTAGTTGGGATTGTCATGTAAATCCTGCACTACCAACGAATACAAAGGTTTTATGGAATGTGAAGCTTTCTCCACAAAACGAAAGACCACGATTTCTTATAATTGGTTTACAAAAAGAGAAAAGTAAAGAACAAGGAAATATATTTGACCATTGTAATATCTCTAATTTAAAAGTATATCTAAACTCAGAGTCATATCCATATGATGATTTAAATAATCGTTTCGAAATGGGTCAGTATTCTGTTCTATATAATATGTATGCAAAATTTCAACAAAGCTTTTACATGCGAGAACCTGAACCATTGCTGGATGTTAATGATTACAAGACTTACGCACCGCTTATTGTTGTTGATGTTTCACATCAAAATGAGACTGTTAAAATTGGACCTATTGATGTACGAATTGAATTTGATACTGAAGCAAACAAACCAATTCCAGAAAAAACATCAGCATACTGTTTAGTTATTCATGATCGCTTAATCGAATACTCACCTCTAACAAGCGAAATTAGAAAAATTATTTAATTATAATATTTCTTTTAAAATTTTTAATAAATGAAAAAAAAAATGTTTATATATATATATAAATAAAACAAGATCTTTTTAATTCTTAATCGATGTATTTTATTAAAACATTTATAGTTTCTTTTTAGTTTAGCTTCGAAAACAAAAATTTTAAACATAAATGACCACAATTTATTGTATTAAAATTTTGATATCTATCATAATTATAACTAATGTTTTTTCCTAAATATTTTATTAATTGTTTTGGTGGTTGCAAATTGCCAAAGCTATCAAAATATTCGATTTGATTGTTGTTTTTCCAGTATGCTACCCAATGTGTGCTAGGTCCCTTTGAAGTATCCAGATTGATTATTCCACATTCTTTTTTAAATGGTTTGCTTGGAAGAGTGTTACACATAAACACACCTCTAAAATTTGGAATATGTTTTGCATATTTTCTCAAGTCTACGTCAGAAAGAGCTCTTTTAGGTAGCTTCATTAAAAATTTTGTTGATAAGGCTTTAAATATAATCCAAAACCTTTTTTATATGGTTTTAAGAACATGCCTTTTCCCATCGCAATGGCTTCCATTGTATTATTGTGTCGTTTTGCTTCAGTCAGTCAGCTGTTCCTTTCCATTTTTAACTGCATTGATTGCTTTTGTAATACCAGATACACCACCAGCTAAACCACCAAGTGCACCCAGTGCAGCAAATATAGGGGCAAGTGGAAGAAAACCTCCAGATTTTGGTAGCGGTATTATTCGAGGTGTTTTTATTAACGATTTTTTCTTCCCCTTGAAAATATTGTTTACAACTTTTCGTGAAATCTTTATAGCATCTTTCAAGTTTTCACTTTTCTTTATATTCTTTCTTGCACTTTTCAATGCATGTGTAAATAGTTTGTGGGTATTTACTGGAGACGACTTTTTAGTTTTACTAATAACGTTACCCATACCGAATTTTGTTTTTGCTTTCATTGTAGTAGCAACAAACCAAGCGTTTGATTTTTCACCCCAACTACTATCGCTTGCTTTGACCCTTTGCCAAGCCTTTTCAGTTAAAATTCTATCAGCAATATGTCTTTTCTCTAAATCTTTATTGTTTGAGTATGCTATATCGTGCTCTCTGCAAGCAGTATCCAATGGATTGATTCCTTGATCACCTCTAGCTAAACGTTTCTTTAATTTTGTACCAGGTCCGCAAAATTGATAACCGGGTAGATGAAGTTCAATGGGAAGTTTATTAATTATTTTATTTAGAAAACCTTTACCAATGAAGGATGGATGGCGACTGAATAACTTTTTATAAATGATAGTCATATCTATTGATACTTTATCGATTAAAGATTGAAATTAAATTGATTGAAAACAAATAAAAGAGACTGGTTTATATATTATGTTATCATTAGATTTCAGAATGCGTTTTTTTAAACAATATAAAAGGATTGATGTAAAGAATATCGAATCAAAGTTCGATTCATCAAATAAAATTCGTCATAGTTCATTACTACCGAATTCTATTCGAGCTCTTATTGTGGGTCCATCAAATTGCGGAAAAACAAATGTTATGATCAGTCTTATTGAAAGTCCTCATGGATTGAAATTTAAAAATATTTACTTATATTCAAAGTCAACACAACAACCGAAATATAAGTACTTAGAAAGTCTAATTAAACCCATTAAGGAGATAAATTTTTCATCACTTTCTAATAATGATGATGTTCTATCCCCAGACGAAGTTAAACCGAATTCAATATTTATATTCGATGATATAGCTTGTGAGAAACAAAATCATGTACGTTCTTACTTCTGTATGGGTCGCCATAAAGACATTGATAGTTTTTATTTATGTCAAACTTATACACGTATACCAAAACACTTGATTCGCGATAATGCAAATATGATTATAATTTTTAAACAGGATGTAATGAATATTAAGCATATTTACAATGATCATGTTGGTTCTGATATGACTTTAAAAACATTTCATAAGTTATGTGCCGAGTGTTGGAAAGAAAAATATGGTTTTCTAGTTATTAACAAAGATGATCCTATGAATAATGGTCGATATAGAAAAGGTTTCGATATATTTATAAATCTATAAAAGAAACATTACAGATATTTTAAAATCAGTACAAGATTAATTATTAAACTAATAACTTCTCAACTATAATCTGATACTAGCTATTAAATTGCTAACTGCTAAACTGATCTGTTTTGGATCTGTTTCTAATTCAATCTATAAATATGAATACAAATCTGGTTAATAATCTTATTAAAACTCGAAATATTTTAAAAAAGAAATATAAGAATATTTTGCTTGGAGAAATTGCAAATGATGAATTGTTGGAAAAGACATTGAAACCAATATCAAAACCATTAAAAGAATTAGTTCAATCAACTAATAATAATAATAATAATAACACCATTATAAAACATGAAAAATATCCGGATGACTCTTTTAAACATGATCTTGAGAATAATAAAGTTGCCTTCAGTACACCGTATAAAAAGAGTAAGCTTGATTATAACACGTTTTCTTCAAGCTCTAATAACAAGAAAATCGAGAAAAGTTCAAACACGTTTCAATCATTTGATGATGAAAATGATCATGATGATCATGATGATGATGATGATAATAACGATAATGTTGATAATGAGGATGATAACAATGATGATGATAACACCATTGCAATACATCCCAATCAAAGTATTCAATATAATTTATCAAAAGTTAACTTAAATATATATGATAAAACCTATGGTCCTCATAAGGATAAAAATCAAATATGGAGACTGGGTAATGAACCCATCGCTTTCAATTCAACGAATATTACTGTAGGTAATTTAAAATGGCCCTTCACATCAGGCTTATATGAATTGTTAGTTTATAAGAAACCAATCAGTTATAATAAAACAGATTTAAATAATTATAAACAAATATTGGAGATGACTAATGTCCATAAACGAAATAACAGTATTAATGGTCAAATTAAAGGAAATCGTTCAATTAAATATACAACGATTATTAAAAACCTATTTAAACAACAACAACAGAAAATTCATAAGGGAAAAGGTTTAATGAAATTGAATAGAAAAAAGCATAATTATGTTTATTGGGATGATCCTAATGAATTGGTTGATAGATTGCGTCTTTTGATTTCATCAACAACAGCTGGTCACTCAAATCATAATAATGAAATTGTATCAATTATTGAGGAATTGAGAGAAGCAAAAATTATTATATAAATAGACTTAAAAATGTTTAACAATTCATATTCATAAAATGCCTATCGATAAGTTTGGACATTATATTGAAAAATCTGTAAGATACCAAAATCAACATTTCAAGATTCATTTGGATAGTGATCGTAATTTCAACTTTAACTTGCGGAGAATAAAAAATATTGCTAGTCCTGTATTGGAAAACGATGCTGTAAACAAAATTTACATGAAAAGTTATTTAAGTGAAATAAAGAAACAACTGGATACAATGTATATGGAGAGAATTAAGGAAATGGAGGATCGTTTTAACGAAATAATACGACAACAAAACGTGTTGACTACAGAAAAATTTGATAATGTAGAAACACGTTTAAGTAAATTAATACATGATCAAAGTATAATACTAAATAATCTCAATCAATCACCAAAAAGAAATGAGATCATTATTTAATTACAAAATTGATTCAGTTGAAGAACGTCTAAATGAAAAACGAAGCTCATTACAAACCGTTTAAACATAGATATATATAAATCGTTTTTGATTTAAATTCAATATCAGCAGCATTTAAATTGATGTAATCTAAGATAGATGTTAGAAATGGAGCGACAAGAAGTGGTTCAGGAGCTTCATAAGCAAGCATGCAGAAATTTCATTCGACGTCGAGTGGTACACAAGGGAATTGATGATCTTTGGCAAGCAGATCTTGTTGAAATGGGCGTTTACTCAATATATAACAAAGGCTATAGATTTATTTTAACAGTTATAGATACATTTTCAAAGTTTGCTTGGGCTGTACCCGTAAAATCGAAAGGTAGTGAAGATATTACCAATGCTATGAAATCTATTTTTTCACTAAAGAGATTTCCAAAAAACTTACAAACTGATAATGGTAAAGAGTTCTATAATAAAATATTTCAAAACCTGATGAAAAAACATAATATCAATCACTATTCTACATATAGTATCATGAAAGCGTCTATTGTAGAACGATTTAATAGAACTCTAAAAGGAATGATGTGGAAAAAGTTTAGTCTACAAGGAAATTATCAATGGATACATATATGTAAGGATTTAATTAATGAATATAATAATAAAAAACATAGAACAATTGGAATGAAGCCAAATGCTGTTAACATAGAAAATGAAAGTTCTATATTAAAACAAGCCTATAATCATCCCAAAATATATAAATTTGGTAAACTAAAAGTTGGAGATCACGTTCGAATCAGCAAATATAAACATATTTTTGCAAAAGGATATACTCCAAACTGGACAACTGAAATTTTTAAAATTCGTACTTTACAGAACACAAATCCCATTACTTATTTATTGGAAGACTATCAAAGGAATCCGATTGTTGGTGGATTCTATGAACATGAACTATTAAAGACACATTTTCCAAATACATACTTGATTGAAAAAGTTATTAAAACTAAGGGACACCAGGCGTACGTAAAATGGTTGGGATTTTCCAATCAACATAATTCTTGGATCAATAAAGATGAACTTCAATAATATTATATATACTTCAATATGAGATTTATTTTTATTATATTATAAAATTCTCAAAAAAATAAAATAATATATAAAAAAAGTTTTGTTTTGATTTTTTTTATTTCTAAACGATTAAATTTTATATCAACTTAGTTGAGTATGGTTAAGAACAAGCACGATTAAATTTTATTCACACAAAAACAAATTGTGGTTACTTGTGTTTAAAATTCCTATTCAATAGATAACTATAGTTTAAAATATTTTAATGATATTCTTTATTTATTTATTTATTTATTTATTGTTTTTTCACATTGTATATATTCACTTATAATCTAAAATCACTTAATACTATTGTACAATATTATCACTTGAAGATGATGTTAATACATTTTCATTGGGATATGATGATGATGATGATGATGGTTGTTGACTATTTATTGCATAATGTCCCCATGCATATGTATTAATACTATTATCTCTAATAAATCGCTTATCATCTAAATAACTTAATGCTAATTTACTAATGTGTTGAGTATATATTTCATGAATCTTTGATCTAAATACATACATAGAATCATAGTACATTTTTTTTTCAAATAAACATTTTCTAAAGTCATTAATCGTTAGTCTATTGGTTACGCATTTTTTAACTCCTTTAATCTTTTTAATTTCTTTTTCCTCTTCATCAATTTTAATTGAATACATTTTAGCGCGTAAACCAATGAACTCTTTAATTATTTTACCATTACATTCATCCTTCATCATTCCTAATACTTTTTTATTGACAAGCGGTAAATTATAGATATTATCTTTCGGATACCCAGATGTATCAAACTGATTTCGTACATCGTTTCTAATATCGTTGTATAGATCATCCGTTCTAATATCATATATAAACGAGTCCGTGTCCATGTAATTTAAATTAATATTTTCACAATATTTCGGTTTCATATATTCGTAGTGAAAATTATACATTTTATGTTTCGAAAGTTCCAAGACAGAAAATCCAATGTAAATGGGTTTGTCGTACACAGTTCGTACTCTTTTCAATTGAATCGCAACCATTTGTTCATGAATTTTCAGACAACTGTGAAAATTGGGTTTGGCAATAAGAGCTCTAGCTCCTAATCTCTTCCCCCTACTCTCCCATTCACATACTAATTTTATATCTTTTCTTTTGTCAACATTTTCCATTGTCTTCCCATATACTGCATTATTTAACAATTTAAAAAAGTTCTGTTCAAATACATTCTTACCCAATGTTCGGTGATAGTTATTTATATCAATATATTTTTTCAACCAATCTGATTGATTAAATTGAAGAATTCTATGAATTTTCCTTAAAATCAAACCATGTTGAAGACATTGTTGCAGATTGCGATAGTGTATTATGTAATTGGTTTTATTGTTTAAGTCTGTTATTAATTTATGCTGTTTCATGCCCCCAATTTTTTTATTTTCTGCACAGAATGGAAAATCGCTATGACGGTCGTGCAGTGTAATTGGATATTCCAAGTCTACTTCTAATATGTAACCAATTTCTGAGTCTTCTTCCACTACATGTATATTAAAGTCTTCAACGTTTTCAAACCATTTAAAATTTTTAAAGGGAAGATACTGCGACATTGCATATCCATATAAATTATTTACATCAAAATACATTAGATAATTTGATTCTTTTGTGGGATCATAATCATTAACGTATTTATTATTTACTATGGTGTGCCGTTTACTACACTGAACAATACCTCCCCTAATACCTCGTACAACGAAATTGTACATGTTAATATCTGTTAGTAATTCCAATTCTATTTTAGTTGTTTTCAACATTGCATCCCAAGATAAGCCTGGAGTAGTATAATATTGACAAGGGTCTAAATTGTAAATTTTCTTACAAACTTTACGGAAATTTTCAAATATATCACATAGCAAGAGAACATCTACTTTTAGATATAATAGAAGATAGTCCAACAATTTGTTGCAATTAAATGTATTCCAAACATTTTCAGCATGTTCATAATCATCTATAATGCACGACTCATTTGTAAGTTTATTAAAGAAACATGATCGCGGTGGTAGTTGTGTTTCCTCCAACCGATCAACTGAGTTAAGAAAGTCATATGGAAAGACACCTTTACGCTTCATTAAACTGAATTCATTATGAGTTTGATAGATTAATTTTACTGTCGTCAAGTCATCATCAGACAAATAGCTAGCTAGTTTTTCTAAGCTCGACGGCATAAATCGAAAAGAATCTAGAAAACGTAATTCTATTGTCTTATCATTATCACCATTATCATCATCCTCATCATCATCATCATTATCAACATCATTATCAATGCAATCATTAACCGAAATTCTTTTCGATATAGATACATATAATTCCTTATTGAAAGGAATTATATTTATATCACCTTTAATACATGATAATTCTCTAATAAACAAATGACAATCATATGCCGAAAGATTGTGAAAAAATATCGGAATGAAGTTTGCAATTTGAAATTCTAAATTGCATTTTTTGTGTGCGGGACCTCTATATTCACCCGTTAGATGACAATGATCAGCCACACGATCTTCAACAGATAACAAACATTCACAAATGTGACAAATTTTGTCCTCCATTTGTCTGATCTGTTGAAGTGGTGTTAAGGAATTCATTGGTTTTACTACACTTAAATAATTCTTATAGATATATCTTACATCTTTAACTAAACTCTTAAAGAAATGATTAGGTGCGTCATCAGCACCATTATAAATTCTAAATATATCTAAATTAGAGTTAAATATACATTTAATATAATAACTGTATGCAAATGGAATGTGCTTTTGTATAGATTTAATATTTGCAGAATTTTGAATATCAACTGATTTTAGAATACATTCAAAATCAGCGTATACTATAAAAGGTACATCCATTTGCTTTTTAAAATTCCTAAAACTTACTAAATTATTGTCTTCAGTTGGCATCTTAGTTATCATTTTATTACAATGCTGTTTGTGTATGTTTAATGATGAATGAGAATGGAAATGTATTAAACAGGTATTGCATACATATGCCATAGTTTTATGTTTCGTTACTTGACTTTTAATTAATCTGTAAATATAAAGAAAAACTTAATTAGTATAAAATTATTGAAGAATATATATTCTTTACAATTACCTTGATATATTTTTTATCCATACATAATGGAATCTTCCTTCTCCTTCCTCCAAAAGCAACAAATTGATGTGTTGGAATTTTTCCTGCACAGTAAAATAGTATGGACCGACTATATTATTATCATCGTCCAATCCAAACACATTAATACTTATATCAGGATTTTTACTTTCGAACACTTTGATTTTATTAAGTGGTAGAGGAAAATGCAGACTTTTAAAATTTAATATTATATTATTTTCAAGCGTTATGATTTCTTCATTTATGTTGTTAACTTTATATGATGAACATCTATTGGTATGCAAATCAACTGGATAAAGTGCTGATATTATAGCCCACTTAAAACAATATATATCAGTATTTTGGACATTGATGCAAGCAAACTTTCTCTGTATTGTTAGAGGTAATGGAATATATTGTGACCCTTTAATACATTTATATTTGTTGACATTGATTTCAAGATGTGATATTTTAATTAATGACCATCCGCTATCACGTTCCTGAAATTCACTCATTTTTTTAATTATATTATTACATTGTTCATTATAAAGGTCAATAATGTCATCACTTGTCGTTGATATGCTTAGGATCACCATTTTTGTTTGATGCGATTTAGCTTCTATGATACATGTATCATGATCTTCCTTAACCAACATATACTCGCAAAATAATTCAATATTAAATTTTACACTCGAATATTCCTGTGTCACATTATATAACAATTCCATGACATTGTCTCTAATTGTATACAGAAAGTTTTCTGGTATTAAATCAGTTTCATTGCTATTTTCAATCAAATATGTTATGATGCGATTATTGAATACAGACTTGATACACTTTAAACTACCGTCATAGTTATTATATTTCTCTGTTTTTTCCGCACTGTTAGTTTTATGCATATTTGTTCTTATATGATAATGCCATTTAGTATTTGATATATATGTTCTACATTTGTCACAATATATATTGATTGCACCGCTGTCTGATATAGTATGAGAGTGTTGTTTCCATTCCTCGCGGTTTGAAAAATATAGCTTACACGTTGTACACTTAAACGATGAGGAAGACCCTTGATGATGTAATCTAATATGTCTCCTTAAATTTGTATTCATAGTGAACTCTTTCTTACAAAATTCACAAATAAATTTAGTCATTTTTATAAATATTTTTATTTAGACGTTGTTAGAGAAAAGTGGTTGAAATAAGAATGATGATATATTTGAACATATGCAGTATTTAATCTCTTTCTTAGAGTATACGATTTACATATAACTTTTTTTATCAAATCAACTTCAATACATATACAATCACATACGCAATTATTTAATTATATTCCTATATTTACCTAAGCTGTAGATTTCAACCACAAACCACATTGAACATTCCAAAACCGTAAATATTTAATTATAAAAAACATTTTATATTAAAATAGTACCCTATTTTATACTAAACTATTTCTGTAATAATACACTACAAAAATTTTTTCATTTCATAGTTACATATATATTTCACACAAAACAAACAAATTCACTAATTACAGTTAAAGAATGCATATTTGTGTTTAAATAGTTTTATTTTAAAAAACATTTCTATCCATATATTCATTTCTTATCACAAACGTAAAATTTTTATAATTCTAATTATAAACTTTTTACAGCAATAGAAACCACTGCACCTGCGTTTGCTACAAATATTATCAACTTTTTATAAACTAACATACACACACACACATACATACATATATTTTCAAAAACATACATACATACACACACGCACCCCCTCCACAACAAAATCAAAACCCTACAATCGTCACACCATCTTTGCGGTTTGACACCCTACCTAAAGAACATCGGTAATGGTCGATTTTCGCACAACATACCCCTATTCCATACAACACAATGTAGCAAACCAATCAACTAACTTAAATGCCGGCTGTACCGTAGGCATGATCCCAATTTTGTATGAGGATCATGGTCGCGAAACCCCACAAACAACCTACTTTTAGAGAATACTATAATGGAGTCTGTGATTGAAGACACAAACAAAGCAAAAGAAAATATACTATCTAAGAAATTATCGTAAAAACAGACCAAGCAGAGAAAGTTTTGAAGAACTGTTAGCAATTTTAAGAACCGAAAATTTAAATGTACCAAAAAGTGCGAAATCTTTTGAAATTAAAAAAAAGCAATCGTTATGTTTGAAAGAAGTTTTTTCGGGAGCATATTGTCATTTTGGTATTAGAAACCAATTGACTAAAGCTTCGAAGATTTTAATAAATTGTGATGAGATAGTGGTCGATATAAATATCGATGGTTTGCCATTGTTTAAAAGTTCTACCACCCAATTGTGGGCTATTTTGATGAGAACAGTTAATGTCTGCAATATATCCGTTTTCGCAGTTGGCATTTATCTAGGGAAAAAAACCGGTATATATAGATGATTTTCTGAAAGAATTAGTGCACGAACTAGAACAATTGTTTTAATATGGGATTTTAATTGAAAATAAATCAATTCCATTTCACTTAAGAGCAATTATTTATGATGCCCCTGCGAAAGCTTTTGTATGTGGCATTGCTGGTAATACGTCCTTTCATGGCTGCAACACATGTTGTCAAGTTGGTAAGAAAATTAATAAAGTCCTCACATATTCCGTAGAGCAATTTCAGTTAATTACTGACGAGGATTTTACATGCAGAATGTATTTAAAACAACACCGCAAGGAGTTTTATAAAAATAAAACTGGTTGTCAAGTACCTCTAGATCCAATGCATCTTGTTGACCTCGGTGTAACGAGAAAAATTTTAACACGACTCATGAATAATAAAACAAATTTGAAAGCCAGTAATGAAACTAAAGAGCAAATATCTAATCATTTGACTTCTTTGAAAAAATTTGTTCCTAAAGAATTTTCTCGTAACCCCAGAACACTAGATGAATTATTACATTGGAAGGCATCCGAGTTTCGACAGTTTTTATTATACACTGGTGTAGTTGTTCTTAAGGGGAGAGTACATGATGATTTTTATTATGAATTTCTTTTGCTCCATTGTGCTTATCGCCTACTTTGTTGTCTAAGAACATATGCTAGAAATGTAGATAATGCTCAAAATATGCTAGAGTTATTAGTAATTTTCCAATTGTTTTTGTGAGTGATGGCGTAAGAAAATTTGGAACTTGTAATAATTTTTCTGCATATCCATTCGAGAACTATCTGCAAATTTTAAAAAATATGTAAAAAAAACCCTCGAAAATTTTGCAACAAATTTCTGATAGAGTTCAATATGAAGAAATGATTCTACCAGAAGCTAAATCAAAGTTCAACGAAAAAAATAGCCAAACTATAAGCTATTCAAATAAAGATTTTGTATTTACTACAAAGTCTCCAAATAATTTTTGCGCTATAAAACCTTATATTACAATACTAATAACAGGTTTTTCTAGTACAGAACCAGGTTTTGTAATAGGCAGGAGATTTAGCAAAGTTGAAAGTTTCTTTATTGAACCGTTTGATTCGCATACAGTTCTAGGTACCTGTCTAGTTGACCCAAACGATTTAGAAGAGTACTTAATAATAATGAAGTTTTTAAATTAAAATTTTTTTAAAATCTGCCTGATTATTAATATGTATATATATGCATACCAGGCAATTTGTGGATAATTTTTCGAGCTATCAGGCATTCTGTTGCCATTTGGGTCTTTTGAGGACTGTCGATATAAGTTTATGTTCTTTGCAGCCCCTTTGAGGACACTGCCATTTGAGGACATTTTAAACGATGTTATATTTTTTAATGTCAATTAATTTTACTATACATATATATTCATGCCAACACAACATTTTATTGATAAATAAGTTTTAAATCAATAAATTTTGCATAACAAAATCTATTTATCTATCTTGGTGTTACCACACTTCCCTAGAAAATGTCCCCTTTAGCGGTGGCAAACAAATGATGCCGCGTAACAGCCAATTGCGATTAGTAACAAATGAATCAGTGTTGCCAGTACAGTTTTTCTAAATCCTGTTAAATGTAAGGGTTAAGCTAGTAATTTTTTTTAAAGTGAATTCCTTGTTTAAGAATCTTGTTCAAACAGTCTAAACAATTGTTTCATTGTTGAAACTGTTGTAGTATTGCGATACTTTCAGTAATGGTTGCATATTGATATCATCTGTATTAAATAAATTTAATAATATTTAAACTGAATAATATTTAAAATAAATATTTAAACATTCTGTACAAACTATTCCTCTGTGAAGCTTCTACATTAATGTACTATTTCGATTGTTTTTGGATGTAATTGAAACAATCAGGCTAAGAAGTACCTGTTTTCTAAATCCTTTATTAATTTGTGGAAAATAATATGGCCGAAATTTATAGATCAGTGAAGTTTAATATTTCGCAGAGTTTTAGTATGTTTTCGGAGCTATTATAAAATTAAATGTTGTGAAACATTTTAATACGTACATAGTTATTGTACCATGCAACCAAGTAGATAAATGGCATAAAATCACTTATATATACTGCTACCTTAAAAAATTTCAAAACTACGCTATTTATAGAGCGTTGTATGAGAAATTAAGATTTTAACGTAATATAAAGTTTTATATAACCGCAAAATGCTTTGACATTTTGTAAAAGCAAATAATTAAATTTTATTCTATTATTATTTAATGTCGCCCTCCGAAAACCTTTTTGGTGTATTCCACAATAAAATAAACACCCTAATGCCGTTTTTGTTTCTAGAAAAAAGTGCAACAATTTTGTCCTTTTTATTGTAAATTTGATATATAATGATTTTTTGAAGGCAAAACTCTTGTCTTGAGAAATCTTTACATTGCAATTTTTTTACAGAGTAAAAGAAATTTTATATTTTTTAGAAGAGAAAACGCCATTAGTCTAGGGGTAAAACTCCAAAACTGGTTAACCACAAGTCAAATTAAATTAAAGGGATATGAAATGCTGTACGCAAAAATTTTATGAATTTTTATACAAAAAAAAAAAAAAAAACAAAAACGACTGTCGGCAATTCATTGCAGTTTTGCTTGCCTTTGTTAAGGACTTCTTGCGTATGAGTTTTTTGGAACATATTATTTTTGTAATTGTTTAAAAAACTTACTTTGCCTTATTATAATAAATACAATTAAATTTATTAAAAACTTAACAAAAACTTTTAAGCAAAGTAATATATTCCTTAATATGATATCTATATTAACTTTATCAATATTATTTTAAAATATTATGAAACATCGTTTTAATATTATAAAAAACTGAATTTAATAACCCCTTACGAGCTATCTGTAATTTTATAAAATTTTTGTTTGATTTTTTCTTTAAAGGTACCATTAACTAAAACCTAAGCTTTTTTGCATATGAAATACTTACACTATTTTAAAAATGAATTTTATTTTTTTCATAAATATAGGTACATATATGAAATTGCTTTCAACTTACTCTTGGCTATTACATATATAAAATTACCCAATCCAATAACTGATAACGAACCAAGGAACTGTTCTATGTGTTAACAACAAAAAATGTTCTATAGCATTTACGAAATAATATAAGCCGAAACGGCAGAATAATTAATAGTCCAATATATATATATAAAATTTACTGAAAAATCGATGTAAAAAAGATACAAAAGTAATTAAGAAATATGCTTAATATAACAACAGCGACAACATTGATCATTTGCTCAAAAGAGTAATATATATTATTCATGCTCATTCTTCTTAGCTGTCAAAGTCCATATAAAAAAATAAGTGCAAATATTTGCTGTCAGAATAAAATGTAAGCTGTAGTTGTTCTAACCATTGAATAATATTAACATAGTGTTGACTTTCAGCGATTTGCATCTGTATTTTAGCGCTTTTAAAACCAGTTTAATAAAACACACTTTAAAAATGTGTGAATGCTTAAAAACTATTATGAAAACAGATTTAATATAAGTACGGCTATAAAAATCATATAATTACACCATTTTTTTCTGTATTGCTTTCAGAGAACGACAAAGAATACAATAATAAATAATTTACTCTAGCATATATTGAATATTTTCACTATAAAGTATTTTTCGTATCCGTTCAATTTCGTTATTGTATATATCGGTACGCATTTTGTTTTATACCTGTATGTATTCATGCTCATATTTGTTTATATCACTGTGCACCTATCGGTAGGTACTCTAATGACTATGAGCACATTTATTTTCCAATTTTTGTTTGATAAGTTTTGCCAGAAATTTTGCTTTTAGTTATATTATGGATTCCCTCCGTAATTATTATGAACCGTTTTTAAGCAAAATGCGATTAAGTTGTATTAAAAAATTCGCGTTAACTTCGAAAGTATAAAAATTTTACTTTCAAACAAATTTTTGCAAACATTTTTGAGAATAGGAAAAGCTTAAAAATTGATAAAGATTCTTAAAAAAAAGCAACCGAAACAAAAAAAATGTAAGCTTGCAAAAAGTTCTAAAATCCGCATAATATTTAAAAATATTTGCAAATTCTCCACATTCCTTACATTTTTGTCTTTTTAGAAGATTTTACGGCTCTTTCAAAACTTTGCAACTTTTCGCGGAATTTTATTAAAAATCTGCACTGACACTGCTTTAATATCACGTTAAAATTTTAAAATGTCCAACGAAAAGGTTTTTGCCGAAAGGAATTGTTTGGCTCAAGTTCAAATCTGAGTTTACCCATTTCTTTTTTAATTTAAGACAGCTTTTTTATTTATTCATTATTTTATTGAGAAAGTAATATTTGGAAAAAAAATACTATTTATCAGTCTAGCAGGACAAATCAGTGTTACTTTCAAAGTCGCTCTCCTTCGATCATCGATCATCAGCTCTCCTTGTTCGATTTTTGATATCAGTACCGCTCCATTCTGCTAGTCTTAATAAAAACTCAGATTTGAACTTGAGTGAAACAATGCTTTTCAATATAAGTTCGACTAATTACTTATAAACATTTCTTATTAAAGACAGAAAAACTGAAACTATATATACATAAATGCAACTAAAATTTGAATAGATGCTTATTTAATGATGAAGTAAAAAACTTTACTTACACTCCTTGTTACCAGATTTTTAATTTTTAACGTTCCGCTTGTAAACGTGTTGAACACAACATCAAAACAAAAAAGAAAACTCATCACAGTTCGAAAACTATCCGACTGCAGAAATATTTTGTGGAGAATTAAATTTTAGGAACGTAACCTTTGTGTTTTCAAAACGATAGTCAAACATCCAAGAATTAACTAGCTCAGATCTTAAACAACTAAAACTAAATTGGGCATTTTAAACATTTATGGTATATTGATTTTAAAATCGCTGAATTGCATGTGGAAAACGCTAAATGCATTCACTGCGACAACGTTTTACAATACTTGCATGTTTTCAACAAAATGGCCGCTGCAGAAAAAAATACATCTTAGCATGTTCTACAGTCAGAAAATTATTTGTGGTTAAATTTTTTGATATGGATTTTGACATTTGGATATATATGCAACTATACATTGACATTTTCTTGTTACAACACTATCATATTATATGAGGAAAACAAAACGAGACGGATATATGTATATACATCATAGTCGAAGCTAAAATCAATGTTAAAATAACAAAAGTATACATGTTTTTGTTCTTTTTAGACAATTTAATACATTTCTTAGATATTTTTGTTTATTTTTGCCAATATTTTAAGCTAAGATTATATTGAAATAAAAAGTTTCGGAATCAATACTATTATATTCTGTCTATGGTTTTAATCTTTTTTAATTTCTTTTCTTTTATTCTTCTTATTTCCTTTACGTTGGCGATAAGTGTTGCCATGAAAAAATTTTTTTTTATAGAAATTGTGTTGCCACGACAGCAGAAAGTTTTGTATGCAAAATAATAAAAAGAAAGAAAATAATACTTATAGGGGAATATATTATTTACGGTAGTTTTTTTAATGATATAGTAGATATTATGTTCTGATTTCAGGTTGCTTACTATATTCAAACTGTTAAGGCTAAACGCATTTATGCTTGCAACGTATAACCGGATGTATGGGAATATATCTAAATATAATATTGTTTAGCTCATACAAAAAAACGTTTAACTTTACTGTCTGAACATTGACAGATTTCCACTTGATTTGGTGTAAATCAAATTATTTGAAGTAATTTGCTAATATGAACAACACATTCTGCGTAACTCATATATCATGTTTAAAACCCATATATGAAAGCGCAAATACTTCAACCGAATTTCTGGTTTTAAATGCGTTAAAGGTACAGTTTTGCAAGCCAATCTCAATAGATTTTCAGATAGCATCTAAATTTGAAATGAGAATTAATTGGCTAAAATATAAACTCATTATAAGCAAATAATAAGAAACTTACAGTCTGGGCCACAATATCGAAAGAATTCCTTTTTTCTTACTATACCAACAACAGTTTTAAATTTTATTTAGAAACACGAAAATAACGCGTTGTCTACTTTTTTCTCATTGTAACTTTTTTCAAATATATAAGTTACGCGTAATTCGGATGTTATATTTTTTTATTTTAAATTTTGCAATACAATTATGTGATTATGAATGAAATGCAAATTATTGACAGCAAGTTTGTATAAAATATTTGGATAAGTTTTGATCGTAAACAAATTATTGCATCCGTTTGATTTTTTTCATGGATAATTTTTTATTATATTCACAAAAGAACATATGAACAAAAAAAGGCAGAGCATTAATAATATTTTTAACGTAAGCGTTCATGATCATATGTAAGAAATTGTTCACTCCATAATTGATTAATTTTTTTATTTGAAAAAGTTGGATATCAGTTACATGTATTTCTCTAACTATTGTTATTTTCGCTTATTCTTCTTGCTTGTGCTATCAAAATCAAAAGACCTGATTTTTTTCAATATACTGTACAGCTTTTTAAAATGGCATGCACACTAGCTAGCACGCTAATATTACTATAGTTCTTTCGATTTTTGTATAAAAATCTAAAATCTTTTGACTTATTGCAAAAAATTAAGTTTCAATATATTTGATTGATTGATATAACATTATCTTAGTATATGTAAAATATTATAAAGAACTTTTCAAGCTTAGATGAAACCATTATATTAAAGCTATTGAAAATCCTTCCAAATGCGCTTCGACATGTAAATACATATGTATGCACAATTATAAAATCCAATAGCATATTTCGAACCCGCGAAATTGTGTTGATAACACAATACAAAAAAATACAAAAACTGTATTAATTATGGAATAGTGTATGCCTAAACGGTTATATTATTAAAAATAATATCATCCTGCTAGAAATATTTAAAAATAATTATTCAGAAAGCTTTTCTTCAGATATAAACTTTGTTGTGAAAAAATAACAAAACTTCATGTTTACATTTTATAAAAATAACATAAGCGGCAACGCTCATAATTACTCAAAATCATTTGCAATCTCTCCAACTAGGTAATTTCGGAAGATCAACTGATTATTTTTCTTCCAATATTATCTGTCAAAGCCCAAATAAAAATCAATCGCAAACCGTTGCTATCAGTAGTTTATTGTAGGCTGCTGTTGTTGTTGTACGCAAGCGGCCATGTTTGGCTTTCAGCGTTTTGTATTTGCATTTCAGCGCTTTTTAAACCAGTATAATAAAATTCATTTTAGAAAATGTGTTGTGTGAAAAGTATTATTTAAACAAATTTGGTATAAGTACGGCAGTTAAAATAAAATTCATAAGACCATTTTATTCTGCAGTGTCCGCAGTTCTGAAACTCCTGTTTTTAAAAGTAAATATACGTAGATCCGAAACATTTTTTTTCGCACAGTATGGCTAATATTTTGAAATTCGTATTACGTATTTTTAATATCATAAGATAATTATAACACTTGGTTTGGATCTTTTAGCTTAATTTTTTGTAACATAGCTAAAGCAATTATTTATGCCAAACGCTGAACGAGATAATTTTCATATGGCGGCATGCATTACACTGAATATCTTATTGCTCATATTGTTATCGTTATGGTTTTATTACTGAATAGGATTTCTTTTCTCTCGTTTTTCTCAATTTCATATTATAAAAGCGTTGTTAAGCAATCTGTCCTAACAAGTCTGTTAACACATTAATAAAACTCTATCATCTGCAGTCGAAACAAAGCGACCCATGCATTATATAACATTGATTATATTTTTTATTTATGTCAAAACTTTGACATTTTCATGATAAAAATTGACAAGGCGGGCTATACATTATACAATATAATTGAATATAAGTTTTGGTTTCATTATTAAATATGATTTCTTGGACTCTCTTTCTTGTGAATTCCATGTTATAACACTTTTATTCCGCAATATGTCTTAACAAGGCTGTTAAAACATCAATGAAACGCTGACACGATCAATAGTGTTAGTGAACTACATTTAAGCTTAAGTCAATTTATTATTGTTAGATATGTTGAGCAAAATTTTTGTTGAATACTGTGTGAATATTGGGCAATTGCCTATTTATTATATGTTATTATTTAAAAAACTTTTGTTTGTTAAGGGTTTTTAGCTAGTCTATATACATGCATTTCATTGGTGCTAAAGCCAATTCATCAGTAGACCTTAAACCTAATTTTTAAATGTTTCAAACCTCTTTATTTATACAAAAGCTTTTAAAAACTCAATGAGAAATATAAAAATTACAATAGTATAAGCTTTGAAACTTATTCAAAATTCCCAACAAACAAATTATTAAATTCGATATGAATCTATTTTATTTTTTTTCAACCTTTATACAATTAGACGCCCTTTGGGTGACAATGAAAGTATTTAATAAGTATTTATTTCAAAGCCTACTATGCTTATACATATAAATTACAATAAATTTTTATAATTCTCATTGATTTTTTAAAAGTTTTTGTATAAGTAAAGAGGTTTGAAACATTTAAGAATTATGTTTAAGGTCTACTGAGGATTTGGCTTTAGCACCAATGAAATGCATGTATATAGATTACCTAAAAACCAGCCTTGAACGAAGTTCAAAAATCTTTTGGAAGAGGGAAGTTTAACTGGTCTTTTGAAGATCAAAGTACTGGTTTTAACCGTGGCCACTCTTACCAAGCCTTTAGATCCCGCATGGGTTTCAATAATGCGCGCAAACTTTCAGCAAGCCGGAGGTAAATAGTCGTAAAATGATGTCACCAATTTTTAAATTGTCCTCACTCGCCCATTTATTTAGTTCTAGATTAAAATGAAAGAAAGTAGTCTGTTTACCATCGAGACCAAAAATGATGGGATAGCTGCTGAACAAGTCTCCACTTCGATAACGTTGAACTCTTAACATGGGTATCGTCTTACTCAGGCAATGCATTGAGAGGGCGTCCAATTAAAGTGGCCGGGAGTGGCATCTGCGTCAGCTTGCACTAATGGTCGAGAATTTACTGTTGCCTCAATCCTAACAAGTAGTGTTGACAGCTCCTCAAACCACTGAATAGCTTGCCTAATAGTTCTGCGTAAATAATACTTCATAGAGTTCACCGTGGATTTCCATGCTCCGCCGAAATATGGAACACTTGGTGAGGTGAACTGGTTTGGTTTAATAGACCACGCCTAGCAACGAATCAATCAAGAGTAGCTAAAAACGCTCCAGTACTCAAATCCGACACCAGTTCTAGGTGCACATCCTTGATTACTATGTTGCCCATACAAAATAGGATCAGCGTAATCACACCCGACTTCGTTGAGTGAAAATCGTGCAGAATATTACGAACCAAAGAACTATCTTTGTGAAGAATTATTTGATGTTTGTTGTCCACCAACACGTAGTACCTCATTTGAATCCAACAAAGGTGAAAGTATTTTAAATTTTTTGTTAGTTATGGAAGCGAGACCTTTTTTGAGTGTTTTTATAATTTCTTAAAAATGAATTCGTTGATAGAATTTGAAAATTAATATTTCAGCAGCCTTAATTTCTCAACAATCTCTTTTTTTTACATTTTAAAATATGTATAAATCTTAGGCACCAGGCGAGTGCCCCCACTAATTTCAGCCAACGAAAAATTGTTTCATCTATTGTCTTAACTAGGTCTAAAGTGTCTGATATTGCAAATAAAACCAGATGTGCCCAGTTATTTTCACCTTGGAGTAGCCATGGGCGGCCTTTAAGCCACAAATCATTGTTTATTAAGAGACTTGATCTTACACATCGCCTTGCAGCATCGGCAGGATTTGTACTTATCGCCAGTTGACCCGTGGAAGGTTCTCCAAAATATAAGATGACAGATGACTAATAAACGTCTTCCATTTTTACGGATGTGAAAAAAACAACGCTAAGACTGTTTTGTTATCAGACCAGCATATCAATTCATTTAGATTCACATCAATGGCGGATGCCAAATGTTAATAAATAACAGTTGCCGACATAAAATGATTTTTTAAGCGCTTCACTCGCTAACGGATATTTGTTTCTTTCATCATTATTCAGTTGCAACATTGTTCGAATTGAAAGGTATTCGTCAGTTGCAGACTCACGCCATAGGATGCGCTGAAAGTCCTGATCACATTCTTGGACACTGAACATATTAAACATGTGTTTGATATCAGCCGATAAGCAATACCTTTTACAACGATACCTCAAAATTACACCCAATGTCTTGCAGCAATGTCGGGCCTTTAATAAATTATCATTTAGTGACTTGCCATTAGAGGTTTTGGCTGACCAAATACTACTCGAAGTTTGGTAGTTAAACTACTTTCTTTTAGCATAGCGTGGTGCGGCAAATAGTACACACGATCAATTTGGTCATTCAGTTGATCCGGCGAAACGAAACAACTTTCATGTGACCTTGTGCCAGGTACTCATTCATAAATTCTGTATCTCTTCGTTTTAAATATGGATTTAATTTAAATTTCCTTTCCATGGGTTTCAGTCGATTTAAGGCTATAGAACATATCAATGTCAGCCTTTTGAATAAATGGAAGTCTTACAGAATATCGATCAGCTGTAATAGTTGTGGATTGATAAAAATCTTCAGCTTGTTGATCTTCGACCGTCATGACAGTAGTAAATTAGGGCATACTTTCAATTTCCCAAAATAGTTTCAATGTTTGTTTTAAATCAGCTGCAGATGGGTCTGGAGTTGTCGTATAACACACGCTAAAACATACATTCCTTAACGCAACCATGCAAACCACAAACTACTAACAGACATGTAAAAAATGACTTTTGCAAATCGTCCAAATCAGCTAAAGTGCCGGTGGTTGAAGAAAGAGACAACTATAAAGACTTAATGTTGCGAAGAAGGGAAAATAAACAAAACAAAAAAATAAAATTGTAATAAAATTTTGGAAAAATTGTGGTTTGTGTGTGCTTTGTGTTTTGTGAATAGAAAGTTTTTAGCTTCAATATGATTATTAGTTTGTGGGAAAAGCAAAAATCAATCATTTCGTGTTGGGAAGAATAAAATACCACAAAGCAGTTTGTGTAAACTACGTTAATACCGAAAATAAAACCACAAAGAATGCAAAATATTTTTTCAATTTCTTTTTCGATGCTTGTGCGTATAGAGGGAGTCGGAAAATAAACTTATATAGTTTTCCCCTTCTGTCACCTCTGTATGCTTTGTGATGCAAACATTGACAATGTCACACATCCCTAAATGTATAATAAAAGTTATCGATACGCAAACTAAAACAAATTGTGTATCACTAATTTTGTTACTGCTTTTTTATAAAGTAAACACAGTTGGTTACTTTGTTTCGAAAAAGAAGAAAAACCGCATCACAAACTACTAACAGACATGTAAAAAATGACATTTGCAAATGGTCCAAATCAGCTAAAGTGCCGGTGGTTGAAGAAAGAGACAACTATAAAGACTTAATACTGCGAAGAAGGGAAAATAAACCAAAAAGTAAAATTGTAATAAAATTTTGGAAAAATTGTGGTTTGTGTGTGTTTTGTGTTCTGTGAATAGCAAGTTTTTAGCTCCAATATGATTATTAGTTTATGGGAAATGCAAAAATCAATCATTCCATGTTGGTAAGAATGAAATACCACAAAGCAGTTTGTGTAAAATACTTTAATACAGAAAATAAAACCACAAAGAATGCAAAATATTTTTTCGATTTCTTTTTCGATGCCTGTGCGTATAGAGGGAGTCGGAAAATAAACTTATATAGTTTTCCCCTTCTGTCACCTCTGTATGCTTTGTGACCGCATCACTGCAATGTGTTTTGACGATTTGGAACTCGGACATTATTTGCATTCACGCAACGTCCACACAGGACGTATCCAAATATTGTGTTTTGAGCCAACAAATTTCCATCTTTTATAATCCGCCCATGTCCCAAAAGAGTGAAGAAATAATCATATCCTAAGAGGATATAAATATCTTTTACGTTGTCAAAATTAGGGTCAGCGAGGGAGCGATTTTTCACTTCATCCCAGTAATTAATAGTGAGGAGAACAAGGTAACTTTGAGGTAAGACATTTAAAAATATGAGCAAGCATGATAATACTATCTAAATTATAAGCTGATTTCAATTTTAGTTCTACTATACCTCTTGTGGCTCAATGTATTCTGTCGAGTCGAGTATATTATACATTTGATAGCATCCCATATGATCTTTAACAAGAACTTTAGCAGCAGCCTAAAGCATTATTAAGGTTTTAATTTTTAAAGACACGGAAAGATTTATAGACGTATAAGAAGACGTATGGGATGCATCATTGGATTTCTACCTAGATGAATACGAGAGTGATGGGCTTTGCATGACTCGCATACGTGTTTTGAGGAGCAACTTTGTACCCCATGACACAGGGCTTAAAAAATTGAAACAACCGCTTTTCCTTTACAAACTCAACACGACTCGGCACCGTCATTCTACTAAATGTTAGACAATAGGCAAGATGATGATTCTGTGAGCACGCTGCACAGGGCTTTTTCATAACAGTGGTGAACGATCGGACTGACTTACTTTTCGTACCTGGTCGAATCTTATCATCGGAAGTGGGCACAGGCTCCAAAGCATCACAGCGTTCATTTATAAATTTTATAAAACTTTCCTGTGTAAGGAATGTAGTTTTGCTGCAATGTTCAGTTTTGTGACTGTCTATATCTACTTTTTTTGGCAAAAGATGTAACAGCAATGGATCACGTTTCTCTGCATCAGAGCCTTGTGCTCGCAACATTTGATGCGAAGGTTTGTCATATGGTTCTTCAATTTTTTCATTGATTCCTTCAGAATAGGTTTTGATCGGACACTGCTAGATGTCAGGCTCACCTTTTAATAACCCTTTAAGGTATTGAAACTTCTGAGAGGGATTTAACGAATAGTTATGTACGGAGCCTTTAAACAAATCAAAAAATATTCAGAGTATTATCGTCAAATACAGTGATATTCAGCTTAGGGAGACGTACATCGGCAGAAAGCTTGAAAACTATCAATGATTGCTTCTAATCTTCCCAGTCTGTTCCTATCTCGAATAGCGATGTATCATTTTTAAATTGGTTTACAAAATTTCTTAACCTGGTTGCGGTACCCTTCAGGTGGCTTCTTTTAGTACGTAGATTTGCAATACTGCTCATTGTATTTTAAATAAAATAATTTTTATTAGTAAATAAATTTTTATGCAGCTGGGAAAAAGTGTGTATGTAGAACAATTCATAAATTAAATCAGTTTGAATTTAATATAAAACAAAACACTTTAAACTGTTAATCTCACGTTTATCACGTCGGGGTCACCAAAAAATGTCTAAGAGAAAGACCAATGCGATTACTTTAACTCTCAAAAATGTACTGACCATTTATTTTATAATGAAGCTTAAAATTATGTACTAGTAAAACTAAAGTGCATCGTATGATTATGCCGTTACCTTTAATGTGCAGTAAATAAAGAACAAATAAAATTAAATGGAAAAAAGAACAAAAAACATAGAATTCAATTGCGAGGGTCAATTTAAAATTAATTACAAGTTTGGAAGAAAAAAATATATTTTGAACAATGGTCTCCCTATTAAATCCATTAAACTTATTTTTCCCTTTGTGTCTCATATTCTATTGAACATTGTGAACTATATTTTCTCGTCATCTACTTTTCCAGTTTCTTGGAAAACTGTTCGTGTTGTGCGTATCCCTAAACCCAGAGTTGTGAATAATTGTAATGATTTTAGGCCGACTCTTCCATACTTCCTGCCCTGCCCTCCATTTAAATAAGCATCAGATGCTTCTGTCGGCGAGACAGAGTATTTACGAGTCGCAGTATGCCTTTCGTTACTTAGTCTTACTGATTCTATTAGGGAGAGGATGAATAGATTTGTGCTATGGTATCACTTAATTTATCTAAGCCTTTCAATTATATTTGTTATGGTAGAATGATCAACAGACTAAAGGCCGAGGCACATGGAATCCGTCGTACGTTATACGTTGCTTTTTTCAACTGTCAACTAAATGAAATACAGATATCTTCTTTCAAAGATTTTCAAAAACTATTGTTTGTTGAGGGTTTTTTAGCTAGTCTATATACATGTATTTCATTGGTGCTAAAGCCAAATCATCAGTAGACCTTAAACCATATTCTTGAAGATGGAAATCGCAAAAAATTAAAAAAACGATTTTTTTTACCTTTTTTCCACTGTTCAGGTCCATAGGTAGCAAACCGTTACAAACTCAAGAAAGTAATCAACTACAAAAATGTACCTACGATTTCAGTAAACAACTTTTTAGAACATATGAACTTTTCCAAAAATTTTTTAATTTAATTTGTTTTTTATTTACTTCAACATTGAGATATAAACTATGCTATCTATTACAAAAATGTTCCTAAGATCTCAATAAAGAACTTTCTAAAACATGAACTTCCTAGGAATGATTCTTAATTTTTCATTTCATTTTTTTTTACTTCAACATTGAGATACATACTTTGCTATCTATTACAAAAATGTACCTAAGTACTCAGTAAACAACTCACGCGACCACCGACCGCAGCAGTACAGGTAAAGCAATGACCTCAGCACACGCATCAAGGGAGGCAGCACACAATATAAAAAGCTCACATCGAAGCATTACACAGCGCAACGTGGACGAGAGCTCAGCGGTGATCTTCTGCTATAGCATAATTCGTGCACAACATTTGCAACTGACAATTTCCATATGCTGTGTGAAAAAATTTATTTATTTTGCTACGTTTGCGGTCATCAAATCAGAAAAGAAGTTGCACAAGATTTCAAAAGGAAAAGAATCTTTTAACTTGTGAATTCAAAAGAGCATATACGTTATTTTTTGACGAAGTAGACTTGACCGGTGAAAATTACACACCTAATACATGGCATGGTTGAGTGGAGGCAAAGATAGTATGAAATATTGTAAGACGGTAAACTGGATTAATCGCCCACGTGATCATGATGCAACCAGTTGCTATGCATGCGTAAATTATACATGTCGTCTAAATCGACATGCTGAGAAGAACACTACCAGTGCTTGCACCTGAAAATTTTGTATCACCAAGGCCGCCAACTCCAGATCGTAGGACAGAATTTACAGGAATGACTAGAGCAAGTGGTGTTACTTATGAAGATAAATTTGATAGCGATTTATAAAGGTTGTAAAGAAAATAAAATAGATTCATATCGAATATAATAATTTGTTTGTTGGGATTTTTGAATAAGTTTCAAAGCATACTATGCTTATACTATTGTAATTTTTATAACTCTCATTGAGTTTTTAAAGGTTTTTGTATAAGTAAAGAGGTTTGAAACATTTAAAAATTAGGTTTAAGGTCTACTGATGATTTGGCTTAAGCACCAATGAAATGCATGTATATAGACTAGCTAAAAACCCTCAACAAACAAAAGTTTTTTTTATTAAATACTACGAAAATAAATAATGGAAGATTTGCTGTGATTTGAAGGTCATCAACATTTTGCAAGGGCTTTCCAAAATTATTTTGTTTTATTTGTAATTGGGATTCGCGTTCACCTCTGAATCAATTCCAATGTGATTCGTAGAGACCAAGAGGAAGTGTGGAGGAACAAATAACAACATAGACTGAAAAATGCACCTTTAATTGACAATACTCAAGCCATCTATCTTTTTCGCTTTTGTGGCTACGTCAGCGCTACTTAAACCGTATTAAGAATCATTCCTAGGAAGTTCATATGTTCTAAAAAGTTGTTTACTGAGGTCTTAGGTACATTTTTGTAGTTGATTGTTTGTTTGAATTTTTAAAGGTTTGCTACCTATGGACCTAAACATTGGAAAAATTGTTAAAAAAAATGGAATTTTTTAAAATTTTTTGCGATTTTCATATTGAAGATGAAGATTTTTTAATTTTATATTTTCACAATTTTTATTCTTTATGACAAGGTCTACAACTTTGCCTCAGAGAGTAAATCAAAATTCCGAACGATTTGAAAGATATGAACCTGAGAAAATCTTTGGGGGCCCATAAAAAAGTGCATGACTTTGGGTAAAACTGGGAGACACGGGTCTTCTTTTTTATCTTTTATTACGTAGTGGTGTTCGTATATGGTTGTTTTTCCATGACTTAAAAAATTACACAGTGTGTTCTTCATTAGTGAATGATGACTTTGATTAGGTGTGGTTATGCTCTGAATTATTCGCTTTAGTCGCTTAGGAGATGCAATTTTTCCACTTCTATTGGCTGCATGCTCTTCGATAATGACTAAAATGAATGTTTTATTTCGCAGCCAGTATGTGTGTTTAAAAGCTCTTCTTGTTTTTCGTCTTCTTTTTGCAAACTTTTGCTTCGACCAATCTGAAGCCTTAATCATTTTTTCGTAGCCTTTATAAAAATTTTCAAGTTTTAAACAATCTCCAGATTTAAAGATTGAGCCCCACGATGCAAGCGTGTCAATAAGTTTTTCCGCTTTAAAAATTCGATCAGTAATATCGTTGTTGTCCCATATTAATTTACAGATAGAACTATATTTCAATGTTATCTCCATTTTTCCAGAAACTTAAATAAATGCATTTATAAACGCATTATTAGAATATATAGCAAAAACAAATTATCAAATACATTTGGATAATTATAGCGAAAATAACATTCTTTTCTTAAAACTTATTTATAACAAACAAATGTATACATTCGGGTTAATATCGCATTGCAGAAATTATATAATCAGGTAGATAAAAAACAAAATATGTGTATTATCATAATTTTTAAATAAGTTTTCCCTGCTATATTTTAACAAATATTCGTATTTAGAGAACACATACTATATAAAATATATAAAATTAATTTAAATTGTAGCTACACATAGAAACACGTAGGCTTATAAGATTTTAGATACAGCATTCTCTGTGTATGGATGTAGTAAAAACACTTGAAAATAGTACACTTTAGCAAAATTTTTAAACGAGATACCTATTTTGTGACACTTTTATTTAGTATTTTAAATCATAAATATACATGTGTTATATACCAATGGACAGGTAGATAACTGTATTTTTATATTTTTTAAAATAAATAAGGCATTTGATTGAAAAACCTAAAAATTTAGCCATTCGTATTTTCTTCACATATATTTTTTAGATTTGAAAATTTTTAATTTGCCTTGGTATGAACATTTAAAAGCATTTCTCAGCTAAGCATCATTTAAAATGTAAAATTTCATAGAAAAACAACCACAGTTGCTTTAATTGAATTTTAATTTAAAAAATATAAAATCCAAGAGAATTCCGGCCGTTTTTTATTAATTGCTAATATTAATAAGAGCAGTTAAGACATCAATGTAAGCATTTTTTGTTAACTTTTGTGCAATTGGCAAAGGCGGCACCACGCTAACCTAATGACGCGCACTGTATGTACGTATACCAGTACTAGTTCAGCTACAAGTGAAAGATTTTTTCCACGTCAGCAAGAATACTTGAAGATATGCGAAGGAGACTTCTCGGGAAAAAATGTTCACAAAATTTAATTTCTGCATAAAAATTGTACCTCTGAAGATAACTAAATTAAATGTATATTTAAAGTACAAGATCCTACTTAATCGTAATATTTTACACATATTGTTTTTGAGATAGAAAATTAATAATCTTAATCAAAATATTTTAAATATGTACATAATTTTAAATTTCACTTTGAAACTTTAAAATAAAATATAATTTACAATTTCTTCAAGAGTTTTTACAAAGTTTTAAATCGCATGATACATTGTACATACATACATATGGGCAAATCCTTCGTGACGAACGCTACATTCGTACGGGTTTTCACATTAATATAAAATAGCATAAAAAAGAATTTTTAGCAGGTATTTTGCGAAATAATTGATCACAAAGTTTTGTGACGTACGTTACAAAAAACGGAAGTAACTTTGAAAGTTAAAGTATGTTTTAGTAATTTTTAGCGAATTTTGCATAATAAAGGACACAAAATCTAGTTCCTAAAAGAAAGAGAATTCTAAAAATAACTTATTTGCTTCGAAAAAATTTTGTCGTTATTTATCAAAATTTTTTTTCACTAAAATTGAAATGAATTTAATGTATAAAAATATGGCTTTCATTCGGATCATTTTCATTAACACTTAAGTAGTGATATGAATACCTAAAAAATGTATGACATTAGATTTGAGGTAGGGTCGGATTTGGTAATAATTTGTCCGTTAATGATCATCGAAATATATTTATTTTATTTACAATAAAGAAAATAAAATAGATTCATATCGAATATAATAATTTGTATGTTGGGATTTTTCAATAAGTTTCAAAGCCTACTATGCTTATACTATTGTAATTTTTATAATTCTCATTGAGTTTTTAAAAGTTTTTGTATAAGTAGAGGTTTGAAACATTAAAAACTAGCTAAAAACCCTCAACAAACAACTTTTAAATCTTTGAAAAAAGATATCGAGGCAATCTCGATTAATATAAATTTAATAATTTACAAAATTATATATCTAATTATTCCTTAAAAAAGTTTAATATAAAAAAATAGTTGGATCAATTTAAAAAAATTTTGGTTGGTAAACTGTTTCTGGGATTTTTCACATACATATGTATGTATATCAAAATTGAAAAATTTTATTTCAAAACTAACAAATTGTTTCAGAAAAATATATTTCTCAGTTAAACATTTTCCCTTTTATTGCTGAATTGTCTAGTTGTATATTCGATTTTTCTATTTGAATTCAGAAATTTGAATGTTTTTTTCGTGAGCGTGAGTTTTCGTGAGTTAACGTAAAGCAAAAATATGAGGTCGTGCGTGAGCGCGCAATTTTTTGTATAATGAATTTCTTTGCACACACTATTATGTCGTATGCCGTACAACTCTTATTGCCGATATATATTTACTGCAATCAGCCATATTAATGTTTTAAAATACGTTTTTTTAACACTTTAATTTATTTATATTTATAAAATTCTTCAGAGCTTTTATTATGTTGCTTGTTACTTCTTTCAGTATTACCATTACCATATTAACCACATTTCTTTGATGCGCAACTGCAACTGTTTACGTTTATCCTTATTTACTTAGTACCATATAGATTTTTCATGCAAAACGAGTTTACTAGAATAGCACAAAATTTTACAAAACTATAGTAAAATATATTATAACAAATAACGAAATGATATCTAAGAAAACTTATTTATTTTTTTATTGTTTCAGTTTTTAGACAAACAAATGCATGTTATGCTCAGTACGTTCGTAAATGCAAATATTAGCAAATCTGCAAAAGTTAGCTATTCGAAAATGCAACACTGAAGTACATATGTATATTATGCGCAAATAAACACAAAACACAAATAAAAATTGCTGATGAAACGGATTAGTAAGTATTAAATTTGTTATTTTATTAATTATTCTTTTTAAATATACTGTATTTACTTGAAACGTCGAACGTCTCATTCGAAAATGAGGATATTTTTGAATAATATTAAAATAATCCAACACTCTAGGAACTCTTTTCTTGCTCAGTAAATTTTTCAGTAATAAATTCATTTTTTTTTTTGTTCATAAACCTTTTTCTTTTTGTAGTTTACTAAATTTTAAATTATTAGCTTTATCAACCAGCTCACATTTACTATTCCATTTTGGTTACATTTTTTCATTCGAATATGCAAACACTAAAATGAGCAAACAGAAGCATAAGCAACATCTGATTGGCAGTGGCAGTGCAAAATAAACCTTGTGCAGTGTTGAATTTACTAACAGGCCCGACGTGGTTTAAAGGCAACAGTATTAATGTATTACAATGGTCAGCACAATCTCCGGATCCGATTGAAAACTTGTGTCAATGGTAAAAACATCTTTAAAAAAAGTATCAAACTCTAATGAGTTGTATGGAACGCAATACCGGTTTCAGTGTCCAATAATCTTGTTGAATCATGCGTAAGCGATATCGAGCAGTCTTGGACAACAAAATATTAGACCCAATGCGATATACAATATATTAGCGCAAAATTGTTAAACGCTTTCTTATATCCTTATTTAATATTAAACACGTAAAATGTCCTTAGTTTTTTCACAGACCAAATATAGCTTACTTTACTAAAAATAACGCTTTTATAAAATGAAAATAAAATAAAGTAAAAAGAGAATTATTATTATTTATTTATATAGAAGTGTTTGTAATACTTTAAAATTTTCTTTTATTTGTAATAAAATTTACAAGTTTTTTTCTAAACACGATAACATTTTGTACACTTTTCAAAAAATTTGGCATTGTGTTGTATATATTTAATCCTTTATAAAATAGTGATTTCTGCATGGCGCTGGTATTTCTCTTCGAAATATAAAATTTAGATCATTCCTTGGGCTGTATGGCTGTACTTCTCCAACATATCTCAATTGTTCGATCAAATAATCTGGTACATCTCCCATCTTCATTTTTTTAATAAAGTTTATGGTATTAAATTATAATCTTTGGTGTATATTAAGCCATCTTAGCGTATCTAGCATAAATTTTATAGATGTGAATCTGTTTCGGTATTCAAAGTGAGGTTTTATAATAGTGTTGTATGTGTTGATTGATGTGATAGTTGACATTTTGCTTCTTATTCGTTTAAAAAACCCGATTTTTCAGATTTTTTTACATACGTATTCAATATTGTCTTTTAACTTTAATTCGTTATCAATTATTACATTGTTCATTGTAAAGGGTATATTAGTGTTCATATTTATTTCTGTTATCTTTGTTTTATTTTCATTTAATTTTAGCTTGTTCATTTTTAACTATTTTTTATATTTTCCATATCATATGTAAAATTTTTGTAACATTTTCACAAGTTTCTGCATCATTGAAAATTAAAGCGTCGTTCGCATACATGATTATTTCACATTTCTGTAAAATTTTTTCCATATCATTTATATATTATAAATAAAAGGGCACCTATTCGACTCGATATTGTTAACTTTTGTTTTTTGTTTACGATTTGTTAAATACTTGTAAAGTTTTTTCAGAAGAACATCTCTGTCTATGTTCTCAAATGCTCTTTTGAAGTCAAGAAAAATTAACAACGTCTTCAGCTTTTCTATATTTACACTTATTTATAACATAATTGATAGTTGTTTCACATGAGTATTTTTTCTAAAACCTGATTGATATTTTGATAATAAATTATTTTCTTATTTATTTCCAATAAGCTAATTGGGCCTATTATTTTTATGTAAATAAAAAACTTTTTTACATCTTCTTCCCAACGTTTCGTCAATTTTTTGTTGACATCTTCAGGGGATTTTTATGTATATTTAATTTAAAAACATTACATATTACAAAAATAGAAAACATCAAACATATTATAAACTTACAATTATTTAGTAATTTATCACATTAAATTCTATTTAAATGATTGCAACATTTAACATGAAATTAAATTAAACACAGAACTTAAAATAGTATCACAGTGGTTTTCTTTTTGTTTTATTTTATCACAACTCTGTAACTGGAACTGATATTATCGGTGTCTTCCTTTTGGTTCATAGTTTTGTTAATTTTCTGTTGTATATGTAAGCTTTCTATTGTGTAACGCTTTTTTTCTTTTGTTTCTATGTCCAATATTTTTATTCTGTCAAAGTCTGGTTTATGTTTTTCGTTGATCATATGTTTTGCTAGTGCTGTTGTTTCTTATTGTTTCTCTATATCATTTTTGTGTTCGCATATTCTTGTTTGTAAACTTCTTTTTGTTGTGCCAAACAACAAAATTGACGAAACGTTGGGAAGAAGATGTAAAAAAGTTTTTTATTTACATAAAAATAATAGGCCCAATTAGCTTATTGGAAATAAATAAGAACATTTAAATAACCTGGCCACAAAATAAACAAATAAATTATTTTGTTCTAAATAGTCTTCCAACCGTTTTTTACTATTTTTTCGTAAATTTTTTCACATGTTTTTAGAGTGTTAATCGGACGATATTGTAAAAGGCACCACATTATTCCAAATAAAACACACGATCTTGTTGCGTTGAAAGTAATTTTAACCATCCCCTCTTTATTGTTATCCCAACTTATCTTTTATATTTATCTTACATAGTGTTGGTAAAGGGTAAATTATAGGAAGTGTTTAGTTATATAGGAAGTGTTTAGTTATAAGTACTTAGTATGTAAGTGAGGGTTGATAATAGTGTCACAGATGACACTACACCTCCC
Source organism: Gymnocheta viridis (assembly GCA_956483585.1). Classification (NCBI taxonomy): domain Eukaryota; kingdom Metazoa; phylum Arthropoda; class Insecta; order Diptera; family Tachinidae; genus Gymnocheta; species Gymnocheta viridis. The sequence goes on along the minus strand of OY101440.1, from coordinate 64,237,065 downwards.
TTCTTTTTAGAGAAACAAAGATAATTAAGATTTTGAAATTTTTATATCTTTGTTTCTACTTTGAAAGTGTTTTCACTTTGTTGTTTAAAAGTTTATATTTGTAAATGTTTAAAAGTTTAAATGTTTATATTTGTAAATGTTTAAAAGTTTAAATGTTTATATTTGTAAATGTTTAAAAGCTTGGAAACATAGGCATTGGCCACATACCTATGCACCTCCCTTTTTATAAAAAAATTTTTGAAACAAACAGGGTGATCAGTCTTGTTTGCTTCAATATTTTTCCCATAATATGTTGTTAGAGATTACGAAATATGTATCACATTTTTCAAAAATATTAAAAAAAAATTTATTTTCTTTGAAGTAGAAAAATTTTAAAACAATTTGATTTAAGGTTATTTGGTTAAATTAATTTGGTTAAGAGTAATATGCTTAGAGTAATTTGATTGAAAGTAATGTAATTAAAAGTAATATGATTAAAGTGATTTGATTAAATTAATTTGATTAAAAGTAAGTATCTATATATTTTTATTAATTTTTATTTTAGATAAGCAAATTTAAAGATCTTGTTAAAATTTTTTTGAAAGTAATTTAATTAATTGCAAAAAGTAATTTCCAATCGTATATACATATGTATAGAAATTTAGTTTTGTTTTTAATTGTATATCCAATTAGGATTTCTTCTTATATAGAAACATATTTAATAATAGATATATGAGAAAAAAGAAATTATGTTTTAATTTTTGTTTTTCTTTTTTTTTGTTTTTATAAAAATTATGTTTAATTTGTAATGGTAAATTTGTTTTAGGAATATGAAAATGAGGTTTAAAGGTTTTGTACTAGAATTTTTGTTTTGTTCTAGTTTTATACTAATTTTAATTTTTTCTTTTTTTTTTGTTTTTATATATATATGTTTAATAATATATGTATATAACTATATTTAATAATATTTGTATTGAATTTTTTTTTTGAGAATTTTTTTTGTACTAAATCTTTTAATTTTTTTAATATAGAAGCGAAAAAATTCTGTTTTAGTTTTTCTCTTTTTTTTTTATATGAAAATTTGTTTTGTTTATATAATAATATTAAAAATCTGTACAATGTTTTTATTTACATATTTTTGTTTTGATGTAATTCAATTAATAAAAATTAATTACATTTTTACTATCTATGTATATAAAGTACGTATATGTATATTTGTGTTTTTTCCCTATTTTTTTTATTTTTTTTTTAAATAAAAAGTTTTGTAAAATTATTACAAATTTTGTTTTTTTTTGTTAAATAGGTCATGATTTATTAAACATGTGTTCTAATTTTGATTTATTTCTTTGAGTTTTTATATTTGTACAATTATTATGAGAGTTAAAAGAGATTAATATTTTACAGTTGAAATCAAACACCGTGAAACAATCGGGATCTGGGGACAGTGCTCCGTGTAAGCAGGACACCACCCCTTCGGCTGGTGAGCCAATGACCCACCAGGAAGTCTTTTATTATGTGCAAATTTGTTAATAAGGATTTGTATCTAATTTTCTTATACGGTTTTTATGAACTGTTTTCCTTTTTTTTTTGTTTTTCTGTTATATATTGTTACGTTTACGTCATTTACACTCTCGACAACATAAGGACCATCGTAAATATTTGTATGTTTGTCATATGGTTCTTTTTGTAGTAAGACATTGTCACCAACTTGAATTGTCAAGGGTTTTGAAAATCTGTCATGAAATTTTTTGTTTCTGTCCTTGTGTTTATCAATAAGATTCCTTGCCATAATATGCGTTTTCTGTAGTCGGAATTTAACCTCTTTGCTGTAGTTGTCTAAGTTATAGATTGGGTCTAGTTTGGATTTCACCTGGTTTGGCAGTGTAGCTTTTTCCCCGAACACTAACTCAAATGGTGTGAATTTTTGGTCGAATACACTGTTTGGTGTTGTATTGTGACAAAATGTAAAATATTTTAAGTATGTGTCCCAATCAGTCATATTATCTTTCAGATAGGCTCGTATGTATTCATTAAAAACTCGGTGGTTACGTTCCACCGTACCCAAAGTTTGATGATGATATGGAGTTGAAAAATCCAAATCAATCTTCAAAAGTTTACATAATTCGGTAAATATCTCATTTTTAAATTCAGTGCCCTGATCAGATCTTATGGTGATCATTCTCCCATATATAAGTATAAAACTTTCAAATATTGCACGAGCAACAGTTTTAGCTGATTTATCTGATATTGCGATAGTGACTAAATATTTAGTCAAGTCGCACATTAATGTAACAGCATATTTGTTACCATAGATAGATTCTTGTAGAGGACCTATAGTATCCAAGACTACAATGTCAAATGCCTTAATAGGAGTTGGGGTTAGTACTTGTTCCTCTGAATTACCTGGTCTCACCTTATTTAAACTACATTCGCGGCAGTCTTTGACAAATTTCGAAATATCTCTCGTCATTCCTTTCCAGTAATACTTTGCCCTAATTTTTGCGTATAGTTTTTTCTGTCCAAAGTGTCCACCTGTTATTGGATCATTGTGATAAATTTTCATTATTTTTAGTTTATTATCTTCTTCAGTAACGACTTCAGTTGGTTCTATTAGTTGTATTTCAAGACTCTTTAAGTTTTTAATTCCATTATCTTTCAGATTCCCTATTGAAAAAATTGTAAAAAATGAATCGCTCTTACACCATTCTGCTACGAAAATTTTGTGATTGTTGGCTTCTCTTTCTAGCCTCGAAAGCAATTTACCTAAGCATATTGTTTCGTTAACAATGTTAAAATCGATATATAGAACTTTTTTAAATTTCTTGTATAGATTAATACGCATTTTTACTAATGTGTTGTTTGCATAAAATAATTCTGTTTTAATTTTAGCGATATTTTTGTCAAATTTACTCGAAAATTTGTCATAAATTTTTAGCTGAACGGAATTCTGTGTGTGTTTTGATGTAGATTTGCTTTGATTAACTTTGTTAGCCATGGAACGTGTTGTAACTGAAAATAGGTTGTTACAAGATTCTTTCAATTCATTAATGGAAATTCGTGATAAAGCGTCTGCACCGACGTTTTCCTTACCCTTTATATATTCAACTACAAAGTTGTATTCTAAAAGTTCCAATCGGATTCTGGTCAATTTTGAAGATGGATCCTTTATATTAAATAGGTAGACCAAAGGCCTATGAAAGGATCTGACTGTAAAAAATGTTCCATAAATATATGGGCGAAATTTGTTGATTGCAAAATGTATTGCTAATTTAATGTGATTATTTTCGAACAATTTTGTTGTTAATGGTTTCTTTAATCCAAAGTGATTATTATTTTTGGCTAAAGTTCGTAACATTTTTAGTCAGAAAGAATTGGACATGAGATAACAAAGCAACAAGGGAAAATTTTAACACCAATTAATTTCAACTTACACGGCAGAACAGAAACAACGTTGTTTTTCGGGAGCCGCTACACTCCCATCATCAGTGTTCATGTGTGTTTCCATGTATCCGCCACTGTTTAGGTGGCTCCTAATAGTTCCTGTTCGATTACAGGTTTTTTCTGTTCCGCTGAGTTGAATGTCTTTGACGCAAAGTAAATTGGTAAATCATTGCCATTTATGTTTTGGCTCAGTATCGCACCACAACCCATCTTAGATGCATCTACCGTTATTATAAAGGGTTTGGTGAAATCGGGATATTGTAGGATTCTTGGTGATAGTAAAGCTTGCTTTAATTTATAAAAACCATTTTGACATTGTTCATTCCAGATGAATTGTACGTTTTTCCTTGTAATTAAGTTAAGTGGTGCAGCTAATGTTGCGAAATTTTCAATAAATCTTCTGTAGTAGTTTGCGAACGCTACAAATCTTCGAACCTCATCTTTAGTAGTGGGAATTGGATATTGTTGGATTATATTGGCTTTAGAGTCATCTGGTAAAAGACCTTTTGATGTACATTTGTGCCCTAAAAAGGTTACTTCTGGTCTGAAGAAATTACATTTGTAAGGATTTACTTTTAAATTAAACTTTCTGACAATTTTAAAAACGTTTTCCAGGTTTGTTAAATGATGTTGCATACTGCAACCGATAACAATTATGTCGTCGACATATAAGAACGCTTGGTTAGGAGGTAAACCTGAAAATGCTATGTGCATCATGCGTGAAAATGAATTCGGTGCTATATTTAAACCAAAAGGTAACACTTTCCATCTGAATGATCCGCAATTTGTGCTGAACGACGTTATGTCTCGAGATTCTGTATGTAAAGGTATTTGGTGAAAACCAGAAAAAAGATAAAGAATTGAGAAATATTTAGCACGAACTAGATTATCCAGAATATCGTCGATTCTTGGAAGTGGAAATTTGTCGGCTATTAGTTTTTTATTCACCGCCCTATAATCAATGCACATTCTGTAACTTTTCTGACCATCTACGCTTTTTTTATTTACGCGCACAACGGGCCGACCTACTGGCTTAAGTGTATGTCTACGGACTTGGGGCATAATTGATGTCCCCTCCTCTCAACCTAACCTAGAATTAAAGGGCTGTTATAGTTTGATTGGCTGGGATCTATCAATTCATTTTTTAATAAATTTTCCACCTGTCTATCTTTTTCTTGTTTTTGTGTATGGGGTGTGCGATAATTTTTAATATAAACCGGAGTAGTATCATTTAGTCTTAGTCTTTGTTCGTAAAAATTGTTTACGGTTAATTTATCATCCTTTAAGGCAAATATATCAACATATTTTTTACATAATGGTATAAGTTTATCTTCTACCTCGCTTGGCATTTGGGTCTTTAGTAGATCTTCCATTTTTTTTATGCGATCATTACCTTTGTTTATATTTTTAATACTATAAACGTTATAATTTGAAAGTTTTTCAAGTTTTATATTTGAATTTTTGATAAATTTGTATTCGTCTGTAACGTTAATTATTTTTAATACGGGTGTATTAGATTCTACAATAGATTTACCTATAAAAACTCCATCACAGATTTCCTGTGAATCTAAAGAGACCGGCTCTGAAATTTTGCCTAATTTGAAAATTCTAAAAACTTCACATCTTGGTGGAATCACACAATTATCAGTGCCTGTTCCGTGTTTCATAGGAATCTCAATATATTTGTAGTGGTGCCGAAACGAGATAGTCATATTATCATAGTTAATGTTGCATTTATTTGTTTTAAGGAAATCTTTCCCTAGAATACCTTCTATAGGAATATTAAAATTATCTTCCACAACATGAAAAATTTGAAAAATAAAATGATTCTGAATAACAAGTTTAGTACGGATCGTACCTAAGGTTGGCACAGTGCTAGTGGTTACACCAGTTATGTTTATTATTTCGTTTCTATTTAATATAATGCCAGATTTTAGACAAGAAATTTTTATCAAAGAGACATCGGCCTGAGAGTCGACCAAGAAAGTGCATAATTTATTTGATTCTGTAAATGATAACTTGATAAAGTCCGAATAGTTTAGATTTATACTGTATATTGATTTTGTAGTTTTATTATGATTTTCATTTTCAGTAGCTATCTGTGATCTAAATTGACTTACTGGTTGTTGTCTAATTCCCCCAACATTTCCTGCTGAGGGACCTCTGAGTTTAAAGTCAGGGCCCTAGCAGTTCCATTGTTTTGTCTGTTGTTATTGTTGTACGTATAATTTTGATTTTGTCCCCTGTTGGGTGAAAAATTTCCTCTGTAATTATAATTACCACGGTAGTTGCTAAATCCTCTTATATTTCCATTTCCACGACTATGATTTCCATTTCCTCGAATGTAATTATTTCCCCTTCTAAAGTTATTGAAAGGGTCAGATTGAAAATGAGGACTTTGAGGTGATATTTGAATATCTTGAATTATTTGAATATCTCGAATTGTTTGAAAACCTCGAATTGTTATTTCTATTATTATTATTATTAGATAATAAATTATTTTCTTATTTATTTCCAATAAGCTAATTGGGCCTATTATTTTTATGTAAATAAAAAACTTTTTTACATCTTCTTCCCAACGTTTCGTCAATTTTTTGTTGACATCTTCAGGGGATTTTTATGTATATTTAATTTAAAAACATTACATATTACAAAAATAGAAAACATCAAACATATTATAAACTTACAATTATTTAGTAATTTATCACATTAAATTCTATTTAAATGATTGCAACATTTAACATGAAATTAAATTAAACACAGAACTTAAAATAGTATCACAGTGGTTTTCTTTTTGTTTTATTTTATCACAACTCTGTAACTGGAACTGATATTATCGGTGTCTTCCTTTTGGTTCATAGTTTTGTTAATTTTCTGTTGTATATGTAAGCTTTCTATTGTGTAACGCTTTTTTTCTTTTGTTTCTATGTCCAATATTTTTATTCTGTCAAAGTCTGGTTTATGTTTTTCGTTGATCATATGTTTTGCTAGTGCTGTTGTTTCTTATTGTTTCTCTATATCATTTTTGTGTTCGCATATTCTTGTTTGTAAACTTCTTTTTGTTGTGCCAAACAACAAAATTGACGAAACGTTGGGAAGAAGATGTAAAAAAGTTTTTTATTTACATAAAAATAATAGGCCCAATTAGCTTATTGGAAATAAATAAGAACATTTAAATAACCTGGCCACAAAATAAACAAATAAATTATTTTGTTCTAAATAGTCTTCCAACCGTTTTTTACTATTTTTTCGTAAATTTTTTCACATGTTTTTAGAGTGTTAATCGGACGATATTGTAAAAGGCACCACATTATTCCAAATAAAACACACGATCTTGTTGCGTTGAAAGTAATTTTAACCATCCCCTCTTTATTGTTATCCCAACTTATCTTTTATATTTATCTTACATAGTGTTGGTAAAGGGTAAATTATAGGAAGTGTTTAGTTATATAGGAAGTGTTTAGTTATAAGTACTTAGTATGTAAGTGAGGGTTGATAATAGTGTCACAGATGACACTACACCTCCCTTCTTTTTAGAGAAACAAAGATAATTAAGATTTTGAAATTTTTATATCTTTGTTTCTACTTTGAAAGTGTTTTCACTTTGTTGTTTAAAAGTTTATATTTGTAAATGTTTAAAAGTTTAAATGTTTATATTTGTAAATGTTTAAAAGTTTAAATGTTTATATTTGTAAATGTTTAAAAGCTTGGAAACATAGGCATTGGCCACATACCTATGCACCTCCCTTTTTATAAAAAAATTTTTGAAACAAACAGGGTGATCAGTCTTGTTTGCTTCAATATTTTTCCCATAATATGTTGTTAGAGATTACGAAATATGTATCACATTTTTCAAAAATATTAAAAAAAAATTTATTTTCTTTGAAGTAGAAAAATTTTAAAACAATTTGATTTAAGGTTATTTGGTTAAATTAATTTGGTTAAGAGTAATATGCTTAGAGTAATTTGATTGAAAGTAATGTAATTAAAAGTAATATGATTAAAGTGATTTGATTAAATTAATTTGATTAAAAGTAAGTATCTATATATTTTTATTAATTTTTATTTTAGATAAGCAAATTTAAAGATCTTGTTAAAATTTTTTTGAAAGTAATTTAATTAATTGCAAAAAGTAATTTCCAATCGTATATACATATGTATAGAAATTTAGTTTTGTTTTTAATTGTATATCCAATTAGGATTTCTTCTTATATAGAAACATATTTAATAATAGATATATGAGAAAAAAGAAATTATGTTTTAATTTTTGTTTTTCTTTTTTTTTGTTTTTATAAAAATTATGTTTAATTTGTAATGGTAAATTTGTTTTAGGAATATGAAAATGAGGTTTAAAGGTTTTGTACTAGAATTTTTGTTTTGTTCTAGTTTTATACTAATTTTAATTTTTTCTTTTTTTTTTGTTTTTATATATATATGCTAATATGTTTAATAATATATGTATATAACTATATTTAATAATATTTGTATTGAATTTTTTTTTTGAGAATTTTTTTTGTACTAAATCTTTTAATTTTTTTAATATAGAAGCGAAAAAATTCTGTTTTAGTTTTTCTCTTTTTTTTTTATATGAAAATTTGTTTTGTTTATATAATAATATTAAAAATCTGTACAATGTTTTTATTTACATATTTTTGTTTTGATGTAATTCAATTAATAAAAATTAATTACATTTTTACTATCTATGTATATAAAGTACGTATATGTATATTTGTGTTTTTTCCCTATTTTTTTTATTTTTTTTTTAAATAAAAAGTTTTGTAAAATTATTACAAATTTTGTTTTTTTTTGTTAAATAGGTCATGATTTATTAAACATGTGTTCTAATTTTGATTTATTTCTTTGAGTTTTTATATTTGTACAATTATTATGAGAGTTAAAAGAGATTAATATTTTACAGTTGAAATCAAACACCGTGAAACAATCGGGATCTGGGGACAGTGCTCCGTGTAAGCAGGACACCACCCCTTCGGCTGGTGAGCCAATGACCCACCAGGAAGTCTTTTATTATGTGCAAATTTGTTAATAAGGATTTGTATCTAATTTTCTTATACGGTTTTTATGAACTGTTTTCCTTTTTTTTTTGTTTTTCTGTTATATATTGTTACGTTTACGTCATTTACACTCTCGACAACATAAGGACCATCGTAAATATTTGTATGTTTGTCATATGGTTCTTTTTGTAGTAAGACATTGTCACCAACTTGAATTGTCAAGGGTTTTGAAAATCTGTCATGAAATTTTTTGTTTCTGTCCTTGTGTTTATCAATTAGATTCCTTGCCATAATATGCGTTTTCTGTAGTCGGAATTTAACCTCTTTGCTGTAGTTGTCTAAGTTATAGATTGGGTCTAGTTTGGATTTCACCTGGTTTGGCAGTGTAGCTTTTTCCCCGAACACTAACTCAAATGGTGTGAATTTTTGGTCGAATACACTGTTTGGTGTTGTATTGTGACAAAATGTAAAATATTTTAAGTATGTGTCCCAATCAGTCATATTATCTTTCAGATAGGCTCGTATGTATTCATTAAAAACTCGGTGGTTACGTTCCACCGTACCCAAAGTTTGATGATGATATGGAGTTGAAAAATCCAAATCAATCTTCAAAAGTTTACATAATTCGGTAAATATCTCATTTTTAAATTCAGTGCCCTGATCAGATCTTATGGTGATCATTCTCCCATATATAAGTATAAAACTTTCAAATATTGCACGAGCAACAGTTTTAGCTGATTTATCTGATATTGCGATAGTGACTAAATATTTAGTCAAGTCGCACATTAATGTAACAGCATATTTGTTACCATAGATAGATTCTTGTAGAGGACCTATAGTATCCAAGACTACAATGTCAAATGCCTTAATAGGAGTTGGGGTTAGTACTTGTTCCTCTGAATTACCTGGTCTCACCTTATTTAAACTACATTCGCGGCAGTCTTTGACAAATTTCGAAATATCTCTCGTCATTCCTTTCCAGTAATACTTTGCCCTAATTTTTGCGTATAGTTTTTTCTGTCCAAAGTGTCCACCTGTTATTGGATCATTGTGATAAATTTTCATTATTTTTAGTTTATTATCTTCTTCAGTAACGACTTCAGTTGGTTCTATTAGTTGTATTTCAAGACTCTTTAAGTTTTTAATTCCATTATCTTTCAGATTCCCTATTGAAAAAATTGTAAAAAATGAATCGCTCTTACACCATTCTGCTACGAAAATTTTGTGATTGTTGGCTTCTCTTTCTAGCCTCGAAAGCAATTTACCTAAGCATATTGTTTCGTTAACAATGTTAAAATCGATATATAGAACTTTTTTAAATTTCTTGTATAGATTAATACGCATTTTTACTAATGTGTTGTTTGCATAAAATAATTCTGTTTTAATTTTAGCGATATTTTTGTCAAATTTACTCGAAAATTTGTCATAAATTTTTAGCTGAACGGAATTCTGTGTGTGTTTTGATGTAGATTTGCTTTGATTAACTTTGTTAGCCATGGAACGTGTTGTAACTGAAAATAGGTTGTTACAAGATTCTTTCAATTCATTAATGGAAATTCGTGATAAAGCGTCTGCACCGACGTTTTCCTTACCCTTTATATATTCAACTACAAAGTTGTATTCTAAAAGTTCCAATCGGATTCTGGTCAATTTTGAAGATGGATCCTTTATATTAAATAGGTAGACCAAAGGCCTATGAAAGGATCTGACTGTAAAAAATGTTCCATAAATATATGGGCGAAATTTGTTGATTGCAAAATGTATTGCTAATTTAATGTGATTATTTTCGAACAATTTTGTTGTTAATGGTTTCTTTAATCCAAAGTGATTATTATTTTTGGCTAAAGTTCGTAACATTTTTAGTCAGAAAGAATTGGACATGAGATAACAAAGCAACAAGGGAAAATTTTAACACCAATTAATTTCAACTTACACGGCAGAACAGAAACAACGTTGTTTTTCGGGAGCCGCTACACTCCCATCATCAGTGTTCATGTGTGTTTCCATGTATCCGCCACTGTTTAGGTGGCTCCTAATAGTTCCTGTTCGATTACAGGTTTTTTCTGTTCCGCTGAGTTGAATGTCTTTGACGCAAAGTAAATTGGTAAATCATTGCCATTTATGTTTTGGCTCAGTATCGCACCACAACCCATCTTAGATGCATCTACCGTTATTATAAAGGGTTTGGTGAAATCGGGATATTGTAGGATTCTTGGTGATAGTAAAGCTTGCTTTAATTTATAAAAACCATTTTGACATTGTTCATTCCAGATGAATTGTACGTTTTTCCTTGTAATTAAGTTAAGTGGTGCAGCTAATGTTGCGAAATTTTCAATAAATCTTCTGTAGTAGTTTGCGAACGCTACAAATCTTCGAACCTCATCTTTAGTAGTGGGAATTGGATATTGTTGGATTATATTGGCTTTAGAGTCATCTGGTAAAAGACCTTTTGATGTACATTTGTGCCCTAAAAAGGTTACTTCTGGTCTGAAGAAATTACATTTGTAAGGATTTACTTTTAAATTAAACTTTCTGACAATTTTAAAAACGTTTTCCAGGTTTGTTAAATGATGTTGCATACTGCAACCGATAACAATTATGTCGTCGACATATAAGAACGCTTGGTTAGGAGGTAAACCTGAAAATGCTATGTGCATCATGCGTGAAAATGAATTCGGTGCTATATTTAAACCAAAAGGTAACACTTTCCATCTGAATGATCCGCAATTTGTGCTGAACGACGTTATGTCTCGAGATTCTGTATGTAAAGGTATTTGGTGAAAACCAGAAAAAAGATAAAGAATTGAGAAATATTTAGCACGAACTAGATTATCCAGAATATCGTCGATTCTTGGAAGTGGAAATTTGTCGGCTATTAGTTTTTTATTCACCGCCCTATAATCAATGCACATTCTGTAACTTTTCTGACCATCTACGCTTTTTTTATTTACGCGCACAACGGGCCGACCTACTGGCTTAAGTGTATGTCTACGGACTTGGGGCATAATTGATGTCCCCTCCTCTCAACCTAACCTAGAATTAAAGGGCTGTTATAGTTTGATTGGCTGGGATCTATCAATTCATTTTTTAATAAATTTTCCACCTGTCTATCTTTTTCTTGTTTTTGTGTATGGGGTGTGCGATAATTTTTAATATAAACCGGAGTAGTATCATTTAGTCTTAGTCTTTGTTCGTAAAAATTGTTTACGGTTAATTTATCATCCTTTAAGGCAAATATATCAACATATTTTTTACATAATGGTATAAGTTTATCTTCTACCTCGCTTGGCATTTGGGTCTTTAGTAGATCTTCCATTTTTTTATGCGATCATTACCTTTGTTTATATTTTTAATACTATAAACGTTATAATTTGAAAGTTTTTCAAGTTTTATATTTGAATTTTTGATAAATTTGTATTCGTCTGTAACGTTAATTATTTTTAATACGGGTGTATTAGATTCTACAATAGATTTACCTATAAAAACTCCATCACAGATTTCCTGTGAATCTAAAGAGACCGGCTCTGAAATTTTGCCTAATTTGAAAATTCTAAAAACTTCACATCTTGGTGGAATCACACAATTATCAGTGCCTGTTCCGTGTTTCATAGGAATCTCAATATATTTGTAGTGGTGCCGAAACGAGATAGTCATATTATCATAGTTAATGTTGCATTTATTTGTTTTAAGGAAATCTTTCCCTAGAATACCTTCTATAGGAATATTAAAATTATCTTCCACAACATGAAAAATTTGAAAAATAAAATGATTCTGAATAACAAGTTTAGTACGGATCGTACCTAAGGTTGGCACAGTGCTAGTGGTTACACCAGTTATGTTTATTATTTCGTTTCTATTTAATATAATGCCAGATTTTAGACAAGAAATTTTTATCAAAGAGACATCGGCCTGAGAGTCGACCAAGAAAGTGCATAATTTATTTGATTCTGTAAATGATAACTTGATAAAGTCCGAATAGTTTAGATTTATACTGTATATTGATTTTGTAGTTTTATTATGATTTTCATTTTCAGTAGCTATCTGTGATCTAAATTGACTTACTGGTTGTTGTCTAATTCCCCCAACATTTCCTGCTGAGGGACCTCTGAGTTTAAAGTCAGGGCCCTAGCAGTTCCATTGTTTTGTCTGTTGTTATTGTTGTACGTATAATTTTGATTTTGTCCCCTGTTGGGTGAAAAATTTCCTCTGTAATTATAATTACCACGGTAGTTGCTAAATCCTCTTATATTTCCATTTCCACGACTATGATTTCCATTTCCTCGAATGTAATTATTTCCCCTTCTAAAGTTATTGAAAGGGTCAGATTGAAAATGAGGACTTTGAGGTGATATTTGAATATCTTGAATTATTTGAATATCTCGAATTGTTTGAAAACCTCGAATTGTTATTTCTATTATTAGGCTGAAATGTTAAAACTTGGCATTCGTTTGGTTCGGTCGTTTGCTCGACAACTAATTTTGCGACCACATCTTTTAGGTCTACAAATGATGTTGAAGCAATTATTGACTTTATTAAAGTTGATTTTGCGTTTAAGCGACATACCGAAACGGTTTGTTCAACTGCCATTTCATGAGATTTTTTCTTCGTTATCCCTTCAGTGATAAGTGATCTTTCTAATGAGTCTGCTAAATCTTCAATCTGTTTTGAAAGATCCGCATAATTATTGTTTTTGATTTGTAGAGCAGCAATTTTGCCTGCAACTACTTTTGAGTTTTCGGGTTTTATTCTTTGTCGTAGAGCAACTTTTATTTCTTCTACTGTTGTGATGTTTTCTGGAAGACCCTCACGGGCCTTACCTTCTAGCTTGGACTTAATAAATGATATGAAGGTGTTGCTGAGATTGTCATCAGTTAACTCTTCAATCAGATTAATTTTGTCTATAAAAGACTCTAGCGCGAGTGGATCTCCACTATAATTTTCTCTAATTATATTAGCGCACATGCCTATAAGGGATTTCTTTTGCTCTAGGGTGGCCATGTTGAGAATTTCTAAATTTTCGTGCTTCGCAAAATTATTTTCAGAGCTGTTTTGTAGTTGTTTAATTCCTTCCTCTAATTCAATACTATCCTTCGCTTGTGAAAATTTGTCTTCAGAGTCTGACTCTGATTCTGTCATGAGGTCGATTAATTCCAACAATAAAACGTCATGGGGTACTTTTACTTTACAGTCTATCTTACCAAAACACCTCACCAATAGTTCTCTACAATGTATTAGTCTTTTACGTGTTATTATGTTGTTAATTATTTCACTAGCATGCAAATTTGCGTATGAAAGAATTTCGTTATAGCTATCTGTTAGTAAAATTATGTATTCCGTTCTTTTAGTTTCCTTTGCTGAAACCGGACGTTTTTGCAAAATTCTTTTCTTAATACCGAAAAATTTGTTAATAAGTTCATTGAGAATGTTTTGATCAAAATCAGTCATTTAAAATTTAAGCATGACTTAAATCTTCCACAATATAATTTTAATATTGAAAGAAATCACGCTCTTAATAAACAATAGAAGAAAAATTTATTTTTTTCCTCTTGTTAATAAAAAAATTATATTTTTCTTTGCCTTTTTATATTATAACAAATGTTTGCATAATTAAAATTTAATATTCCAAATATTTAATTTTATCAAAAATCTATGAGGAAAGAAAATAGTTTCAAATCGGTTTTTTGGGTATTCATTCAACTTGGGTATTTTAAGAAATTAAAGAAATTGATTGTGTAGTTTAAAAATTTTCGGATCTGGCAACTCTGTTTATTCACTTCCCTTTGTGCTTTATTTTCACACAATATACATATTACTTATTACACATTTTAACTTTCGCTTATTTATTATTCTTTCCATTTCGTCCTTGCTATTTTCTTATTTTTCGTTTTTACCTCTTTTCTTTATTTATATGTATTGGGGAAGAGAAACTTAATAATATTTTGCCAATTGCCAATTTTGTTTTTGAATAGGGTATAGGTATAAATTAATTTTAAATCTTTATAAATTTTTTTTAAATTGATTTTTTTTAATTTCTTTATTTGTTTGTTTGTTTTTTTTTTTTAATAAATTTTACATATCTATATAATTAAGTTAAAAGTGTTTATAGATATAATCATGTATAATAATTTTTAGTATGTATGGTATAAGTGTTAGGTGTTATTTAAATATATATGTACATGCAAAAATGTATGTAGGTATATTCACGTTGCTTCATCATTATTCCTCTCGGGCCACTATATCGTGATGCGTTGCCTTGTTACCGTCCATCAGATTGTTGTTGTTGCTATTTTGCTGTTTAGTTTTTGTTGTGATTCGTTGTTAATTCTTTGTTAAATTTATATGTTTTAATTTTTCATTTAACTTCTTTGTTTATATAATTGTTATTTGTATTGTTGTTGTTATTTGTTTACATTTATACACGTTAGTTGTTTATGTTTTTTCACTTCAGGTTTTTTATTAATTGTTTTTTTTTTAAATCAAATTTCAATAATATTTTAAAATTTGTCTTCTTTCTGTGTTGTTTTCGTTTTGAATTTTTAGTTGTTATGTTGAGTTGTATAAATTGATGATTTTCTTCTCTGTTGTTTCAGTTTTTGTTTATATCACTTCTTCGTTTTCTTTAGTTTTGTTCTTAAAGTTTGTTGATTTTTTTTTATCTTTTGTTTTTAGCTAGTTATGTATGTATTTTGTTCCAATTCCATGTAGTTTCTTTTCAATTTCGTTTTGTTTCTTTATTTCATTTTTATTTCTTATTTCAATTTTGTTTCATTTTGCTCTAGTTTTCTTTGTACTTTTGCCGTTTTTATTTTTTCTTATTCAGTTTGATTTGATATTTGATATTTATATTTTATTTTTTTTAAAATGAAGTTTGGTACAGTTGTACCCAAAACACACACAAAATAATTTGGCAACTTGGTTTTGTATTTTAAATTCATTTAATTTCACTATGTAAATTTTTGCTAAATAGTTTTTGTTGTTGATGTTTTTAAATATTTTTAATTTTGTTGTTCTTTCTTATCATTTCCTTATTTTTTCCTGCATGTTTAATTTTAGCTTAAGTTCATTTTTGGTTTGCTTGATTGCGTCGTCTTTTGTGGTGTTATATGTATGTATATTCAATATTTTGTGTCTTTGTTATATTTTGTACATGTGATTTTTAGCGTGTCTTATTAGTGTACATTTTTTTTATAGTTGCTTTTTCAACTTTTTCCTTTGCTTTTCTGTTGCTTTGTAGTATGTATTTTTTCTCCTTTTAATTTTCCCAGTTTTTGTGTATGTATTTATTAGCGGTTTTTCGATAATATATTTTGTATTTTTGAAGAACTTTACCCCGTTAGTAACTGATGTTTTCTTACTACGCACTTTTAAATCACTTTACTTTGTACTTTTTACGTACATAATTAGTATGTACATCTATATATGTGTACAAATGTATATTTGTTTAATGGTTTTTTCCCATTTTTAATTCACTTTTCCCAATGTCCTTGTAAATTTTATTTAATAGTTTTATGTTTTTGTTAATTAGTATTATATTTTTGTTAACTATTTTCAAGTTTTGTTGTATAGTTTTATATTTTTGTAATATATATATATATGTTTTGTTAACTAGTTTTAGATTTCATCGTTTCTAAATAGCTTTGTTTTTTTTCTCTTTTTGTTGTTACCTAATTGTAAGTTTTAAAATTTTAAGTATTTTATTTATTTGTGTTTTTTTTAATACTCTCACAATACTCTTTTTCATTTCCACATTTTTCTTTTGTCACGGTCGCCATGTAAAAGGCTCCACATTATTCCAAATAAAACACACGATCTTGTTGCGTTGAAAGTAATTTTAACCATCCCCTCTTTATTGTTATCCCAACTTATCTTTTATATTTATCTTACATAGTGTTGGTAAAGAGTAAATTATAGGAAGTGCTTAGTTATATAGGAAGTGTTTAGTTATATAGGAAGTGTTTAGTTATAAGTACTTAGTATGTAAGTGAGGGTTGATAATAGTGTCACAGATGGCACTACAATATTTTTCGTACTTATTCTTGTTTTTTTATTTTTTCGATGGTTGTTATCAGATTCTTTCCAGTTTTCAGGAAAAACACCAGTCTCTAATGGTTTATTTATGCTATTTAGTAATATAGTGCCTGTTATGTCCCAGTTATGTAGTATTACGTCCTTTGAAATTTTTTTATAGTCTGATTTTCTTTTCATATTCTTACATATAGTTTTTTTTTAATTTATTAATCGAGATTGCATCGATATCTTTTTTAAAGATTTTTAAAAACATGTTTGTTGAGGATTTTTTAGCATATACATGTATTTCCTTGGTGCTGCCGGCAGCGCAGTCGCGCATGTCTATTGCCACCATTACTTTTGAGCGAGCCAGTGTTGCCATCCTCTAGTTTTTTTTTATGTGTGTGTGTAGGTTCGTTTGCTTGCCTGTGCTATATTGGTTGTGTGTGTGCGTGTGTATGTTCGTTTGCTTGGCTGTGCTATGTTGGTTGTGTGTGTGCGTGTGTATGTTCTTTTGCTTGCCTGTGCTATGTTGGTTGTGTGTGTGCGTGTTTATGTTCTTTTGCTTGCCTGTGCTATGTTGGTTGGTTGTGTGTTTATGTTGTTGGGTGTGTTTCTGTTGGTATCTAGGCAGTGAATTTTTTGTTGGCAGACCATGTGTGTATATCTGATTATTTTATGTGCGTCGTCATCACAGACGTCATATTATGTTGGTATGGAGGCAGAGATATTTTTTGTTGGCAGAGAATGTGTGTATATCTGATTACTTTATGTGCGTCGTCATCACTGACGTCACAGTATGTTGGTATGGAGGCAGAGATATTTTTTGTTGGCAGAGAATGTGTGTATATATGATTGTTTTAGGTGCGTCGTCATCACTGACGTCATAGCGGGGGTGTGTGTTTATGTCGTTTGGTGTGTTGCTGATGGAATCTTGGCAGAGAAATATTTTGTTGACAGAGAGTGATTTATTACTGATTATTTTAGGTGTGTCGTCATCACTGACGTCACAGTATGTTGGTATACAGGCAGAGATATTTTTTTTTGGCGGAGAATTTGTGTATATCTGGTTATTTTAGGTATGTCATCATCACTGACGTCATAGCGTGTGTATGAGAGTGTGTTTGAATGTGTGTGTGTGTCTGTGTGTATGTTGCGATCACTTTGGTATCGTTGTATTAATGAGGTTTAGTAGATTTTATTTTTGTTTTTTATATATTTAAGTCTGTTTTTATGTATGTTTTTGATTTTTCTCTATGTTTTCATAATTCTGCTCACTTCGAGATTTATTCCTTATAATTTGGCTATATAGATATATATAGCATATTTTATTTTTTGTTCTTTTTTTATATTTGAGTCTGTTTTCATGTATGTTTTTGATTTTTCTTTGTTTTCATAATTCTGGTTACGTCGACAACTATGAACTCTTTGGTACAGTCCTGATTAATACTACGCGATTCTCATAAGTGCCTATAAATAAGAGGAGTGGTACAACTTTTAATCATACTTACCAGAAAAGTATATTGACTAGTATAAATTTAAAAAGCTTATTTTTTCAAAGTGTCCTTAAATAAAAATAGTTTCAAATAATTGTTGTTAGTTTGTGCAAGTAAAGAAACTTGAAGAAGAATTTTTTAATATTAATACAAATAAAAAAATCAATTACTATACAAAAATGAATACCAAAAGTTGCATTATTTGTAATAAAATCTTTATGAACCAAATAAAATTAAATGAGCACATGGAAGTGCATTCTTCGGTTATGAAGTTTGGTGGTGATAGTGTTGGTGTGAGTGTATTAAAAAGGCATTGTGGATCCTGTAATGAAGTGGTACAACTCTCTTCATGGAACAGCCACATTAAAACCAATGCTCATAGAAAAAGATGTCAGGAAGTTAGAATTAATGATGATCTAACTAGGAGAACAAGTGATTTTAAGGGGAGGATCGAGACATATGTATGTGTGAACAAAAATGAAGGTGTCTTGTATCCAGAGGAATTTTTCTCTTCGGTCAAGAGCTCCATTGTTAGTCAAATAAATGAATGCAGTAAGATTCATACTACACTCAAGCTTAACATGGAGCTCATTTGCGATTATATGAAAATGGCAAATGATGAGATGATCGTGTCCCCACTTGTACACATATCGAAGATGATGCTGGTGACCCTCTCTGACGATGTAGAAGAGCTGTACAAGAAACATACAGAGGAAATACGTACAAAAATGGAAGAGTTTCAGGAGAGGGATAGCGGATGGACATTGATTTCTATTAATTCCCTTGAAATTAATATAAACAAGGCGTCCATAATAAGAGGGTCCAGTTTTATCCCTCTCCCAAGAAATATTGCAATGAAACGTGCATGCATAAATGTCGTGAACTCTGATGTTTATTGCTTTAAGTGGTGCATCATTGCGGCTTTATATATTGATAGTAATCTTGACCATAGACAGAGAAATCAATGTAGAAGCTACAACATTGAGAATATCAAAGCTAATAAAATTCTTTTAGGAGAAACTATGATAAATTTTGATGGTTTAGAGTTCCCCCTCCCACTGAAGCAGCTAAAAAAATTTGAAAATCAAAATGATGTTAGCATAAATGTATTTGGTCATAATGGAACATCACTTATCGGACCATACTATGTGACGAAGGGGGAAAAACAAATACATATTAATATGCTATTGCTCGCCTCAAATGAGAGTTTCCACTATGTACTCATCAAGGATATATCAAAGTAAGTTTCATTAGTGTATTTATTAAAAACGTTTTCTCATCTCTTTTTAAAAATTTACTTGTTTTCGTCGTTTACTTATTATTTTGTTTTTTCCGCTCTTCTCTAGGCTTCTTCGATCTAGCATAACATCACATGTTAATAAGATTATTATTTGCAACACCTGCCTTTATCATACACATGATGATTATATATATAATCATCATAAAAATGTATGCTCCAGGAAGGTAATCAAAATGCCTGAAAATGAAGATGCTCTACGGTTTAAGAACTTTTACAAGCAGCTGGACGTACCATTCGTCATCTACGCCGACTTTGAATCCATTTTGGAGAAAGTCGATGAGAGTGTAAGTATAACAACAACAAATATACAAAAGCACCATGCATGTGCATATAGTTATTTTATTAAGTGTAGTTTTAGTAGAGATAATAATTTACATAGGTATTATTTCGGGGAAAATTCAGCAAAAATATTTGTTAAAAAAATTGTTGAAGATTCAACGGATATTTATGTAAATTATCTATCTAAAGTTGTGAGCATGATGATATCTCCAATAGAATTAGTTAACTATAATAATGCAGAAAATTGTCATATATGTAAGAAAAATATATAAAATGATAAAGTTAGAGATCATTGTCATCTTACGGGTATTTATCGCGGCGCAGCCCATAGCGATTGTAATTTGAATTACAGAACGCCTCAATTTATACCGGTTATCTTTCATAATCTTTCTGCATATGATATGCATCTCTTTTTCAAAGAACTTTCAGGCATACAAAATGCCAGTCTAAAAGTGATTCCCCAGAGCACCGAGCGCTATATTTCTCTGTCAATTCATATTAAGTTAGACAAAAAACATGGATTCGAAATAAGATTTATAGACTCGTTTCGATTTATGGCTTCGAGTCTAGACACATTAGCGAAAAATCTTGATAACAGTGATTTCAATACTGTTCGATCATGTTTCGCTGATGAAAATCATTTCGAACTGATTAGAAGAAAGGGTGTGTTTCCATACTCTTACATGGATTCCATGACCAAGTTTGAGGAAACTGAACTCCCTAGTAGAGAAGAGTTCTTTAATATTCTAACGAATGAAGAATGTGCTATAGTCGAGTATGAACATGCTCAAAAAGTATGGAGAGAGTTTAACTGTAAGACTCTCCTTGACTATACTGAGCTCTACCTAAAGACAGATGTTCTTCTTCTAACAGACGTGTTTGAAAATTTCAGAAAAATTTGTAAAGGAATTTATGATCTTGATCCATGTCACTACTATACAGCACCAGGTCTATCTTGGGATGCTATGCTCAAAACCACTCAGGTTACGTTAGAGCTGTTTACTGATTCCGAAATGTATATGTTCATGCAAAATGGAATAAGAGGTAGACTAGTTCAATGCTCACAAAGATATTCTAAGGCCAACCATAAGTATTTAGAAGATTTTGATGTTACAAAACCATCTGAATATTTAATGTATTTAGATGCGAATAATTTATATGGGTGGGCAATGTCAGAATATCTTCCCTGTGGAGAATTTGAGTGGGTATGTGATCCTGATTTTGATGTGGAAAAAATACCTGATACATCACAATACGGTTACATATTAGAGGTGGATATAGAGTATCCCGACTCAATACATGATCTACACAATGATTTACCATTTTGTCCTCAAAATAAGACAGTTGGAGGATCTAAATTCAAAAAATTGATTGCAGACTTAGACCCTAAAACAAGTTATACTATACATTATAGAGTTTTAAAACAAGCCATTTTAAATGGTCTCATTTTAAAACAAATCCGTAGAATCCTTAAATTTAGACAATCCCCTTGGCTTAAAAAATATATTGATTTAAATACATTCCATAGAATAAATGCTAAAAATAACTTTGAAAAAGATTTTTTTAAACTTTTAACAATGCTGTTTATGGGAAGACAATGGAAAACATTGAAAAACGTAGGGACATTAGAATTACTTCATCATGGGAATCAACAAACAGAAATCATTTGGGTCTCAGAGCATTAATTGCAAAACCAAATTTTATGCATTTGTCGAAATTTTTTGATGATATGTATGCGGTGGAGTTGAAAAAAATGGAACCAGAGTATAATAAACCTATATACGTTGGCTTTACAGTACTAGAGTTATCCAAGTGGAAAATGTATGATTTCCATTATGGTTTCATGAAGCCTAAATTCGGAGATAACATTTCTCTCAACTATATGGATACTGATTCTTTTATTTACTCGATTCAAACTGATGATTTTTACGATGACATCCGTAACGATATTAGTTTGAATTTTGACACATCAGAATATCCTATAGATAATCAATTTCATTTACCGCTGCTCAATAAGAAGGTTTTAGGAATGATGAATGATGAAAACAAGGGAGATATAATGACAGAGTTTGTAGGTTTAAGATCAAAAATGTATTCTCTGTCGACTCTCCACTCGGAAGATGTTAAAAAATCAAAGGGGGTTAAAAAGTCTGTAATTAAAAAGTTGACCATTAATGACTACAAGAAATGTTTATTTGAAAGTGAGATCTTGTCAGATGAAATGTTTTTATTCAGATCCAAAGCACACCAGTTGTATACTCAAAAACTATATAAAGTAGTGCTTAGCTCTTCTGATGACAAGAGAAATATTATGAAAGATAATATAAAAACGCGTGCTTGGGGACATTATATAGATAGAATTAATGATTCAATGGATATAGATTAATATGTTTTATTTTTAATATTACCTGTAAGATGACAATGACGATTTAATTTTATCCTATTTTTATTAGTTTCTATTGATTTATTATATTATTTATTAATTATTTATTTAATTTATTTATTAATTTAATTATTGATTTATTTATTTATTATTATTTCATTTGGTGTTCTTACCTATGCCCAAATCATTTGTAAATAAAAAGCAAAATATTGTATAAAGTTTTTTCCATATTTTTATTAATCTATAAAATTTAATCTGTATTATTATTAAGATTTTTTAAGAAAAAAAAACTAAATAAAAAATAAAAAAATGTTGAATTTTTTAATATAAAACAGTGAATAAACTGTGTGTATTTTCTTTATTTTGAAGTCTCTTTTTTAAGTAAAATTGCATTTCTTTTGGCGCAAATACCATAGTTGTGATAGTCACAGTAGAAATCGTCTGGATACTTGCTATTCATTTGTTTAAAGTTGATGCAGGCAATATTCTCAATGTTAACAATTGTTAGATGAATCATTTCTTCCAACCATTTTTTCTTTTCTTCACCTTTAACATAGATTATAGAATATTTTAAGTTGTCTTTCAAAAATCTGCAAACGCTTTGAAATGATACTGATCCATCGTTCCAGTATAGATGATGATAGTTTTTTGTTAACCAATTTGCTTCTCTCTGCTTTTTTGCCGATAAACACTGGAAATCATATGGAGGTTTTATAATGAAATTGGTGTGTTCATTATTGTTGAAAACAACTGCTACTTCTTTGGCAATAAATTTGTTTGAATTACTTTTGAAACCTTGCAAGTCTATGAAAACCTTGTTATCCTCCATATTACTGAATTTATAAGAGTTTCCGAACTTGTCCTTTTATAGGAATATATTCAATTATACGATCATGAATAAGAATACAGTAAGCTGATGTCTTTGATGGAATATTTGTGTCTGTTTCAAATTCAATTTTTATATCAATTGGTCCGTTATTGAGCGACTCGTTTTGATGGCTAACATCTACTACAATAATCGGTGCATTATTTTTAAATTCTTGAGCGGTGAGAAGCGGTTGAGACTCTCTCATGTAGTAGCTCTGTTGAAATCTTAGATACATATCATATAGAATTGCATAACGCTCATTTTTAAATTTAATATTTAGATCATCATATGGGTATGATACTGAATTTAAATGAACTTTTAAATTGGTCAGATCACAATGAACAAACTTATTTTCTTGTTGAAAAGCAATCAATACAAAACGGGGGCGTTCTCTACTTGCGGCTAATTTAACATTCCAAATATGACTTGTTCCTGTATTTAATTGTGGATTTACATGACAATCCCAACTACGGAATGCCATCGGTATAGAAGCACCATTGCTAATAATTTTAATCATATTCAGCTTACAAAGATCAGATAATTGTACGTGTGGAATTCTCCATGAGATGAGTGAAATTGCAAGTTTTGCTTTTTCAGTAGAAACGTTCGAGTGTACAAGATCTTCATCATTCTTATTACGCAAGAGTATCAATTCATGTTTTCCATTTAGTATAACTTTGTTGTAGTCTTCAGCGAATCCTAAAAGCATCTTAAGTGGTACATAGAAATTAAAGTAGCCATTTACAAGTTTCAAATCATCAATTTTATTCCAACTAGCATTCTGCATTCCTGTGCTTTCCGTTGGTGATAAAGAAACCAAGTTTTTTATGGTGCTTGTGGCTCCTAAATATCTTGTATGATCAATTTCAATGCCATTCAGCTCATAGCGAATTTCATCAAATAGATATGCCACAAAGTTGTTTTTTAATTTGAAATTACCTGTAGATTTAGAGGTTTTCTCATCTACAACAGATCCTTCCACATATATATAACTTTCACTAGGTAAAACATACAAATCTTGATTTTGTATTGAAATGCGTATTTCATCATTATTGTTGTAAGATTGTAGGTATGGCACATATGTATGACATTATTTGACTATTTTATAACAATATAAATTACTCTGCATAAAAGAACAACTTTAGTATATAATCTGACTTTGAACACACAATACACCTACATATCTATTAAATATTTACTATACCTGATAACCTAATAGGATACCCAATAACCTGATCTGGTACCTGATAATCTGATCTGATACATAATAATCTGATCTGATCTGATATCTGATAATCTGATCTGATACCTGATAAGCTGATCTGATACCTGATAATCTGATCTGATACCTGATAATCTGATCTGATACCTGATATTCTGATCTGATACCTGATAAGCTGATCTGATACCTGATAAGCTGATCTGATACCTGATAATCTGATACCTGATAATCTGATCTGATACCTGATATTCTGATCTGATACCTGATAAGCTGATCTGATACCTGATTACCTGATCTGATAATTGCTGTTGCTAAACATGGATGAGAAAGTTTTAAAAGAATTGGTTGCAACGAGAAATGTCTTGAAGAAAAAGCTTCGTAGTATAAAAACTGGTGAAATAGATACACGTGATCAACTAAGAGATACTTTCAAACCTATAACAGACCCCTTAAATGAATTTATAAATAGTTCTAACAATATCAATAGAATTATCAAAAAAGAAAAGAATAAGATGAAAACAGAAATTGAAGAAACTAGCAGTCCTCATATTAATAAATCAACAATTAAATTGGAGACAAGCACACCAAAGAAACTTGTAGAAGGAGCAATATTTGATAATAGCAAATCATTCAATGATTCTAATGAAAGTAATAGTGATAATGAGGATGATGATAATTTTTACTCACAGAATTCAAATATTGAAGAGAGTTACACTGACTTATCAGTCTTGGAGGGCAGAAATGAATTAGATACTAACTATGGGCCACATAAAGATTTCAATAATGAATGGAAATTTGGTGATAGTAACCTCAAATTAAATGAGGGTAAAATACAGGTTGGTGGTCAAATATGGGCTCTAACGCCAGGACTGTTTTCTCTAATGTTTCATAAAACGCCAAAAAACTATGATAAATATGAACTAGAACTCTACAAAAAAATCTTAATTAGTACAAATGCGTATAGAAGAGAATATAAACCTGATGGTCAAATCAAGGGAACGAAAGCATATAAATATAAACATATTATTAAAAAGATGTTTAAAGAGCAAAACCAACAGTCTGTATCAAAAGCAATAGCAAATAAGACATCATCTAATTATAAAGGTGGTGGATTGATGCAATTTAACCCCCATAAACCAAACTATATATACTGGGACGATCCAAATGAGTTGGTAGATCGACTTCGTCTACTGATAGCATCACAAGCTGCTGGTCATACTAATCATAATAACGAGATTGTATCAATTATTGAAGAACTACGCGAAGCTAATATAATACAATAATCTATATAAAGTATGTCTGTTGATAAGTTTGGACACTATCTAAACGGTACAAGCGATATAATTTCACTGAAAAATGCCCCTAGACTGTTGGGGTTCTTTATGGATACGAACAACAACATTGATGTCCAAAACAAAAGAATCAAAAATGTTGCAAAGGCTGTGGAGGAAAACGATGTTATCAATAAATTGTTTCTGCAAAATCAAATCGAAGAAATAGAATACAAACTATTAAAATACTTTAAGGAAAATAACAACAAAATGTATGATACTTTTAGAATTCAACTCGAAATGCTACAACAAGCAACAACATTACAGTTGGAAAAGAATAAGAAAATTGAAGAAAGCATTTCCAAAATCAATACATTTGTGGAAGATGGTTATCTACAAAGATTTGTTGAGAGTCTACAAAAGAAAAGTTAAATGAAAAGATTTATAGATGGGAAAATTACATGTTCGCATCAATAAGTAAAAGTTCATCAAGCAGATTACAACGTATCCAAATCAATTCTTAAAACTATAAACATGTCTTCAAAAAGAAATCTAGTTAACGAACTCCATAAACAAGCTCGAAAATCTTTTGCACGTCGTAGAGTTGTGATGAAAGGAATAGATGATCTCTGGCAAGCTGATTTAGTTGAAATGGGGAATTACTCTATAGACAATAAAAATTATAGATTTTTGTTAACCGTAATTGATACATTCTCAAAATATGCATGGGCAGTACCGCTGAAAACAAAAACTGCACTTGAAACAACACAAGCAATGGTAGATATTTTTCAAACTTTGCGAAATTGATGGATAAGCACAAAATTAATCACTATTCAACGTATAGCACAATGAAAGCATCAATAGTAGAACGATTTAATAGAACATTAAAAGGGATGATGTGGAAAGAATTTAGTTTTAATGGTTCGTATAACTGGTTGGATATCTACAAAGATCTATTAAAAGCATACAACAGTAAAGTTCATCGTACCATCAAAATGCCTCCAATTAAAGTCAACTCAACAAATGAGAAAAAATTATTAAATACAGTATACAGTCATTTGAAGATGTATAAAATCTCGAAATTTAATGTTGGAGATCATGTGCGCATAAGCAAATACAAACACACATTTGAAAAAGGTTATACTCCAAATTGGACAACAGAAATTTTTACTATTAAAACAATTCAAAATACATATCCTGCAACATACATATTAGAGGATTATCGTGGTAATCTCATACAAGGTGGATTTTACGATGAAGAACTCTCAAAAACTAGATTTCCAAATACATATCTAGTTGAAAAGATTATTAAAACTAAAGGAGATAAAGCGTATGTTAAGTGGTTAGGATTTACTAATGAACACAATTCTTGGATAAGTAAAGATGAAATATTATAGTTGAAACAAAATATTTATAATTATTGTATTAAGAATTATTGCATTTACTATTAAAAATTATAATGTAAATTCAAAACAAAAAATATTAAATTAAAATAAAAACGCTTTTTATAAACCATATTGTGTGTTAAACTTTATTCATTTACAATCAAGCAGGCATAATGTCAATAACACTTACTCTGAGCTCCAACACTTCAGAATTATCAGCCAATTACTTCCCTCCTATTGAGTTAAATGAGACATATGAATGTGCTCTAACTGATTTTCATTCGTATAATAGCATTCCAAATGTTGATGTCTACAACAATTTGTTTCATATAGGTGAAAATGTGATTGAAATACCAATTGGATCTTATGAATTGAATGACATAGTTGATTATATAGAGGAAGAATACAAACAATATGGTAGAGAAAATAAAATTTTTATAGAAGCCAATAATAACACAATGCAGGTTAAAGTTAATAGCTCTACGGATCCAATATATTTTAATAAGGAAAATACAATTGGAAAACTCTTAGGATTCAACGATAAAATCCTAACTCCAAACGAAGATCATTATTCAGATCTTCCAGTTAATATTTTCAAGGTGAATCTATTACGAATTGAAAGTAGTATCACTGTTAATACATATATGAACAATTCCAAATCGCATACACTACACGAGTTTCCGATTAATGTGCCTCCAGGCTATAAAATAGCTGAGATTCCTAGAAACCTCATTTATTTACCTGTGAACTCCAGAGAGGTAGGTTCACTAACGCTACGAGTAGTTGATCAGTACGGCGATTTAATTAATTTTCGAGGAGAGGAAATAACAATAAGAATTCATTTAAGACCAACTAAGTAATGTTGATATACAACTCAAGTATATCGAAAAATATAACAACAGCAACAACATACAACCCTAAACCATTATTACAACCTAAACCACAATTAAAAAGATCGGTTCATCAAAAAACGTTGACAACAACAAATAAAAATTTTCTAAAGTCTCTTAATTTTAAACTGAAGACAAAATGAGTTCAATAATAAATGTATTGGATAAGCCATTATCTGATGAAAATATAATCAAAAAGGACTATCATACATATGTGCCATACCTACAATCTTACAACAATAATGATGAAATACGCATTTCAATACAAAATCAAGATTTGTATGTTTTACCTAGTGAAAGTTATATATATGTGGAAGGATCTGTAGTAGATGAGAAAACCAAAAAACAACTTTGTGGCATATCTATTTGATGAAATTCGCTATGAGCTGAATGGCATTGAAATTGATCATACAAGATATTTAGGAGCCACAAGCACCATAAAAAACTTGGTTTCCTTATCACCAACGGAAAGCACAGGAATGCAGAATGCTAGTTGGAATAAAATTGATGATTTGAAACTTGTAAATGGCTACTTTAATTTCTATGTACCACTTAAGATGCTTTTAGGATTCGCTGAAGACTACAACAAAGTTATACTAAATGGAAAACATGAATTGATACTCTTGCGTAATAAGAATGATGAAGATCTTGTACACTCGAACGTTTCTACTGAAAAAGCAAAACTTGCAATTTCACTCATCTCATGGAGAATTCCACACGTACAATTATCTGATCTTTGTAAGCTGAATATGATTAAAATTATTAGCAATGGTGCTTCTATACCGATGGCATTCCGTAGTTGGGATTGTCATGTAAATCCACAATTAAATACAGGAACAAGTCATATTTGGAATGTTAAATTAGCCGCAAGTAGAGAACGTCCCCGTTTTGTATTGATTGCTTTTCAACAAGAAAATAAGTTTGTTCATTGTGATCTGACCAATTTAAAAGTTCATTTAAATTCAGTATCATACCCATATGATGATCTAAATATTAAATTTAAAAATGAGCGTTATGCAATTCTATATGATATGTATCTACGATTTCAACAGAGCTACTACATGAGAGAGTCTCAACCGCTTCTCACCGCTCAAGAATTTAAAAATAATGCACCGATTATTGTAGTAGATGTTAGCCATCAAAACGAGTCGCTCAATAACGGACCAATTGATATAAAAATTGAATTTGAAACAGACACAAATATTCCATCAAAGACATCAGCTTACTGTATTCTTATTCATGATCGTATAATTGAATATATTCCTATAAAAGGACAAGTTCGGAAACTCTTATAAATTCAGTAATATGGAGGATAACAAGGTTTTCATAGACTTGCAAGGTTTCAAAAGTAATTCAAACAAATTTATTGCCAAAGAAGTAGCAGTTGTTTTCAACAATAATGAACACACCAATTTCATTATAAAACCTCCATATGATTTCCAGTGTTTATCGGCAAAAAAGCAGAGAGAAGCAAATTGGTTAACAAAAAACTATCATCATCTATACTGGAACGATGGATCAGTATCATTTCAAAGCGTTTGCAGATTTTTGAAAGACAACTTAAAATATTCTATAATCTATGTTAAAGGTGAAGAAAAGAAAAAATGGTTGGAAGAAATGATTCATCTAACAATTGTTAACATTGAGAATATTGCCTGCATCAACTTTAAACAAATGAATAGCAAGTATCCAGACGATTTCTACTGTGACTATCACAACTATGGTATTTGCGCCAAAAGAAATGCAATTTTACTTAAAAAAGAGACTTCAAAATAAAGAAAATACACACAGTTTATTCACTGTTTTATATTAAAGAATTCAACATTTTTTTATTTTTTATTTAGTTTTTTTTTTCTTAAAAAATCTTAATAATAATAATACAGATTAAATTTTATAGATTAATAAAAATATGGAAAAAACTTTATACAATATTTTGCTTTTTATTTACAAATGATTTGGGCATAGGTAAGAACACCAAATGAAATAATAATAAATAAATAAATCAATAATTAAATTAATAAATAAATTAAATAAATAATTAATAAATAATATAATAAATCAATAGAAACTAATAAAAATAGGATAAAATTAAATCGTCATTGTCATCTTACAGGTAATATTAAAAATAAAACATATTAATCTATATCCATTGAATCATTAATTCTATCTATATAATGTCCCCAAGCACGCGTTTTTATATTATCTTTCATAATATTTCTCTTGTCATCAGAAGAGCTAAGCACTACTTTATATAGTTTTTGAGTATACAACTGGTGTGCTTTGGATCTGAATAAAAACATTTCATCTGACAAGATCTCACTTTCAAATAAACATTTCTTGTAGTCATTAATGGTCAACTTTTTAATTGCAGACTTTTTAACCCCCTTTGATTTTTTAACATCTTCCGAGTGGAGAGTCGACAGAGAATACATTTTTGATCTTAAACCTACAAACTCTGTCATTATATCTCCCTTGTTTTCATCTTTCATCATTCCTAAAACCTTCTTATTGAGTAGCGGTAAATGAAATTGATTATCTATAGGATATTCTGATGTGTCAAACTTCAAACTAATATCGTTACGGATGTCATCGTAAAAATCATCAGTTTGAATCGAGTAAATAAAAGAATCAGTATCCATATAGTTGAGAGAAATGTTATCTCCGAATTTAGGCTTCATGAAACCATAATGGAAATCATACATTTTCCACTTGGATAACTCTAGTACTGTAAAGCCAACGTATATAGGTTTATTATACTCTGGTTCCATTTTTTTCAACTCCACCGCATACATATCATCAAAAAATTTCGACAAATGCATAAAATTTGGTTTTGCAATTAATGCTCTGAGACCCAAATGATTTCTGTTTGTTGATTCCCATGATGAAGTAATTCTAATGTCCCTACGTTTTTCAATGTTTTCCATTGTCTTCCCATAAACAGCATTGTTTAAAAGTTTAAAAAAATCTTTTTCAAAGTTATTTTTAGCATTTATTCTATGGAATGTATTTAAATCAATATATATTTTAAGCCAAGGGGATTGTCCAAATTTAAGGATTCTACGGATTTGTTTTAAAATGAGACCATTTAAAATGGCTTGTTTTAAAACTCTATAATGTATAGTATAACTTGTTTTAGGGTCTAAGTCTGCAATCAATTTTTTGAATTTAGATCCTCCAACTGTCTTATTTTGAGGACAAAATGGTAAATCATTGTGTAGATCATGTATTGAGTCGGGATACTCTATATCCACCTCTAATATGTAACCATATTGTGATGTATCAGGTATTTTTTCCACATCAAAATCAGGATCACATACCCACTCAAATTCTCCACAGGGAAGATATTCTGACATTGCCCACCCATATAAATTATTCGCATCTAAATACATTAAATATTCAGATGGTTTTGTAACATCAAAATCTTCTAAATACTTATGGTTGGCCTTAGAATATCTTTGTGAGCATTGAACTAGTCTACCTCCATTCCATTTTGCATGAACATATACATTTCGGAATCAGTAAACAGCTCTAACGTAACCTGAGTGGTTGCATAAACTTATTTTTTTTTTTTGTGAGCTTTGCAATATAAACTTATAAATACAATTTACAGACCACCAACAAATGTGAGAAAAAAATATTTCTGTATAGAATAAGCAAAAAAAAAAATTTTAAGACTGCAAAATTTTCTCTATAGTCAGATTATGATGAATAAATGTTGAAGTCAGCATAATTATGAAAACTTAAAGAAAAATCAAAAACATATGTACATAAAACAGACTCAAATTATAAGGAATAAATCTCAAAGTCAGCAGAATTATGAAAACAAAGAAAAATCAAAAACATACTCAAATATAAAAAAAGAACAAAAAATAAAATATGCTATATATATCTATATAGCCAAATTAAAAGGAATAAATCTCGAAGTCAGCAGAATTATGAAAACATAAAGAAAAATCAAAAACATATGTACATAAAACAGACTCATATTATAAGGAATAAATCTTGAAGTCAGCAGAATTATGAAAACAAAGAAAAATCAAAAATATACATGAAAACAGACTCAAATATAAAAAAAAGAACAAAAAATAAAATATGCTATATCTAAATAGCCAAATTATAAGGAATAAATCTCGAAGTCAGTAGAATTATGAAAACATAAAGAAAAATCAAAAACATACATAAAAACAGACTTAAATATATAAAAGAACAAAAAATAAAATCTACTAAACCTCATTAATACAACGATACCAAAGTGATCGCAACATACACACAGACACAAACACACATTCAAACACACTCTCATACACACGCTATGACGTCAGTGATGATGACATACCTGAAATAACCAGATATAAACAAATTCTCTGCCAACAAAAAAATATCTCTGCCTGTATACCAACATACTGTGACGTCAGTGATGACGACACACCTAAAATAATCAGTAATAAACACACTCTCTGTCAACAAAATATTTCTCTGCCACGATTCCATCAGCAACACACCAAACGACATAAACACACACCCCCGCTATGACGTCAGTGATGACGATGCATCTAAAATAATCAGATATACACACATTCTCTGCCAACTAAAAATTCACTGCCTACATACCAACATAATATGACGTATGTGATGACGATGCATCTAAAATAATCAGATATACACACATTCTCTGCCAACAAAAAATTCACTGCCTAGATACCAACAGAAACACGGCAGCGCAGTCGCGCATGTCTATTGCCACCATTACCTATCTACTCTAATGCCACATCATCAGTAGACCTTAACCCATATTTTTGAAATGTTTCAAACCTCTTATCTTATACAAAGACTTAAAAAAAACAAATGAGAATTTCAAAAATTACAAAAGTATAAATAAGCAAGGTAGGCTTTGAAACTTATTCAAAAATACCAATAAACAAATTATTTATTTTCTTTACAACCTTTATACAATTAGACGCCCTTTGGGTGACAATGAAAGTATTTAATAAGGTAAAACGGAATATAAAATCTTAATTATTTTTTAAATTTATTGATCGAGATTACCTCGATATCTTTTTTTAGATTTTTTAAAGAAAATAATCGAATATAACATCGAAAATAAGAAATAAATCGTTAGAAACAGGGATTTTACCCTCAAAATTGGCAAGAATCAATGGTTACGCTCCACTTACGAGCATTTTGATTAAAAAATGGGTCAAAAGTGAGTAATACAAACTAAGTTAAATGTCTACGTACTATCATAATATTTGGTTTGGTATTTAATATTGCTTGAAGTGGATCGTAACCAAAAAAATAATGAGATCTGAAGAACAAGGCATATAGTTAATTTTAATGTATAACATATGTTATTATAACGACTATTTAGTACTCTCGTGGACCAAAAATTATACGCCAAAAAATTTTTTGAGTTTATTGTACGTTCTTTTTACAAATTAGTGTTTTTGTAAATGTTCCGAGAGACTTGTGTAATTTTTATAATAAACTATAGTTCACAATATCATACCTTTTCTACATCTTCCTACTACTTCAAAATAAGGGTTCCACATTAGGCTTTAGTTCAAGTACATATTACAAATACTACAAGCCACTCTCTTTTTTATTGTCAATTTGCTTTACGCTACCTGCACTTAAAAAATACAACGGAATGTTCTCTTATAGAAACAAGTACAATAAGACTTGTGTTTGTACCAAATAAGACAAGCAAATTTGAGTGGTTGAGAAATGTAAACAAAGCAAAAAATTGTTTGAATGATTTAGTATAATACGCGAATATTTTGTATTTTATTTATTGTATTTGTACGTTTATTAAAATTAATGTCATTACTTTATAACTTGAAATTTACTTTAAGTTACTCGTATTAACATATTGATACAGACAGGTTAAACATAAAATGTAAAAATAAAAACTGAGAAAATTTCAGCAGAAAAAAAGGGAAAAAGTTATAATTAATAATTCTTTTGAAAATGAAAATTAAACATCGGCTTCTTGATCAAAATTAATTTTTTATTTATTTTTAAATTCAAGTTCTTCCTTATATTTTTGAGTTTTTAAACTTCACAGATCCTAACAACATAATTGTTTCAACAATTCACTCCAAATGTTTCAAAAGCAATTTAAAAATGAAAGCAAAAACCAGAAAAATTTGACGGTTAAACAAAGTAATATATATGTATATTAGGGTGGTTTTAAAAAATCGATGTCGGATTTTTGTTTGGGGCACCCTCCTAAAATGTTTCTTTCTGTCAGATTTTAGGATTGCCAAAGTTTGAGCACGATTGAAAGATGTTAACACGTGCAACTGGGGCCTTAAAGTTTTGAAAATCTAAATTTTTTGGCAGTTAGCTCCAAAACCACATTATGTCAGTCTCTTGAATAAATTTAAATAAGAATAAAATGAAAAAGATATTTATTATAATTGATTTTTTAAGTACATAATTGTTTTCATTCCAGAAATTGATAATGTAGGAACAAAAATGAGTTTTTTCACAATAGGTTCCATCTTCGCTCTAAAGGGTACCTAGTCACGTTTTTAGGGACATTGGCATCATTATCTCGAATTCAGTGCATATAAAATATTATAAACAGTATCGCCTTCAATTTGATGTATAACGCGGGCAAATATATTAAAGCGTTCTAGAGATATGGGTCGGTAAAGTTGCCAAACTGCCAAAAAATTGAGATTTTCAAAACTTTAAGGCCCCAGTTGCACGTGTTAACATCTTTCAATCGTGCTCAAACTTTGGCAATCCTAAAATCTGACAGATAGAAACATTTTAGGAGGGTTCCCCCAAAAAAATTCTAAAATTTTTTTTTACCATATGAGATAAAAGCACCCTAATGTACATACATACATACATATAACACTTAAGAGTATACCAGCAAAATTTTGTTTTTCTTTATTTTCTTTATATTTTAAAAGTGCGAGTAAATATGAATTCTTGGGACGTATAGAGTAAAATTTTGTATTTGTGTTTTCTTTACTTTGCATTTACTTGCTTTGTCCATCATTTACACTTGAATTACCCTGAGAATATTTAAAAAAGCAAAGGTACTCGTATTTGATTTCAAATACACTTGAGGCTATTGCCTATTTATTCCACAAGCATATTTCATTAATTTTATTTATTTTATATCGTTTCTTTTTCTATTGTTACGGATTCGACATCAAATCTTATTGTTGTGCTTCTGCATAGACGTATTTTAAAAGCATACAATCTCTTAAAAATTGTTAGAATCTCATCGTTTTACTAATATTTTCTGCAAAAAATTTTAAAAATATCATCGGTCTTCCCTAGTGTCGTCTATTAATCGTGCTGAATTCACCTCTAAATTATACCAGATAACACGTAACTATGAGGTAGAACTACAACCTAATTAAAATAAAAGAAATGAGTTTGTTCCATAGAAAAATTGACGGGCTACGCTTATTTATCTTGAAAAACGTTATACATGGTTTTCAAAGAAATCAGATCAAGAAAATTTGAGGATAAGATTAATGTAATTTCATTTCTGTGGGCAGAGTGGCATGCAAAGATGTTGTAAAATTTTAAAATAACGCAGCAGACATTAAATGAAGTAGGCAGAACTATATTGCATGCAGAGAGGTTTGGTGATTTATTTTTATATTCTGCGAATGCGAATACTTTGTTTTTTACAGACATGCGTAACGCTATGAAATGTTGTGAGGCAGTACATTGCATTAATTGATTAGCGCAGCAGTAATCAGTTCATTTACTTGATTAATTGTGAAATTTCTTGCGTTGACAGATTGTGGAATGTACAAGTTTCACAAACGAAAACCAATTGGCTCAGAAGCTGATTATTAACAATTAAATTATATTTACAAATATGCTCAGTCTATACTTTTATATATAGGTTATTTTTTGCTAAGCACTAAGCAAATTGTAATTAAATTTAAGGTATAAATAGTCAGTTTCAGGAATAAAAACAGCAGAGTGTATTTTGAAGTAGAAGAAGAACAGAGTGTAACTTGAAGAAGAACAGAGTGTAACTTGAAGTAGAAAAAGTGCAGTGTGAATAAATCTTAAGAATAGTAAATAGAAGAGTATTGGCACAAGAAAGAATATTGTTGTGCATTTTTACACAACAATTCGCGTTAACGTTTTGATAAACAATTTGATAAAGCCTTATATAAGCCGATAAAAAAGGAGGAGTCAAGTCAGTTTTAAAAGCCAGTTTAGATTAGTAAAGAATAGTAGATGAATTCAGTGGGGACTATAGAAATTAAGCCAAAGGAAATATAAATATTGAACATATGGAACAATAGCCAGTATAAAATTCAGTATGAAGTATAGGAAGTAATTATAAATAAAGGTGAAAAGGAAAGCTAGCCAGCAAAAGAAATACATGATAAGAATATCCAAGTAGCAAAGGACATGCATACGCCGCGGTGGCTTAGAACAAGGGGGAGGGATAGAAAATTCCCATTTCGCGAAAGGAAATACCAGGTAACACAGGAATAATCCGAGGAATGATATAAAGAAAATAAAAAAGAACAAAGGAAAAAAGGAGGTACATTAGATTAACGACGATCCAAAAAGACAGAACAAAAAAAGGAGCAAAAAGAAAGGAGAATGCATTAGGGGCATGATATATATAAATTATCACGAAATAATGTCTAAGGTATGACCCAGGCTATTTGGCCTGAACTTATAATAGAATAACAAGTTTTCCGACCATTTCCGACCTCGGTATCTTTGGCTCGAAACTAAAGGTACAAGATGAAAAGAAATAACAGGGGGTAACACAGGAATAATCCGAAGCATCGAACAAGCAAAAGAGAAAAAAACATATGCAAAAAATGGAGAGGGAGCTGGCTATTAAGTAAATACATTTGAGGCAGGATATATATATGTAAGTTATTACAAAAGAATGTCTAAAGTACGACCCAGGCTATTTGGCTAGAATTTATGATAGAGAGCGATAAACTTAAATTGTTTTTCACAATTTGTCATACAAATTAAATAAAATTACTTCAAATGTACAACAAAATTTTGTAACTACAGCGAAAAGGTCTAAACGACAAAGAAAATAAAAATTAACAAATAAAACAAGTGAGCTGAGTAAGCAATAAATAAAATAAATATGTAAAACTTCAACCAAATAGTAAACGACATTCAATTTTTTTATAAAGTATGAATCAGAGAACGACAAACGAAAGAATAATAAATAAATTACTCTAGCATATATTGAATATTTTCAATACAAAATATTTTTCGTATCTGTTCAATTTCCTAATTGTATGTATCGGTGCGCATTTTGTTTTATACTTGTATGTATTAATGCTCATATTTATATCCATGCGTAGCTATATGTATCGATAGGCATCCCAATCATAAATGAGCACATTTATTTTCCAATTTTTGTTTGATAAGTATTGCCAGAAATTTTGTCTGTAGTTGTATTATGGATTTCGTTTCGTAATTATTAGGAACCATTTTTAAACCAAATGCGATAAAGTGGTATTAAAAAATTCGTGTTAACTTGGAAAGTATTCAATTTTACTTTGAAGCAAATTTTTGCAAAGATTTTTGAAAATAGGAAAAGCTTAAAAAAGGAAGGAAACGAAAAAAGGTAAGCTGCTTGCAAAAATTTCGAAAATCCGCAAAAATTGCATAATTTACAAACTTTTCACATTCCTTACATTTTTAAGTCTTTATGAGATTTTACCTCTTTTTCAAAACTTTAGAACTTTTCGCGAAATTTCGCGTTTTTTGCAATGTGGGTTACTTCTTCTATTTTTTATTGTATCATCGACTTTTAAATGATATTCAACGTTTTAATTTTCCCAGTGATTGGAAGTAATTGCAAATCTTCGTAATTTTTGCAGTTTTTTGCGAGTTTTTCACATTCCTAGCATTTGTAACCAGTTTTAGAAAATTTTACTTTATTGCTTCATTGAATTTTTAAGATTTTAAATATGAACACATAATATTGATCCAATATGCATGAATTTCATTGACCTTATTTTTATGCAAAAATTATTTTTACTCAAAAAGTTAATACCAAATAAAGAACTGCAATTTTTGCCTAAAACAAATATAAGTTGAAAATAAATTGTTTCTTTTTGTTATAAAAAACTTTTGTTTGTTGAGGGTTTTTAGCTAGTCTATATACATGCATTTCATTGGTGCTTAAGCCAAATCATCAGTAGACCTTAAACCTAATTTTTAAATGTTTCAAACCTCTTTACTTATACAAAAACTTTTAAAAACTCAATGAGAGTTATAAAAATTATAGACTAGCTAAAAACCCTCAACAAACAAAAGTTTTTTAAATCTTTGAAAAAAGATATCGAGGCAATCTCGATTAATATAAATTTCATAATTTCTTTTTGTTATAGTTCTGCAAACAATTTTTTTTCAAACGCTACAACATTGTCTCTTATAGTTATATTTATAGATACCCATCGATACATATCTATATTTGTACGTATTCCTAGCAATACAAAAAGCATTTTTTATTTATTTATGCTACACCTATCGATAAGCGCACTTATTTATATTGTAACCCGTTTGTAGTCATTGCTTTCTGTGAACGTATTTGTTTGTACCCTTACATTTTAATTATCCTACACTTTTGAATATCGATAAATGCTATGTATTGAAAATTGTATACCTTTGTCGTTCACTGGTATGAATATGTAATATGAGTCTTTCAAGGTACAAAAAACGTACGAGGTCAGTTAACAAATAAACAAATGAAATTAAAAAGTTTTTAGTTTATTCACCTCTATTCTATAGAGTCAATAATTTACGTACCAACAGAATTAAAAGAAAACCGGGAAGTAAATAGGTATTTGAGGAAAATTGTGAGATAGAGGACATAACTATGTGTCAGTGTTGCCACTTTATGTGTAACTACACATACATATGTGTAATTTTTATTTTCATGTCTAGCTCATTTGTAATTGGTTGCATGTGTAACTCGTGTAATTTAAACTACTAATATTTTACTGAATATGTAAACTATAAATTTTGGGGAAAAAAGTGCGATAAAAAATTTTAAATACTAAAATTTTATCATTTTTGCGTTTTTATTCTTGCTGGAAATACATTCTCGTGGGAGTCAAAGAAGTAGTCTACGGTTGCCTTAACTACGAAAGAGGCTGAATAAATAACCCTTTCATCAGCCGCGAAGGAAGCGTTATTTCTGAAGAAACTTCCTGGAGAGATCCAGATTCATTGTCCTGAGAAAATTCTTATTTACGGTGATAACCTTAGTGCTATGCAAGTAGATAGGTAATGGTGACAATAGACATGCGCGACTGCGCTGCCGGCGAGCGAACCAGTGTTGCCATCCTCTAGTTTTTTATGTGTGTGTGTAGGTTCGTTTGCTTGCCTGTGCTATGTTGGTTGTGTGTGTGCGTGTGTATGTTCTTTTGCTTGCCTGTGCTATGTTGTTTGTGTGTGTGCGTGTGTATGTTCTTTTGCTTGCCTGTGCTATGTTGGTTGTGTGTGTGCGTGTGTATGTTCGTTTGCTTGCCTGTGCTATGTTGGTTGGTTGTGTGTTTATGTTGTTGGGTGTGTTTCTGTTGGTATCTAGGCAGTGAATTTTTTGTTGGCAGACCATGTGTGTATATCTGATTATTTTAGATGCATCGTCATCACAGACGTCATATTATGTTGGTACCTAGGCAGTGAATTTTTTGTTGGCAGACCATGTGTGTATATCTGATTATTTTAGATGCGTCGTCATCACTGACGTCATAGCGGGGGTGTGTGTTTATGCCGTTTGGTGTGTTGCTGATGGAATCGTGGCAGAGAAATATTTTGTTGACAGAGAGTGTGTTTATTACTGATTATTTTAGGTGTGTCGTCATCACTGACGTCACAGTATGTTGGTATACAGGCAGAGAATTTGTGTATATCTGGTTATTTTAGGTATGTCATCATCACTGACGTCATAGCGTGTGTATGAGAGTGTGTTTGAATGTGTGTGTGTGTGTCTGTGTGTATGTTGCGATCACTTTGGTATCGTTGTATTAATGAGGTTTATTAGATTTTATTTTTTTGTTCTTTTATATATTTAAGGCTGTTTTTATGTATGTTTTTGATTTTTCTCTATGTTTTCATAATTATGCTCACTTCAACATTTATTCATCATAATCTGACTACACAGAAAATTTTGCAGTCTTAAATATTTTTGTTTATTCTATACAGAAATATTTTTTTCTCAAATTCGTTGGTGGTCTGTAAATTTTATTTATAAGTTTCTATTGCAAAGCTCACAAAAAATAATTTTATGCATATGTTAACAAAAATCTGAATTTCGCAATTTTACAAATGGGTTCAAAATCTTATTGTTTTGCTGTTTTGCATACTAACGCATTTTTGTTTATAATTTGGGCTCTACTGTTAAATCAGGCACAATCTTGATTTTATTTGTTTATTTCTTGACAAAGGAATTTGAATTTCACAATCTTATAAAATTGCATTTATATAGCATTTTATAAAACTAGAAAATTTAAACGATCTGATAAGTTATGATATAATAACCGAAACACAAATCTCTACTCTATTTCTTCAGAAATATATGATTCCTAATTATCTTTTCGAAAAATAATACAAGACAGAGAATATTTTATATTAATAATACAATTTTATTTTATTTATTAATTTTTCTTAATTTTGATTATAAAGTTTGAAACATTTCATAGTATGAGACTATTAAATTTTCTAATATTGTTTTCCGTAGAAAGTATATAGAACACCTACAAGTGTCAGGTCCTTCCTCACATTTCGGATCATACCACGGACAGCATTGAAAATGTCCTTCTGTGTTGTCTTCATCTTCCATTACATCATATTCCTCATTTTCGTCGAGCATATTTTGGAAAAATTTGATCATTTCCCAATGGTCGTATAGTCTGAAGCTATCAAAATCTGTTATGAATTTATTTAGACTCCTTCTTATTTGACTCATTTTATTAATATCCGTATTAATTTTGTTTCTGCTTACTTTTTCAAAGGAATTGTCGATACTGATGATTTTTTCCTGAATATTTAACCAAAAAG
This sequence comes from Gymnocheta viridis, assembly GCA_956483585.1. Taxonomy (NCBI): domain Eukaryota; kingdom Metazoa; phylum Arthropoda; class Insecta; order Diptera; family Tachinidae; genus Gymnocheta; species Gymnocheta viridis. The sequence goes on along the minus strand of OY101440.1, from coordinate 64,196,491 downwards.
TATCTAAAATTACGTATTATTTCCTTCTCCCTCTTATATTAATTTTATATTATTATCTCTCTATATCCCCTTCACCCTATCACTCTCCCTAACTTATTCCCTATTTCACCATAAATATTTTCTTGGAAGATCGGAGCTACTTTTAAGCTCAATTACAATTAAAGATTCAAAGTGACAAGATCTCAATCAAAAATGAACTCCGTGAAAAATCTAAAAACAAAATTTAATTCCCTGAAGAGTAAATCCTTAATTCACATTAAGGATCTGGATATAACAGTTAAATATCCTATTCAAAATATATCACGGATAACAACAAAATATGGACCAACACTAAAAGTTGAGTTGGAAAACAACATAATGTTTTTCCCCAAAAAATATAATAGTTTAACAGATGAAGAAATTAAGGATCTCTCGAGTGGATCATTTCAACTATGCAGAGAAGGAGAGTGCGGCCTAATTCTTGAGAGTGAGATGGATGAATTTAATTCAAAATAGTCAATATCCCGTTTGGCATTAAAATAAATTAATTCTGTTTAGTAAATTATAAATAAAAAATAAAAAAGCCATTAAAGAGTTTTGTAAAATATAGACGATTATGTGTTTTTATTTAATCTTTCTTAGTTATTTCATAAAGAAATTTAAGACATAAATGACCACAGATAAATGTATTAAAATTCTGATGTTGATTATAGTTGTATTTTATATTTGTACCAAGATATTTGACTACTTCCGAAGGAGGTTGTAAGTTTCCAAATCTGTCGAAATACTCTTTTTCATCGATGTTCTTATAATATGCTACTCAGTGTGTACCAGGACCTGTTTATAAATCTAAATTGATTATTCCACACTCAATTTTCTTTGATCGTTTTGGTAGTGAGTCCAACATGAATACTCCTCTAAAATAAGGAATATTTATAGAAAAATTTAATAGGTCAACATCTGATAGTGGTCTGTTGGGTAGCATTCTTAAGAGTTTTTTGTCTGTTCTTTATAAACTAAACCATATCCCTTTTTATATGGTTTTAGGTAAAGGCCTTTTCCAACTGCTATAGATTCCATCGCTTTATTATGTCTAGTTGCTTCATCAAGTTGATTTTTTGCATTCTTTGTTGCATTTACAGCCTTATCTATAGCGGCACCTCCAGTGGCTAGACTGCCAATTGCCCCCAGAGCCGTTAGAATCGGTATTAGGGGTAAAAAACCACCAATTTTTGGAACACTTATTATGCGTGGTATTATAACATGTGATTTTCTTCCTTTTAGGGATTTATTGATAGTTTTACGTGCGATTCTAATGGCAGAGTTAATGTCTAAAGGTTTTTGTTTCTTTAGTATTTTTGTTGCAGCTCTAATTGATGAAGTGAACAATTTTTTTACCATTTAATTTGGTTTTCTTTTCATTTTTCTTTTTTCCAACACCCATACCGAACTTCGTTTTGGCTTTCATTGTGTTAGTAACCATATATGCAAATGATTTTTCTGCAAAACTGCTATCTTTTGATAAAACTCGATCCCAGGCTGAATTTTCAAGAATTTTATCTGCCTGATGTCTACTACTTAAATCCTTATTTTTAGAATAAGTTATATCGTGATTTTTGTACGCAGAGTCCAGTAAATTAATTCCTTTATCACCTCGATTTAAACATTTTTGTAGCTTAGTTCCAGGCCCACAGTACTGATATCCAGGAAGATGAAGTTCAACAGGAAGATTATTTATTATTTTATCTACTATACCTGCTCCAACGAAGGTGTTTTTATGACTAAACGACTTGTTGTAATGTATAACCATTTTATTTATTTAATTTATTTTTTTTTTTTCTACAATAAAAGGTAACAAACATAAATTATATTTAGTTCCAAAAATGCGGTTAGTGAAACAACATAAAAATATTTTGGTGCGTAATATTGATGATTCATCGAACATCACTTCAAAAATAAAACACAGCTCACTCTTACCAAATTCTATCCGAGCTCTAATAGTAGGACCATCAAATTGCGGAAAGACTAATGTTATGATTGGGTTACTAGAAAGTCCTAACGGACTAAAATTTGAAAACATCTATTTATACTCAAAATCCTTATATCAATCGAAATATGAATACTTGAAGAGATTAATTTCACCAATTAAAGGAATGGGATATAACACATTTGACAACAATGAATAAGTTATTACCCCTAACGAAGCTAAAACTAATTCAATTATGAGAAGCAGAACAATATACGGGGATTATTTTTGTATGGGTCGACATAAGGATGTGGATTCATTCTACTTGTGTCAAACTTATACCAGAATTCCCAAGCATTTGATAAGAGACAACGCGAATGTAATTATAATGTTTAAACAAGATGACAGAAATATGAAGCATGTTTATAGTGATCATGTTGCCGGCGACATGAACTTTGAACAATTTCATGAAATTTGTAGAGAATGTTGGAAGGAAAAATATGGATTTCTGATGATAAGCAAAGATAACGAGTTAAACAATGGTAGCTATAGAAAATTATTTGACTATTTTATAACAATATAAATTACTCTACATAAAAGAACAACTTTAGTATATAATCTGACTTTGAACACACAATACACCTACATATCTATTAAAATATTTACTATACCTGATAACCTAATAGGATACCCAATAACCTGATCTGGTACCTGATAATCTGATCTGATACATAATAATCTGATCTGATACCTGATAATCTGATCTGATACCTAATAATCTGATACCTGATAATCTGATCTGATACCTAATAATCTGATCTGATACCTGATAAGCTGATCTGATACCCAATAACCTGATCTGATACATAATAATCTGATCTGATACCTGATAATCTGATCTGATACCTAATAATCTGATCTGATACCTGATAATCTAATCTGATACCTAATAATCTGATCTGATACCTGATAATCTGATCTGATACCTGATAATCTGATCTGATACCTAATAATCTGATCTGATACCTGATAATCTGATCTGATACCTGATAATCTGATCTGATACCTAATAATCTGATCTGATACCTGATAAGCTGATCTGATACCTAATAATCTGATCTGACACCTGATAATCTGATCTGATACCTAATAATCTGATCTGACACCTGATTACCTGATCTGATACCTGATAATCTGATCTGATACCTGATAAGCTGATCTGATACCTAATAATCTGATCTGATACCTGATAATCTGATCTGATACCTGATAATCTGATCTGATACCTAATAATCTGATCTGATATCTGATAAGCTGATCTGATACCCAATAACCTGATCTGATACATAATAACCTGATCTGGTACCTGATAATCTGATCTGATACATAATAATCTGATCTGATATCTGATAATCTGATCTGATACCTAATAATCTGATCTGATACCTGATAATCTGATCTGATACCTGATAATCTGATCTGATACCTAATAATCTGATCTGATACCTGATAAGCTGATCTGATACCTAATAATCTGATCTGATACCTGATAATCTGATCTGATACCTAATAATCTGATCTGACACCTGATTTGATCTGATAATTGCTGTTGCTAAACATGGATGAGAAAGTTTTAAAAGAATTGGTTGCAACGAGAAATGTCTTGAAGAAAAAGCTTCGTAGTATAAAAACTGGTGAAATAGATACACGTGATCAACTAAGAGATACTTCCAAACCTATAACTGACCCCTTAAATGAATTTATAAATAGTTCTAACAATATCAATAGAATTATCAAAAAAGAAATGAATAAGATGAAAACAGAAATTGAAGAAACTAACAGTCCTCATATTAATAAATCAACAATTAAATTGGAGACAAGCACACCAAAGAAACTTGTAGAAGGAGCAATATTTGATAATAGCAAATCATTCAATGATTCTAATGAAAGTAATAGTGACAATGAGGATGATGATAATTTTTACTCACAGAATTCAAATATTGAAGAGAGTTACACTGACTTATCAGTCTTGGAGGGCAGAAATGAATTATATACTAACTATGGACCACATAAAGATTTCAATAATGAATGGAAATTTGGTGATAGTAACCTCAAATTAAATGAGGGTAAAATACAGGTTGGTGGTCAAATATGGGCTCTAACGCCAGGACTGTTTTCTCTAATGTTTCATAAAACGCCAAAAAACTATAATATATATGAGCTAGAACTCTACAAAAAAAATCTTAATTAGTACAAATGCGTATAGAAGAGAATGTAAACCTGATGGTCAAATCAAGGGAACGAAAGCATATAAATATAAACATATTATTAAAAAGATGTTTAAAGAGCAAAACCAACAGTCTGTATCAAAAGCAATAGCAAATAAGATATCATCTAATTATAAAGGTGGTGGATTGATGCAATTTAACCCCCATTAACCAAACTATATATACTTAGACGATCCAAATGAGTTGGTAGATCGACTTCGTCTACTGATAGCATCACAAGCTGCTGGTCATACTAATCATAATAACGAGATTGTATCAATTATTGAAGAACTACGCGAAGCTAATATAATACAATAATCTATATAAAGTATGTCTGTTGATAAGTTTGGACACTATCTAAACGGTACAAGCGATATAATTTCACTGAAAAATGCCCCTAGACTGTTGGGGTTCTTTATGGATACGAACAACAACATCGATGTCCAAAACAAAAGAATCAAAAATGTGGGCAAGGCTGTGGAGGAAAACGATGTTATCAGTAAATTGTTTCTGCAAAATCAAATCGAAGACATAGAATACAAACTATTGAAATACTTTAAGGAAGATAACAACAAAATGTATGATACTTTTAGAATTCAACTCGAAATGATACAACATGCAACAACATTACAGTTGGAAAAGAATAAGAAAATTGAAGAAAATATTTCCAAAATCAATACATTTTTGGAAGATGGTTATCTACAAAGATTTGTTGAGAGCCTACAAAAGAAAAGTTAAATGAAAAGATTTATAGATTGGAAAATTACATATTCGCATCAATAAGTAAAAGTTCATCAAGCAGATTACAACGTATCCAAAACAATTCTTAAAACTATAAACATGTCTTCAAAAAAAAATCTAGTTAACGAACTCCATAAACAAGCTCGAAAATTTTTTGCACGTCGTAGAGTTGTGATGAAAGGAATAGATGATCTCTGGCAAGCTGATTTAGTTGAAATGGGGAATTAATCTATAGACAATAAAAATTATAGATTTTTGTTAACCATAATTGATACATTCTCAAAATATGCATGGGCAGTACCGCTGAAAACAAAAACTGCACTTGAAACAACACAAGCAATGGTAGATATTTTTCAACTGGGACGAGTACCAAAAAACCTACAAACAGACGATGGAAAAGAATTTTTTAATAAAAACTTTGCGAAATTGATGGATAAGCACAAAATTAATCACTATTCAACGTATAGCACAATGAAAGCATCAATAGTAGAACGATTTATTAGAACATTAAAAGGGATGATGTGGAAAGAATTTAGTTTTAATGGTTCGTATAACTGGTTGGATATCTACAAAGATCTATTAAAAGCATACAACAGTAAAGTTCATCGTACCATCAAAATTCCTCCAATTAAAGTCAACTCAACAAATGAGAAAAAATTATTAAATACAGTATACAGACATTTGAAGATGTATAAAATCTCGAAATTTAATGTTGGAGATCATGTGTAAGCAAATACAAACATACATTTGAAAAAGGTTATACTCCAAATTGGACAACAGAAATTTTTACTATTAAAACAATTCAAAATACATATCCTGCAACATACATATTAGAGGATTATCGTGGTAATCTCATTCAAGGTGGATTTTACGATGAAGAACTCTCAAAAACTAGATTTCCAAATACATATCTAGTCGAAAAGATTATTAAAACTAAAGGAGATAAAGCGTATGTTAAGTGGTCAGGATTTACTAATGAACACAATTCTTGGATAAGTAAAGATGAAATATTATAGTTGAAACAAAATATTTATAATTATTGTATTAAGAATTATTGCATTTACTATTAAAAATTATAATGTAAATTCAAAACAAAAAAGATTAAATTTAAATAAAAACGCTTTTTATAAACCATATTGTGTGTTAAACTTTATTCATTTACAATCAAGCAGGCATAATGTCAATAACACTTACTCTGAGCTCCAACACTTCAGAGTTATCAGCCAATTACTTCCCTCCTATTGAGTTAAATGAGACATATGAATGTGCTCTAACTGTTTTTCATTCGTATAATAGCATTCCAAATATTGATGTCTACAACAATTTGTTTCATATAGGTGAAAATGTGATTGAAATACCAATTGGATCTTATGAATTGAATGACATAGTTGATTATATAGAGGAAGACTACAAACGATATGGTAGAGAAAATAAAATTTTTATAGAAGCCAATAATAACACAATGCAGGTTAAAGTTAATAGCTCTACGGATCCAATATATTTTAATAAGGAAAATACAATTGGAAAACTCTTAGGATTCAACGATAAAATCCTAACTCCAAACGAAGATCATTATTCAGATCTTCCAGTTAATATTTTCAAGGTGAATCTATTACGAATTGAAAGTAGTATCACTGTTAATACATATATGAACAATTCCAAATCGCATACACTACACGAGTTTTTGATTAATGTGCCTCCAGGCTATAAAATAGCTGAGATTCCTAGAAACCTCATTTATTTACCTGTGAACTCCAGAGAGGTAGGTTCACTAACGCTACGAGTAGTTGATCAGTACGGCGATTTAATTAATTTTCGAGGAGAGGAAATAACAATAAGAATTCATTTAAGACCAACTAAGTAATGTTGATATACAACTCAAGTATATCGAAAAATATAACAACAGCAACAACATACAACCCTAAAACATTATCACAACCTAAACCACAATTGAAAAGATCAGTTCATCAAAAAACGCTGACAACAGCAAATAAAAATTTTCTAAAGTTTCTTAATTTCAAACTGAAGACAAAATGAGTTCAATAATAAATGTATTGGATAAGCCATTATCTGATGAAAATATAATCAAAAAGGACTATCATACATATGTGCCATACCTACAATCTTACAACAATAATGATGAAATACGCATTTCAATACAAAATCAAGATTTGTATGTTTTACCTAGTGAAAGTTATATATATGTGGAAAGATCTGTTGTAGATGAGAAAACCTCTAAATCTACAGGTAATTTCAAATTAAAAAACAACTTTGTGGCATATCTATTTGATGAAATTCGCTATGAGCTGAATGGCATTGAAATTGATCATACAAGATATTTAGGAGCCACAAGCACCATAAAAAACTTGGTTTCTTTATCACCAACGGAAAGCACAGGAATGCAGAATGCTGGTTGGAATAAAATTGATGATTTGAAACTCGTAAATGGCTACTTTAATTTCTATATACCACTTAAGATGCTTTTAGGATTCGCTGAAGACTATAATAAAGTTATACTAAATGGAAAACATGAATTGATATTCTTACGTAATAAGAATGATGAAAATCTTCTACACTCGAACGTTTCGACTGAAAAAGCAAAACTTGCAATTTCACTCATCTCATGGAGAATTCCACACGTACAATTATCTGATCTTTATAAGCTGAATATGATTAAAATTATTAGCAATGGTGCTTCTATACCGATGGCATTCCGTAGTTGGGATTGTCATGTAAATCCACAATTAAATACAGGAACAAGTCATATTTGGAATGTTAAATTAGCCGCAAGTAGAGAACGCCCCCGAGTCTCAGCCGCTTCTCACCGCTCAAGAATTTAAAAATAATGCACCGATTATTGTAGTAGATGTTAGCCATCAAAACGAGTCGCTCAATAACGGACCAATTGATATAAAAATTGAATTTGAAACAGACATAAATATTCCATCAAAGACATCAGCTTACTGTATTCTTATTCATGATCGTATAATTGAATATATTCCTATAAAAGGACAAGTTCGGAAACTCTTATAAATTCAGTAATATGGAGGATAACAAGGTTTTCATAGACTTACAAGGTTTCAAAAGTAATTCAAACAAATTTATTGCCAAAGAAGTAGCAGTTGTTTTCAACAATAATGAACACACCAATTTCATTATAAAACCTCCATATGATTTCCAATGTTTATCGGCAAAAAAGCAGAGAGAAGCAAATTGGTTAACAAAAAACTATCATCATCTATACTGGAACGATGGATCAGTATCATTTCAAAGCGTTTGCAGATTTTTGAAAGACAACTTAAAATATTCTATAATCTATGTTAAAGGTGAAGAAAAGAAAAAATGGTTGGAAGAAATGATTCATCAAACAATTGTTAACATTGAGAATATTGCCTGCATCAACTTTAAACAAATGAATAGCAAGTATCCAGACGATTTCTACTGTGACTATCACAACTATGGTATTTGCGCCAAAAGAAATGCAATTTTACTTAAAAAAGAGACTACAAAATAAAGAAAATACACATGTTTATTCACTGTTTTATATTAAAAAATTCAACATTTTTTTTATTTTTTATTTAGTATTTTTTCTTAAAAAATCTTAATAATAATACAGATTAAATTTTATAAATTAATAAAAATATGGAAAAAACTTTATACAATATTTGCTTTTTATTTACAAATGATTTGGGCATAGGTAAGAACACCAAATGAAATAATAATAAATAAATAAATCAATAATTAAATTAATAAATAAATTAATGATTAAATTAAATAAATGAAATAAATAATTTAATAAATCAATAGAAACTAATAAAAATAGGATAAAATTAAATCGTCATTGTCATCTTACAGGTAATATTAAAAATAAAACATATTAATCTATATCCATTGATTCATTAATTCTATCTATATAATGTCCCCAAGCACGCGTTTTTATCTTCCATAATATTTCTCTTGTCATCAGAAGAGCTAAGCACTACTTTATATAGTTTTTGAGTATACAACTGGTGTGCTTTGGATCTGAATAAAAACATTTCATCTGACAAGATCTCACTTTCAAATAAACATTTCTTGTAGTCATTAATGGTCAACTTTTTAATTACAGACTTTTTAACCCCCTTTGATTTTTTAACATCTTCCGAGTGAAGAGTCGACAGAGAATACATTTTTGATCTTAAACCTACAAACTCTGTCATTATATCTCCCTTGTTTTCATCTTTCATCATTCCTAAAACCTTCTTATTGAGTAAATAGTAAGTAGCGGTAAATGAAATTGGTTATCTATAGGATATTCTGATGTGTCAAAATTCAAACTAATATCGATACGGATGTCATCGTAAAAATCATCAGTTTGAATCGAGTAAATAAAAGAATCAGTATCCATATAGTTGAGAGAAATGTTATCTCCGAATTTAGGCTTCATGAAACCATAATGGAAATCATACATTTGCCACTTGGATAACTCTAGTACTGTAAAGCCAACGTATATAGGTTTATTATATTCTGGTTCCATTTTTTTCAACTCCACCGCATACATATCATCAGAAAATTTCGACAAATGCATAAAATTTGGTTTTGCAATTAATGCTCTGAGACCCAAATGATTTCTGTTTGTTGATTCCCATGATGAAGTAATTCTATAGTCTTCCCATAAACAGCATTGTTTAAAAGTTTAAAAAAATCTTTTTTAAAGTTATTTTTAGCATTTGTTCTATGGAATTTATTTAAATCAATATATTTTTTAAGTCAAGGGGATTGTCTAATTTAAGGATTCTACGGATTTGTTTTAAAATGAGACCATTTAAAATGGCTTGTTTTAAAACTCTATAATGTATAGTATAACTTGTTTTAGGGTCTAAGTCTGCAATCAATTTTTTGAATTTAGATCCTCCAACTGTCTTATTTTGAGAACAAAATGGTAAATCATTGTGTAGATCATGTATTGAGTCGGGATACTCTATATCCACCTCTAATATTTAACCATATTGTGATGTATCAGGTATTTTTTCCACATCAAAATCAGGATCACATACCCACTCAAATTCTCCACAGGGAAGATATTCTGACATTGCCCACCCATATAAATTATTCGCATCTAAATACATTAAATATTCAGATGGTTTTGTAACGTCAAAATCTTCTAAATACTTATGGTTGGCCTTAGAATATCTTTGTGAGCATTGAACTAGTCCACCTCTTATTCCATTTTGCATGAACATATACATTTCGGAATCAGTAAACAGCTCTAACGTAACCTTAGTGGTTTTGAGCATAGCATCCCAAGATAGACCTGGTGCTGGAAAAACAATAAGATTTTGAACCCGATTGTAAAATTGTGAAATTCAGATTTTTGTAAACATACGCATAAACTTATTTTTTTGTGAGCTTTGCAATATAAACTTATAAATACAATTTACAGACCACCAACAAATTTGAGAAAAAAATATTTCTGTATAGAATAAACAAAAATATTTAAGACTGCAAAATTTTCTGTGTAGTCAGATTATGATGAATAAATGTTGAAGTCAGCATAATTATGAAAACTTAAAGAAAAATCAAAAACATATGTACATAAAACAGACTCAAATTATAAGGAATAAATCTCGAAGTCAGCAGAATTATGAAAACAAAGAAAAATCAGAAACATACATGAAAACAGACTCAAATATAAAAAAAGAACAAAAAATAAAATATGCTATATATATCTATATAGCCAAATTATAAGGAATAAATCTCGAAGTCAGCAGAATTATGAAAACATAAAGAAAAATCAAAAACATATATAAAAACAGACTTAAATGTATAAAAGAACAAAAAAATAAAATCTAATAAACCTCATTAATACAACGATACCAAAGTGATCGCAACATACACACAGACACACACACACATTCAAACACACTCTCATACACACGCTATGACGTCAGTGATGATGACATACCTAAAATAACCAGATATACACAAATTCTCTGCCAACAAAAAATATCTCTGCCTGTATACCAACATACTGTGACGTCAGTGATGACGACACACCTAAAATAATCAGCAATAAACACACTCTCTGTCAACAAAATATTTCTCTGCCACGATTCCATCAGCAACACACCAAACGGCATAAACACACACCCCCGCTATGACGTCAGTGATGACGACGCATCTAAAATAATCAGATATACACACATGGTCTGCCAACAAAAAATTCACTGCCTAGATACCAACAGAAACACACCCAACAACATAAACACACAACCAACCAACATAGCACAGGCAAGCAAAAGAACATACACACGCACACACACAACCAACATAGCACTGGCAAGACGTCTGTGATGACGATGCATCTAAAATAATCAGATATACACACATGATCTGCCAACAAAAAATATCTCTGCCTCCATACCAACATAATATGACGTTTGTGATGACGATGCATCTAAAATAATCAGATATACACACATGGTCTGTCAACAAAAAATATCTCTGCCTTCATACCAACATAATATGACGTTTGTGATGACGATGCATCTAAAATAATCAGATATACACACATGGTCTGCCAACAAAAAATTCACTGCCTAGATACCAACAGAAACACACCCAACAACATAAACACAAAACCAACCAACATAGCACAGGCAAGCAAACGAACATACACACGCACACACACAACCAACATAGCACAGGCAAGCAACAGAACATACACACGCACACACACAACCAACATAGCACAGGCAAGCAACAGAACATACACACGCACACACACAACCAACATAGCACAGGCAAGCAAAAGAACATACACACGCACACACACAACCAACATAGCACAGGCAAGCAAACGAACCTACACACACACATAAAAAAACTAGAGGATGGCAACACTGGCTCGCTGCCGGCAGCGCAGTCGCGCATGTCAATTGTCACCATTACCTATCTACTTATGCATTTAGTTAGGAATTCGATTTACCATACTAGAAATGTTTTTGTTGAGGGATTAATTGAATTAGAATATTGCAGCAGCACATTGCTGATAATTTAACGAAAAACTTGTGAAAGAATAATCATTTTAAATTATTAGTCACTAGGCCTTGTAAAATTTTAAACTTTTAGATTTATATTTTTAATTTTGAATTATGAATGTTGAAGAGGAATGTTAAGACATGGATTAAACAGGAATGCAGCACTTCATATTTTATGGCATTGCCACTATTACATTGCTTTGTATATTTTATTTATATTTATCATCTTTATAAATACATTGTATCATTTTGTTTTTTAATCAGAATAAAACTGTTGAAAGTGAATCATCGTTGTTTGATTACTTCTAAGGAAGTATTGAAACAAAATGTGAAGAATATCGTCCAATAAACAATTCAAAAATATGTGAAAAAATAATAGAAAAAATAGTTAAAACCCAATTAGAGGACTTCATTGGAGATAAGATCTAAATGCCAGTCTGGTTTAAAAAAAACACTCTTACGAAACTGCAGTGAACTGTGTTAAAAATATATGTATAATTTATGAAGAAAAACAAAAACGACAATTGTAATACATAAATACATATGTAAGGAAACTACAAACATATGTTAGTATAACATCCAAAAGAACTATTTATATACATACATACATAATTAAAAATTAGAATTAACAGTTCATAAAAATAACAATTATTTTATTAAATTGGAAAAGAGTTTGAACTCAGTTTTCTCGGTGATGAATTCAATAAACGTTTTAGCTTATATTTGCAGAGTAGTCAAGAAATCAGTACATCCCACATGCATTGAAATCTCTCAACACGGGAGATAAGATTAGAGACATGAGGTCCAAATGCTTGAAGCATATTAAAATTTGATCTTAAAAAAAAGAGATAAATATACGATGACGATTTAAATTTTTTCGATTAATGATGCTCATATGATGCAAAATGAGCTCAATAATTTAAATGATTGATGCAGCCTTAATTGTTTGCAACTAAATATTAGTAAATGTTTGCATGTTTCCTTTCATAGGTCTCGAAATCCCACGGTCCTTGCTTCTAATATTAATGGTATCGTTTTGAACACGTCGGATTCGAAGTTTGACTTAGGGGTGGTATTTGATAGTTCTCTATCATTTGTGGTCCATGTTGAGTATATTCTTAATAAAGCTTATAAAATGCTTGGCTTTTTGAAGAGTTGTTCCGAATTTACTAACCTTTATACACTGAAGTATATTTATAACTCCTTCGTAAGTTCTAAATTAGAATGTGCTGCTACAATATGGAATCCTGATGTTGCTCGCTTACATATTTATCCTCCGTTCCTTACGAGTCCGAATGTCTGTTTATAGGCCTACCCACCTTGAAATCGCGTAGAAAATTACAATCAGCTCTACTGGTTTACGATACTATCAACGGTTGCATTGATTGCCCTGACGTGCTTAATATTGTACCATTTTATAGGAATCTTAGGTTGGCTAACCTTTTTGGTGTACCATTTCATCGGGTCAACTATGCGCGTAATAGCACACTAACACGTGCTTTCGTTCAGCTCATTGAAATCAATTTAAGCTTGCAGAAACAACATAAATCATTTATTGAATTCAGCATTGATAAAACCAAGTTAAAAATTTTCTATCTAATAAAATAACTATTTTGATGAACTTTTTTTATGTGAATTGTATTTTTTTAATCCATATTTTATATTTATAACCATTGGTTTGTAAGTGCTTTTGTAATTCGTTGTCAGTAAGGATTTTTCTGTCCATAGAGTGAAACATTTAAATAAATAAATATACTTAAGCGTGTACGGATTATGAAATTCATAATAATTTCTCTTAAAAAACATTTTTTTGGATTTCGGAAGTATGTACATGATAGACAAACGATAAAGAACTATCGAAGAGGACACCTAAGTCAAGTTTTGTATTAGTCGTGTTCAATTTGATTCCATTAGTACAAATAAGTACAGCAGCAACTATCTGAGGTCTATGAAAGGAAGCATGCAAATCATTCATTGAATTCAGTTCAATATACAACTTTAAATCATCCGAATATAAAAGATAATTCGATTTCAAAAAACAATAAGAAATATCATCAAAAAGATTAAAAAATAAAGGGTCAAGTATGCTACCCCGAATTACAACAGGCATTTGCAAGAACGGCTTAGAAACATGAACTTACAATACTCATTCGGAAAATTTTATTGGATAATTAGGACTTTATTCAGCCCAAGAAAATGGAATGGAAGCCCCGAGTATAGTTTGAACACAAGCATGGACTAAGATAGCTTATCGAGCGCTTTAGAAAAGTCCGTATAAATTACATCCCCTTGACTATCAAGGTTCAGCGCATCGAAGCAATATTCTCTAAAGAGGGTCAGATTTGTTACGGTAGACCTACCACAGTGAAAGGCGTGCTGATGTCCATGTCTTATAGCGTTTTCTTTTCCAAAAAAGTACATTTTTTGCCCTTTTTATTGAAAATTTGCAATATAATGCTTTTTTGAAATCGTGAGTTTATTTAAAGTTAAGAAATGTTAAATTTTATTATAGATAACGGCATTAGTTTAGAAAAACCATTTTATGTGGACGTATTCGAAAATCCGGGAAACTCTGGATAATTCAGAAATAGGCCTAGGGCAGACTACACCATCTCTCTTATGGTGCCTTTACACACTATTGGCCTTATTCACAAACGATTAATAAAGTTATTGTAGGTTTAATGTTGAATTTTTATGTGGGAAACCCGGTTTTAATGCACACATTAACTTTATTAATCGTTTGAGAATAAGGCCATATATATTTTACAGTGTACTTGTCAAAGTTCCCACTGCAAAATGCATACATTGTGTGTAAAAGCAAACAAAAACAAAATTTGCATCTGTAAATGTCAGGCAGCTTTTACCAAAACGTTTAATTAGAGCCTGTTCTAACATCAGCTGTTTTGCAAGTTTATTGTGTATGGCGACAAGAACATAGTGTTTGTGATTCAGCAAATGATTGAAAATGTATTAATATATATGTATATTAAAAAAATGTTTTTATACATATATTTAAAAAAATATTTTTAATTAGTTAAATACAATTGCTGTTGTAATCGATTATAGGTTATGTCAGATAAAACCAAAAACCAGGAAGAATTCCTAGATTTTGAATTATACCAAAAATAGTATTTTTTGTGGAACGAAAAATATTTTTATTTTTAAAACTTTGTTCAACAAAAAACTTTTGAGCTATATAAATTGTATACCAAATTGAAGGCATTAATGTCTCCTTTCACGTGCAAGTGGTCCCGTCCAGGAAGAATTCCTGGATTTTGTTTAAGAATGAAATATATAATAAGGGTAATGTATCTAGATACGGAATGTAACGATATTTCCAGGTATTCGGTATTACATAAATTAATTTACTTAAATCTTAATAGTGTGCTATAAGTATTTCATCATAATTCATTGTATTGTTTTAACAAATTTATGATTTATTCTTATTAATAAAGAATATTGAAATTTTTTGTTAAGTTAGTTTGTTAACTTTAAAATCCTCTCCCATATACAAAAAAAAAGAAGATCAATTATTCACAATAAAATAGCTGTTTTAGATGGATGCTGCAAGAAATTTCACTTTTTAAACTTGGTAGAACTGAAATTTGGCTCTGCAAACTATAAAGACAGAACATATTTTTCGCTCTCTACAAAATGAGCGCAACAGATTTAGTTTGTTAACTTATTTTGTTATCTTCTCGCACGCAATAACTTTTCACTTAGAGAATCGAAAAATTGTGATAGTTTCGTTTGACGTCTGATTATTTGATCGTCTCCAACTTTGATGGACGTAAAAACGCAATTTGCTTTGAATTATTTGCTCTGTGATGACATAAAGAATTTTAGTTTTGTTTTGTGTAAAAAATCCCTAGAAATAAGGGTCGGCTCCAATTTTCCACTTAATTTGTTTTTAGTTTTTCAATATCCTATCAGATAAGCTATTTAAGTTTATTTTAGATTTTTCGCAGTTTCCTATGTAAAGTTCAGAGCCCTAAAATTCGGAATATATGCGTCTTCACCATTTTTTTTTATTTTTCAATTTTCTATCATACTTTTTATTGTATTTGGTCCAGAGACCATTAACTAACAGGGGGTCTTCACGTGCAATAAACTTGGAAATAATTATGTTTTCAACTGTCAAATTCTATTGCCAACACAATATGTTCACGTGTGGACCGCACAAACATTTATTTGCACATGTATTGCGAAATAGTTGTTCAAACTTATTTTCAACCAATTATGTTGGAAATAAACTGTCAAATTTGGCTGTCAATTCTCTGTCATTTGTTTTTCCCGCGAATTAAATAAAAAACCGTCAAATGTGTATGTATATATTTACTTATTAGCATCTGCTAAGCTTTTTGACAAAAAAAAAATCAAACAAGCACAGAAAACGCTGAAGCTAATGTATTCATTCACAGCGAACTTTTTAGTTTTATGTCCAATGTGCACTAAGTGTACTCCGCCTAAAAATATAAGCTTGTAAATGAACATATTTGTGACGTCATGCTGCTGACGTTATTGCTTATGTTCGGTAATAAATATTGAGCGTGGAGACGTGCCGTAAGTTTGACCATTTTTTTAAGTTTCTGGCATCGCTGCTATATAAAAATTCAATGTGGCAATATCTTTTTGTGCAGAATAATATAAAAAACTTGGCATTACTGAAATCATTCTCTAAAGTAAATAAATATAATTAAATTTTATGTTAAAGGTTTTCGATTTATACAAATGTCGTTTGTATTGTGGAACTTCAGAAGAAATTGCAGAATACGAAAAGGAAGTCGGCGTGAGGGTAAGTAGAGCTAAATACGGAAAAGCTTGGTTGGATATTATGTTGCATATTTTTTACTATTATATTTGTATAGTGCAAACCATTGTTGATGACAGAGGCTATAACAATTTACAAAAATGCAACTGCTGCTTTCCACATCACGGCCTTTTGTTCAAAAGTTAAAGCAGGTCGCTCCGCTCGCTACCGTATAACCACAAAACGCGATAAACCTTAACTTATGAAATGGCCAATCTACCTCATTACGTACCTGATCGTAAATCTTGGAATTCCTGGAATACTTGTAAGGTTTAATACCGTTTAAAAGAATATTATGTAAAGATTATTTTTATTTCAGCTACTATGTTGGACGGCTTGCGCCTTTCACAGACAGCCATAGAAGATGTCTTTATTCGCAAGTTTATAACAGGTCTGCTCCGAACTTATTATTAAACGTCAACACAATATGATTTGTATAGCTGATATAGTCAGACAAGCTATTAGTGCTCGTAAAATGTACTTCCTTATTGGTTATACAGAGGAACTTTTATCGTATTGGCTACAGTGTCCCGTTACTCTAGAGTTGCAAACAGTTCAAGATAGGAAAGATGGTGTTTTTAAATATATTTAGAATTTTAAATAAAATGAACTTCAAACTTGAATCTACTAATTAGTGTGTTGTTACTTTTTCACTGTGCTGATTGCTATTTTGCCATGTTTTTATAGCCTTGTTCACGATAAGAGCATCGGGATCTTTAACCTGTAATTATATAATGTGTTGTCTGTGCTAAAGCTTACAAAATTTATTCAATATTCACCCTTATTCCAGTTGGCGACATCGACGTCATAAAATTGTTTTCGAGAGCGAGTAGACAAGCTCCAATTTTTTGGTATTTTGTTAACGTGACGTCGAAGTTCGCCAAATGGAATAAGTGTGAATATTTTTATACTTTAATGTAGTACAAGTATTTGATAACTCGTGTATTTGTTAGATTTGTCTTTTACTTTTTGCTTAAAGTAATACTTTTCTAAAACTTCGATTTGGTACAAATATTTCAAGAATAATGAAGCAGAAGTATAAAAGCTATATATGTACATAAGAATTTGTTTATTTACTTGCTTTATTTCTTACTTATGTTGTTTATTGAAAACATGTTTAGTAATGTGCAATAAGAAATATTTTTATTAAAAATTTGTTTTATTTATTAAAAAAAGCATTTAATTATAAATGATTAGCCAAAACCATATTATTATTTCGTCACCTATTTCCTGCAACTGAGGAAATACAATTGGGGAAAAATTGCCAATCACGCAAAGCTTAATTTTAAACGTAAGGACTGCTTGCCACCACATACAATTCAATTCTCCTATTATGATTAAAAATCTCCTTATTTTACTTTTTAGTCAGTTTTTATAAACCGTGTAAAAGGGAGAAAAAATCCCTCACAAAACAGAAGGGAGTTTGAATTAATTGGAGAAATTTTTTCTTGAGAAAAAGACCCTCATAAAACAAATTCCTTATGAATATTTATAATTGTAATTGCTGTATATGTATTTACGTGGTTCGTATTTTTCGAGGTGACGTATTTATTGGCATACTTTCAAGCAGTTTTTATTTATAGTATTTTTATGGTAAAATAATTTGAAATTGGGGCTTGTTTACCAGTTGTCGAAAACAACTGACTACTATTGACGGGCTCAAGCTATTTTCTAGATTTTAGAGAGCAGAAATAGACTTTTAGTAGTACAATATTCTTCTGGAAAGCGAGTAGACAATCCCCAATTTTTTGGTATTGTATTGACGTGACGTCGAGTTGACAACTGGAATAAGGGTGATTATTTTTGGCTAAACGTACAAACTTATCCTAGCGTTTATTTCAATAAAAAAATAAAAATAAATGTATAGACTAGATATACTGAGTATATTATACTCTGTTGAATTTTTCAGTTCTTTTTATTTTTACACATTACATATTTACACAAATTTTATTTTGTCTGGACCTAGGTCTGTGGTCTGGACTTTGGGTCTACCTGTAAAACCTGCACAGGAGCCGGTAAAGGTGGAGGTGGAGCAGGTCCGTAATAATAATATGGTCCATATGACGGATGCTGGATGGCTGTTGGACAAAGTGCTGCGGCACATTTGCCTGCTGCATGGGATTAGGTTGCTGGTTTGCGGACTTCCGCATCTTACAAGTAACTTTAATGGTATTGCCACAATGGGGACACTTCCCAAACTAAAAATACATTATCTTATTAATTAAATTGAATAAATCAATAAAATTGTTTGAACTTACCATTTTTATTTTAACTGACCACAAAGTTAAAGCAAAACCTAAGTTTCGCGGTATTTGCAGAAACAGAGTTGCCACACTAAAATAGTTTGCAGTATTTGGCAGTACTTTTATTCTGCATACGGTTATAGCTACCAGATCATTATGAAGAATTCGTGGCTTTTGAATTATACCAAAAATAGTAATTCTTGTAAACGAAAAATATTTTTATTTTTAAAACTTTGTTCAAGAAAAAACTTTTGGGCTGTATAAATTGTATACTAAATTGAAGGCATTAATGTCTCCTTTCACGTGCAAGTGGTCCCGTCCAGGAAGAATTCCTAGATTTTGAATTATAACAAAAATAGTATTTTTTGTGGAACGAAAAATATTTTTATTTTTAAAACTTTGTTCAAGAAAAAACTTTTGGGCTATATAAATTGTATACCAAATTAATGTCTCCTTTCACGTGCAAGTGCTCCCGTCCAGGAAGAATTCCTAGATTTTGTTTAAGAATGAAATATATAATAAGGGTAATGTATCTAGATACGGAATGTAACGATATTTCCAGGTATTCGGTATTACATAAATTAATTTACTTAAATCTTGATAGTGTGCTATAAGTAATCATCATAATTCATTGTATTGTTTTAAAAAATTTATGATTTATTCTTATTAATAAAGAATATTGATATAGTTTGTTAAGTTAGTTTGTTAACTTTAAAATCCTCTCCCATATACAAAAAAGATCATATATTCACAATAAAATAGCTGTTTTAAATGGTTTCTGCAAGAATTTCCACTTTTTAAACTTGGTAGTACTGAAATTGGGCTCTGCAAACTGCAAAGAGAGAACATATTTTTCGCTCTCTTCAAAATGAGCGAAACAGATTTAGTTTATCTTACTTTGTTATCTTTACGGAAAATTGAAAATTGATTGATTGAAATTTGAAAATTGGCGACTTCATGGCGGCATATCACCGGTTCGCGCGAGTTAAGGTTTTCACACCTTTATTGAGTAAAAAAGAAAAATATCTCTTTTTTTTAACGACAAACGTTCGTCTTTATTCGGTATATTTCTCTTAAAAACTAAAAACAAAAATGTTTCTTAAAGACTATTTATACTACTTGTTTATTTATGTATTAGTAACCCTTCGGTTAGTAATGATTCTTTGTTACAAAAATGTGTTTTTTTTCATAATTAGGTATTTTTCTTAAAGTAGATATTGTTATCAGTTAGCACATGTGTTTGGGTATTATTATTCCTAATTGCTTACTTACTATTTACAAAATTAGATATTTTTCTTAAAGTATATATTGCTATCAGTTAGCACATGTGTTTGGGTATTATTATTCCTAATTGCTTACTTACTGTTTACAAAGCATATGGTTTTGTACATCATGGGTTTTTCCATCAATTATATTATCATTATGATTCAATGCTGGACTTTGTACGTCTGTCTATGTCTTGTAATTACGTTTGTAAATATAATATAATTTTGTTGTTGTATATAAGATACGACATCTTAACTCTCCTCCTTCTTAAACAAGAGCGTCCCGCTCTTTCCTAGCTTTTTCTAAAACTGATTTATAATAGACGTTGTAAGCTTCTGTTTGTTTGGTTTGTCTATAAGCAATAATGTATTTAAATGTTTTCAGTCCTAATATAATTATACCTATTGTGGTTGCTATTATAAGCAAAGAGTAAGAAACTGTTCTGAAGGGGTGTTCTTCATATGGTATAAGAAATCTCTGTAATGAGTCTATGTTAGTGAATGCATTTTCCTTGTCTGATTGTATTATTTTCTCTATTTCAAAATTTTCGTTGTTTTTGGTATGTATAGCCTCAATTAATCTATCATGAAGATTTCTATATGTTGTTCCATCAATGTTAACTAGGTCTGTGAAAGAAACTAGAAATGTACCTGTCATTGATTTATTTTCAACCGTATGATTTCCATCAATTAATATGTGTCCTTCATCTATTTCTAACAAGTTTTCATTATATTCCTGAATTACTGAACATTTGGTGCTCCTATTCTCAAGTAGTGGTATTGTACAATTGTTTTGAGTTTTGTTGATCTGACATATATTTTTTCCTAAATAATTTTTGCAATATTTTGTTCTGACGTAGTTAATGCCGCACTGTGCTATACTTTTATCTGTGATTACCTTCCCGTGTTTAAAGCTGAGTGGCGTTATCTTAAAAAATTTGCAATCCTTTGTTATAATTGGGTATTTATAAATGGCAATAATTAACCCATTAGATCTTGCTATGTGAATTGTAGAATACTCTAGTACATTTATTATTGGTATTGATGCCCGTTCTTTATTTATAATTTCCTTGACATCGTTCAAGTCGATTGCTTCTGAAAGATACTGATTATTTTTTGCGGCGTTTATAGTTCTTACCAAGAGTAGTAATTGATCATGAATTTGTTGTATAATAAGATGGTTCTCAACTTTCCTTGCACCAAGTGATTCAATAAGTTTTTCGAAGCGTGAGTTCATTTGGTGTTGTATTTCATTGTTGTTAATAAGTTGATTTATTTTCTCTTCAATCGCAATTAAGTCATAATGGTCTGGGACACCTGTGATGAACTTGAGTGCTGATCCCAAAAAGTTTATTGAGCGCTTGAATATTCTATAGAACGTCGCTTTTTCTTGTTTTTCAATTTCTTTAAACTCTTCAGTTATTCCATGTTCATTCAACTGGTCTGCTAATGTTTCAATCTTCCTCAACCAGATTAGTTCTTCCGTTGTAAATGTATCTTGTTTTTTAAAAATTGATTCGTATGGGGTAAGTATTTTTGTGAGATTTGTAATATGGAATAAAAACGTTGTTTCTTCGAATAGATATACGTCGTCAGTTTGTGTCAGAACTAACTTCTGATCCTTCACATCTCTTACTTGCACTTTTGATATTGCTTCTTGGACGGCGAATATTACCACCACGAGTAACGTCTGGTAATTCATTTTCTTTTTTAATCGTATAATTCTTAATGTTGTTCTTGTGTACAATAACTCCCCTCTTTGTTAGGACCGTGTCCACGCGATCTTCTTCAACAATATGTTTTTTATACTTAGTGTCACCTTTCTTTCTTAAGTTCTTAATACTTACGAGTATTTGTTCCCCTTTTGTAAATGTCCTATGTTTAGTTCCTTGGTTTAGTCTTTCTAAGACTTTGTTTGATGCTTCCTTGACGCGTTTATAAATTTTTCCTTTATCGTATTGGACACTACCAAAGTGTACCTCGCTTGGTTTGTGTTGAGTGACTGAATGTATAGTATTGTTCAGCTCTTTAACTGCTTTAAATAATTCCTCAGTTGAGCTTGTCTCATTTTGTAGCTTTAGTATTCTTGATAATTCTGTTATCGTCCCATGTTCTCTCTCTATTTGGCCGTTTGCTGATGATCTATATATGGGTGTGTTTATCTTTTCAATGTTGTGTTTCGCACACATTGTCTTTACTGCTGGTATGTTCAAACATGGCTCATTGTCCGTCATGAGTCGTGTACAGGTTGGATAATTGTTTACTATTATTTCCTCTATTTTTTCATCCATACGAGTCTTATCGGAGACTTGTCTTACTACGACATATTTAGAAAATTTATCTATAGCACAAATATATGTTTTATTTTCATTATAGTATATATCCATGTGTATGAGTTGGTTAGGTTCCGTCGGTATTGTGGCATCTCTCAAAGGTTCTTTTGTTGGACGTCTCTCATATTTACCGAACAAACATGGTGAACATTTCTTGTTAAATGCTTTGCAATGCCTTGCCATATCAGGCCAGTAACAAGTTTCCAAAATTTCCTTGATGTTATTTTTACAACCTCTGTGTGCGCGGTTGTGAGTGAATTCGACGATATTATTTTGCTGTTGTTTATCAATTATGTCTTTTAATTTAACCGGTGTGTAAACAAATTGTATATTTATGAAACTATTTTTTAGTATGGGGCCGACTAAATATAAAGTGTCGGCTGTTGTATGTATGGCTGTAGCTCGATTGGGTACGATTATCTTTTTTAATTGTTTAATTAATTCCTGTTCATTGGTGTAATTTACTGTGTGTCTGACTCTTTTTGGGAAGACTGTACGAGTTCTAACTTCGTTAATATGTTTATTTGGTACTAATTCAATTTGTACACCGTATGCGTTAAATGGAGTATTAACGGTTTTGATAATATTCTCTGCTGATGATTCTGCTGAATGTATTGTATCTTCTGACGTAGTACTTAGTACATTAATAACCTGTCTTGACAATGCATCAGCTACAACATTTTCTTTATCTGGTTTATATTGAAGTTTAGCACCATACTCTTCTATTATGTTTTTCCACCGTTTTAGCTTTGTGTTCGGATTTCTGTCCGAAACGGAAAATGTTAGTGACTGATGGACTTCCGTAAACGTAGTTTCTGAATTTTAGTAATGCCCAAATTATGGCTAATAATTCCTTTTCGTTAGTACTGTAATTTTCCTCAGTACTTGTCAAGGTTCTGCTGATAAAAGCAATTGGCTTACCTAGTTGCGTTAACCGTACGATTCATAACCAGCAAAACTCCTTTAACTTCATAACCAGGTACCCGGGTACCCGAAGTAGGTTGTTTTGCGTTTATTGAAATAAAATAATATTTTCCTGTAAATATTTTTGTTGTTGATTATATTTTGCGTTCTCAACTGTACAAATTTGATATTTGGAAAAAAAACTGGTTTCTGTTCGTATATAAGTACCTAAAGCGACACAAGTAAGGGTTGTTTATTTGCTTATTTTGCTTATTTTCGGTACCTACTTGCTTAATTGCTTTTGAATTAGATAGTAGATGTTCATTTGTGTCGTAAAATTGAAATATTTCATTTGCTTCGCCAGTCTGTGTTGAATATTTGAACAGTGAAGTTGGTGAAAAATGAGCCGCAACGACCGATATTTGTCTACAAGGGAATACTGGAATTTGAGTGATGAAGCAAGAAGCACATATATTCAACGTTTATTTGAGGAAGCGACTCAAGATGAGGACCTTGAAGTGGACCCTGTGGAAGACCAAAATGAAGGAAATGTGTCCTATACTGGCGAAGTTTCGGAATCAGAGAATGAAGATTTGAATGTTGACAACGCAAACGAAATTGCAGCTGCTATTGACGCACCAGAGGAAATTTTCTTTGATGATGAAAGTGAAGATGATGATATGCAAGAAGATGCACCAACAACAAACCCAGCAGACTACATGACTGCACGTGACGGCACACAATGGCAGCGAACACCACGTAGTTGCCAACAAGTGAGAAGCCACAATATATTCAGAGACCGCTGTGGTCCAGCGCGGATTACTGAAAATATGACGCCTTTGCAGTGTTTCAAATCATACCTCACAGTGGAAATGGTGGATATAATAGTGCGCCACACAAATAGAAAAGCGCATGCCATATATAATGCGTACAATGAAGCGAATCCCAATAGACGTCAGTTGAAGTGGAAAGACACGACAATCAACGAAATTTATGCGTTCATTGGAATGATTTTGATGGCTGGCACAAATCATTCTAATGACGAAAACGCAAGAGATTTGTGGACGTCACAGGCTCACCCAATATTCCGCGCCACCATGGGAATAAACAGGTTTTTCGATTTGCTGCGTTTTATGCGGTTTGACGACCCCAGAACACGGGTAGAGCGGCAGCGTCAAGACAAAGCGGCGCCAATTCGCGATATTTGGATAATGCTCAATGCAAATCTTGCCAGATATTATGTGCCATCAGAATATTTGACCATTGATGAACAATTATATCCATACCGTGGTAGAACCAAATTCACCCAATATATACCCTCGAAGCCAGCAAAATATGGCATAAAAGTATGGTGGATTTGCGATGCCAAAAACTCATATCCACTTCATGGCCAAATATATACTGGCAAACAAGAAACTGGTCGTGAAGTTGGTGTTGGCGAAAGAGTGGTGAGAGATTTAGTTGGGCCATACTACGGTAGCGGACGAAATATAACAATGGATAATTTTTTTACGACGCTGCCGTTGGCTAGGCAACTAAAAGTAGAAAAGCTCAGCATTGTGGGTACACTCCGCCGCAACAAAGCTTACATCCCTGCGGAGATGAAAGAAGACAAAAAAAAAAAGACGTTGGTTCAAGTTTATTTGGCTTCTACGACAACGTAACACTGCTCTCATATAAGCAGCGGAAGTCCAACTCGGTCATCCTTCTTTCTAGTATGCATGATGATGCACAAATTGACGAGAATGGGAAACCAGAAATTATAAATTTTTATAACCAAACAAAAGGTGGGGTGGACGTAATGGACCAAACGCTCCAAGAATACACGACCCAGCGACAAACAAGAAGATGGCCGATGGCATTTTTCTATAACATCATTGATGTGAGCGCATTTGCATCACACATCATATATTATGGAAATAATCCAACTGCACGATACACCACGACGCGCAGGAAGAATTTCCTGCGTCAACTGGCAGAAAACCTGTGCATTCCTGTTATAGAAAATAGAATTTCAAATGTGCAAAGCGTGCGCCAATTTTCAACAAAAAATGCAATTGAAAGCATCATCGGAAGGCCGTTGGAGAGTGTGCTTTGTGCTGCAGGTCCGTCAACATCTCCGTCAGCACGACAAAGGGGCAGAAAAGTACATACGGGCGTGTGCGACATGTGCAACCTTCTTCCAAATAAGCGCAGAAGAAAAACTAGAAAAAATTGCAGCATATGTAGCACGCCGATATGCGATGAGCACGCCATAACAATTACTAAATGCTACAATTTCCACAATAACAACGATAGTGATTCGGATGAATTATAATATAATATATATAAAATATGATAAAATAAATAAAAAAGACATTTATTTCCAATAAAAACAACACAAAAAAACTTTTTTTCATTTACATGTCAGGCATTTACATAGGAATTGCATTAGGGTACCCGGGGACCCGGTTGTGTTTTTATGGGGGTAAAACATTTAAAATCATTTTTTAAAGAAAATATTGAAAATATTTTGAATTTTTTCGTATTTAAATCTTAGTTTAGCCAAAATCTCTCATGATTCGGAGTTTTATGTCCATATCTCAAAAATTATAGGCACAGCAGCACTTTAAAGTCAAAAAAGGTACACGGGTACCCGGTTATGAATCGTAGGGTTAATACTGCACCTAAAGCTACGTTTGATGCATCTGTAGTGAGTTCAAATGGTTTATCAACTCTGGGTTGTTGAAGTTCCACTTGTTCCTTCAAACAATTTTTTAGTTTATTGAACGCATCTATGGCCGGTTGGTCTAATTTTATTATAGTATTTTTGCTTTGATTTTTTGTAACATTACCATTTTCTCCTCTTAAATGAACAGTAAGTGGCTTAGCTATTGTTGCATAGTTCTTTACAAACTTACGGTAGTAACCTGTCATTCCTAGAAAACATCTAAGTTCCTTTAAGTTTTGTGGAATGGGCAGCTTATCTATTGCTTCGATTTTTTCTGGATTTGTTGAGATCTTTCCATGCTTAATTACATGTCCTAAGTATTCTACTTCTGTTTGAAAAAACTTACTTTTCTCCCTGGATATTCTTAAGGTTGCTTTATTTAGGGCTTCGAAGATAATTTAAATATGTTTCATATGCTCATCAGCCGATGATGAATATATTAAAACGTCATCAATATAGACATAGGCAAATTTTCCAATGTAATCGCGAAGTATTTCATCTACGCATCTTTGAAAAATGGCAGGAGCATTTTTTAAACCGAAAGGCATTCTTTTGTATTCATAATGTCCACCTAATACAGAGAAAGCTGTCTTTTCCTGATCAGAGTCTTTAATTTTTATTTGATGGAATCCTGATTCCAAATCAAGTGTCGTAAATAGCGAAGCGTGTCCTAAATTTTGCAGTACTGTAGTAATATCTGGTATAGGATATCTGTCTGCTATTGTGTTTTTATTTAGCTTTTTAAAAAACTACGACCATTCTACGCTTGGGTTGACCAGATTCGTCTAAACCTTTTTTTGGGACTGTCCAAATCGGTGAGTTAAAAGGGCTATTACTTTTTGAAATGATACCCTCATCAAGTAATCTTTTAACTTCCTTATTGACAAATTCATTGTCAGCTATTGGGTATGGGTACTGTTTTGTATAAATGGGATCTTCTGTCACAGTTCTAATTGTCGCCTCTAGCAGATTTGTAAAAGGTAATGGCCCAATGCTATTGTTTTCTTCCATTAACTCATCTATTCTTCTTCTATAATTTTCAGATTTTTCATTAACTAAATAATTAAGTTTAACTGTTTCTTCTGCCCCTAAATTAAGTATCATTTTATCTAAATCTATTTTTCCTTTTAATGTCCTTAATCCTTTGTAACCCAAT
Source organism: Gymnocheta viridis (assembly GCA_956483585.1). Taxonomy (NCBI): domain Eukaryota; kingdom Metazoa; phylum Arthropoda; class Insecta; order Diptera; family Tachinidae; genus Gymnocheta; species Gymnocheta viridis. The sequence continues at coordinate 64,169,099 of OY101440.1, read as the reverse complement.
AATATATCAAAATCTTTTAATTCTTTTGTTTTATAAAAATCTAATACTTTGTTAAATATTTTAGCAGCTTGTTTCTTTTTCAAAATGGATGTACCGTGAATTGAATAAACCTTAAGATTTTCTTTTAAATTTTCTGATTCGCTTAACTTAATATTCGAATTTACATAATTATGGGTTGCGCCTGTGTCAACTAGTACAAGATAGTCTCTGCTACCGTCTGACAAGGTGAGACAAGGCAACCCGTATCTTAGTTTAAATGCTTAAAATGATTTTTTTCTTTATTACTTACAATATTTGATGAGTTTCCGATTTCTACATACATGTCATCTTTGTCATCTTCCATGCATAGGTTGTTCATTCTCATAGTTTTTTGTTGCTGATAGCTGCCACTGGGTTCTCGTCGCCTTTTAGCTATATTGGAGTTGTAAGTACCTTGTTGGTTGAAGCTCGATTGCTGATGGTTATATCGTTGTTGTTGTGTTGATCTGTTGTTGATCCAAGGTTTTGATACAAACTGTCGAGTGTTTCCTGATGATATATCCATTGGTTCTGGACGAGTACAATTCTGTTGATGATGGTGTTCATGTTGTTTGAATATTGTTATATTCGGACGCCTTTGAAATTCTTGTCTAGGTTGATGCTTTGGACGAGAATATCCTTCCTGCCTAGGTTCTTCATAACTTAGATTTAGTCGCCTGTGTTCGTTATCATGCTCAATTGTCCTTGCGATTGCATATGCATGTTCTAAATCTTTAATTTGATTACCATATAGAGTGGATCTTATATAAGAGTTTTTTATTCCATCCTTAAATACTCTAACTGCTTCCTGAACAGCTTCGTTTATCATTATTTCAACTGTAGTGTCTGGGTAACCAGACATTGACAACTTTGATGTTATTAATGTTAATGATTTGTTTATATCATCATGATATTGCGAAAGGGTTTTGTTCCCTTGTGTTATTCTTCTTAATTCATCTTGTAAAATATAGAGTGGTCGTTGGTCTGCATACGTATAATCCAGACGATTTTTTATGGCCTCCCAGTTAAATATAGTATTGTGGTTAATTAAGACGTCTGAGGCTGGACCTCTAATTTTTGTCTTTACAATAGATAGTGCCTCAATATCTGTTTGATGCCTCGTGCTGCTTAATACTATCCATCAGTCTACACACATATCCCATCCATGATCTGTATTCAAACTGGTTACCCTTGAATTCAGGCAATGATTTGAATATATCCAAGTTTATTTCACCCGGTGAGTTGTACGTCATACAGAGGTTGTATTGCGACTGGAGCCGGAGGATTTGTTGGCAGTTGACTCACTTTATTTTCGAGTTGCTGATTCTTTGAGACCAAGTTTTCTATGGTCAATTGCATTAGTGCAATTTGTTGTGTTAGTGCTTCCATACTGTTTAGTTGATTAGTCGTTGGTTCATTTTCCAATCTTATTCTGTTGTTATCGAAGTTAGCTTGCCTTTTCTTTGACATAAGTATTTTAGTCTTCTCTATTTTTTCTAGAGCACGAATGTACTTTATCGTGGTCAGAGTTCACAAGTTAGACCTTCCTTTGCCTAAGTTGTGCTTCACTAGAGTCTTTGGGTTACTTTCCAAGAGTCAGTGTTTGTTATTTTGTGGTCCTTATTAGGGATAGCTTTCCCAGATTTGCTCTTCGGAGAATAACAATATGTTAGTCTCCTGGCAGGATCGCCAGTTAAGGTTTTCACACCTTTCTTGAGTAAAAAAGAAAAATATCCCTTTTTTTGAACGACAAACGTTCGTCTTTATTCGGTATATTTCTCTTAAAAACTAAAAACAAAAATGTTTCTTAAAGACTATTTATACTACTTGTTTATTTATGTATTAGTAACCCTTCGGTTAGTAATGATTCTTTGTTACAAAAATGTGTTTTTTTTCATAATTAGGTATTTTTCTTAAAGTAGATATTGTTATCAGTTAGCACATGTGTTTGGGTATTATTATTCCTAATTGCTTACTTACTGTTTACAAAATTAGATATTTTTCTTAAAGTATATATTGTTATCAGTTAGCACATGTGTTTGGGTATTATTATTCCTAATTGCTTACTTACTGTTTACAAAGCATATGGTTTTGTACATCATGGGTTTTTCCATCAATTATATTATCATTATGATTCAATGCTGGACTTTGTACGTCTGTCTATGTCTTGTAATTACGTTTGTAAATATAATATAATTTTGTTGTTGTATATAAGATACGACATCTTAACTCGCGCCTTTTTTATTGCCACACTCATAAAGCTTTCTTTGCGCGTTAAAAGAATTATTTCACTTACATGTACGCCTTGGTTCTAATTCTAAAAACTTCAGCTTCGTTAATCTATCAAACAATTCGCAGGGATTTACTTTATGTTTGTACACGCCAAATTTTATCTGCGATTCGCTTCCCAAAAAATAAGAATTTTTTTATATGTATGTTATCCCTTGTGGTCGCCATGATTAATAAATTTGTGACGCCATCATGAATCGACAAATGTTTTCGAGCTGCCACACGTTTCAGCACGAACAACTGAAATGTTTATATGTAAAACTAAACTAACATTTTTTTATTTTGTAATGATTTTATCAAAAAAAAATTCAATATTTCTAAATTTTTAGTAGCCAAATTGACATTTTCTAGAAAATTATATTTTCCCTTATTATTGGTTGCAAATATACGTATTACGATTATTTCTGCTACGTTTTAGTTTAAAAATAATTAATGCCTTTTTCCTATTTTATACAACTCTGGGAGACGGTATGCTAAAATAGTATGATTTCTTGACATCGATAGTTACCTTTCTATCGCAACTAATGAGTGTATCAGAATTTACAGCCATACCTAAAGCTGAAAGTCCATACCACATCGATGTTAATAAATCATACTATTTTAAAAAATCTTTGAAAAAGTGCCCATAATCTTAAATGACTTTTTTAAAACATTTCTTGCATGTCCATTAAATTTGAAAAGATTATTAAAAGTAACTCCAATGAAGAGCGTAAGTCTTTTACTTTCTGGGACAACAACGTATTTGCACTTTCCCGAAGCATTCCGCATAAAAAGAATATTTAATTGAAAATTCTTTTAAAACAAAAATTTAGCCTCTTACGAAATTATGCAATAATATAAATATACTGCCTGTTTGTCGATATCGAAAGAAAATTTTCTTTCGAATTATTACATTTGAAACAAAAACAAATCCTAAAATTTTGTTTTTGTTTTAAATATAATTATACGAAACCGAATTTTCTTTCGATATCGGCGAACATGAAGTAAATATAATAATTTCATTATATCCAAAAATTTTTAATTTTCATTGAAAAGAGAATAACTGCAAAATATTTCTAGAAAATATTTCATTATAAGTTACGAGTATATACGGATGCTGAGTTCATTTTATCTCTAGCTCCCAAAAAATTTGACTTAATAAATATTTTTTGTACATTTCATAAGTTTAAATCTGGAGGGTATTATGTATTTCGAAAGAAACATTTTGGAAACACGGAGTATTATTTTATAGAAATTCACATAAAGTGAATTAAAAAATTATTATAAATATGCGTACGTACACATATGGTCATTAAAATAGATATCCTGCATGGTGCATTAGAATTTCATTCGCACTTTTTAAAAATCAATAAATTTTGATTGATATTTACTTTCATTCGTTTCTAAAAACTGCTTCCTTTTTACAAAAAAGTGTTTTATATTGAGCTTACATATATTTAGGTTAGGTCAGGTGTATCCGGCAATACAATTGTGGGCAAGCTAGCAAAAGAAGGTACTCCTTGGGACACCGATTGATTTAAAAAATACGAATTCGGTCATTTATATTCATCCTGTTAAGAAAGCAGATGGATTTAATTAAAAGTATTTTTACTTTAAATCTTCTGCGTTCTCAAATCCAACCCATAATTCGGCTTATTTTCATAATATTTTACCATTAATCCGCGTCCAATTCCGTAGTGCGTGGGTGTTTTTAAGGAATGTAAGACCGGTTAATTTTATATGAATATGAAGAAGTGAATTTTTTATCTCTTAAGATCTTAACTTATCATTTTGTATATGTTGAATTGCGGAAAATACGAAAATATGCAAAAAAATATGTATGCATATACTATTTTTAGACGCGGTACAGCTCGCGAACTATTATCGCTACGCTTTACAAATGTTTTGAAAGTTTTCTTTTAATATTCCGATCTAAAATTCAAGAAAATTAGAAAATATTTTATTTCGGTCAGTCGTTCCAAAGTTCATATTTATGTATGTACTTATATGATAGGAACTGACTGTTTGAAAAATATTTAATGAATTGCGAACAATTCTTAAAATACATTTTAAGCCCACATTAAATTATTAAATTTGTGGGAAATAGGTATTTACAATACTTTTAATCAAAATACAAATGCATTTTAATTTTTCTATTCCAAATACAAATATAAAATACAAATTTGTATGCATATTATTTTTATATATTTTTTCGACCTTTTTTTTAAATGAAAATCTAATTTTTCTCGAGCTTTAGGTAAATTTTTTTATAAAAAACGTTTATAAAAATTTTATTAATTAACCGATATTTCGCCACATCCTTGTGTGGCTTCTTCAGTGAAATATAAATATTTTTTAAATAAAAAATTTTTTACAATAACCAAAAAACAAAAAATACAAAAATTGTCAAAATTAAAATTTCAAAAAATGAACAACTTAATAAATACGTATGTATACAAAAAATAGAAAATTATCAATGAAATATTCAATTTCCGTTTCCGTTCTTATGTAATAAATATCTATATGCATGAGCAACACTAGCTGTATCTGCTTTAAAATTAATTCTATTTCCCATTGGAACATTAATAATATGTAGCATCTCTAATATATACCGGCGTTTGTAGTTATTTTCCGTATTTAAAACTGCTACATTACTAAAATCAGGATTGTGATTAAAATTAACACAATGTGATACTAATGCTATGTGATACTATGTGAAGAAATGTTATATTTGTATTTTTGATCTGATCTATGACCAGCTAATCTAGTTTTTAATTTATTCTTAGTTGTATCTACATATACTTTACTACAATTTTCCCTATCATTGCCACCACATGGTATCTGGTAAACTAAATTAGACCTCTCTAATGTCTCTATTCTATCTTTTGTCTTACTAAATAATTTGCTAATTGTCTGATGCATCCTATGTGCAATTCTATATTTTCCATTATTATAAATCCTAGATTTTTCTAATCGTTCCGACATTTCAGGTACATATGTTAGAGATTTATAAATTTTTGGTTCAAAAGAAACGTCTGAACTTCTTTTTATATATCTATATTGTCTTATTAATTTACAAAGCAAGTGTTTAGGAAAACTATTCTCATTTAAAATATTTTTAATTATCCTTACATTTTTCTCATGAAATTCAATATCACTTACTGATAATACTCTTTCAATAAGGTTTTTAGCAGTATTAATAATAACTCTCTTTGGATGTTTAGAAAAATAATTAATTATTCTACCAGAAGAAGTTGGTTTTTGGTACCAATCTATTGATTAACGAGCTTGAGGTTACTTTTATATAAAAAACATCCAAATTTATTATCTATATTTCGTTAATCTTTGTGTAAATTCAAAATTTTTTTAGATGAGGAAATGAACCTTAAAACAAACTTTGAATTGAAAATAAATTTTTAAAACAAAAAAAAAACGGAAAAGGATTTATTAATTTATAATACTTGTTAATTAATTGTTATTTTAATTATTAAACGATTTTTCATTCTGAGGAATTTACACAAAGAGTAACGAAATATAAATAGTAAATTTGGATGTTTTTTACATAAAAGCTCGTTAATCGATTAGAAAATTATATAAATAAATCAAGAAAAGGTAGAAAATTTGTTATTAATAAATTAAATATGTCAGAAACTTTAAAACCAATGTAGTCGTTGTTCGTCGGTAATAAAATAATAAAAACATCTCATTTATAAACTGCAAAATGATTTAATAATAATTAATATAATATATGAAGGATCCTTTTTGTAATATTGTTAGCCAGCTGCTCTAACGATACCACCTTGTTAAAATACCATAATTTGCATTGCCATATGTTTGAATTGCTAAACATCCACCAAAAACGACCTGAATTTAAACATACACTGTAAAAATATTTTACATAAAAAGGCTGAAATATTAGTCCAATATACATGTACTATTAAAATAATTTTCACTGCATACAAATAATTGCGTACATATCAAAAGAGTTACAATAATAACGGCTGAAATCCCTAATATGACATCTACATGGGCAGATTAGGTGCTCATTCCTCTTTCTATATCGGTTTTCATATTCGTGACACGACTTCATTGGACGATTTTATTCATTGACAAAGTTTCGATTTCCTAAAGACGATTTTTACTTCGATGGGGTATACCCTGTAAACGGCTGAAATTCTTAATATGACATCTACATGGGCAGATTATTTGCTCATTCCTTTTTCTAAATCAGTTTTAATTTTCGTGACAACACTTCATTTAAAACAGTTTTTTTTAAATCTTTGAAAAAAGATATCGAGGCAATCTCGATTAATATAAATTTAATAATATTTTTTATTCTTTTTTACTAATCTATTATTTACATACATTTTTTTTAAATTACATAAAAATTGTTATTTTTCAAAATGAATATTTTTAGTCACTTTCATGTTTCTTTATGGTTTCTTTAAATAAATTATATACAAATGAATTATTTTTATTTTCAGCAATGAACATAAATTATATATCTGTACATATATATATTGCGTTTAAAATTTTATTCTAACTAGTCCGAACGATCCACTAATCCGCACAGTAGCTGAAGCTTATCTGTCCGGATTATGAAAGTTGTACTGTACATAATTTCATATTAAATATGAAACAAACTGAATGTTTAATTTTTATAAACACATATTCGAATTTTCGTTTTGTGTTTATTTAACTGAATTGTGCTTCCTAACAAGAAAATTATTAAAAATTTTAAAGCAATTACAGCAATACAAGAACAACAGGCATTTTTATTTGTGTAGTTTCATTGCGTTTGTCAAAAACATAAAACAAAGAAAACAGATACAAAAAAAGTTAAAAAGAATAAAGTATTTTGTATGTATTTTGACATTCGCAACGTAAAACATATGCAAAGCAAAAAAATAAGCTACTGTAATGCTGCCACCTGCTTAAATACGCCTTGGGTCCAACTTTGACGTTTCACCTGGAACGAATAGAATGACACAATTTAATACAATACACTTAAAAAATTAATAGTAACTATATTTATATTAAAGGGTTTTAAATTTTTTTTCATATTTTGGAAAATTTGTATCATAATACTCGAGAAAATCAATCTTTTGAATTCAAAATAATTTTTTTAATCTCATACTTAAGAAAATGGTTTTTCCCATTTAATTTTTTTTAACACAAACTGGAAATAAGACATGATACCATGTGAAAACTTAATACATTTTTATTAAAAACTTTTACATATTTTTGTTATAATTAATGTCTTATTTATTATAAATACAAAACTATATATAAAAACTATAAGTTATGTTGATTTTATTTCATATTTATTTGTCGATTTTATTCATCAACATACTTTTCATATAGTTGTATGGAATTTCCGACTATATTGGGTATACCCTTTAATTTCTTAAAAAGAATAAAATGACAGTATATGGACGGATAAAGGGAGATTGCCCCATCAAATGGCGTTTTCCTTTTTGTGGCACTTTTATATTTGTCGATTTTATTCATCAACATATCTTTCATATAGTTGTATGGACTTTTCCGACTATATTGGGTATACCCTTTAATTTCTTAAAAAGAATAAAATGACACGTATATGGACGGATTCATGGGGCATTGCTCTATCCAAATCAGTTGGAATTGTCGCGACACTTTCTAATTTGACGATTTTATAAGCGAACAAACATACCATACAAATTTACTTAATCAGATTAAAATTTTCAACCTGTTGAATACTTGGGTAGCAAACTGTGGTTGAAATGTAGTGGAATTGAAATAACATACTTTATTTTTTAAACAAACTTTGGCAGAATGGTTACAAATATGTGTATTTTGATACGTTTTTAGTTTTTTTAATCCTTTTTTTCGTTCCTACTTTTTTTCAACTGTGTGAAAGATTATGATACAAGGATTATGTTCACGGTATGATTTCTTCACAGGCGTTGGGCTGTATATGTTTATCGCTTGTGGTCACCATGATTAATAAATAAGTGTTACCATCATGAATCGATAAATGTTTTCGAGCTGCCACACGTTTCAGCACCAATAACTGATATTAAACATACACTGCGAATAAATATATTTAAATTAATTTTTTAATAAAATGTTAATATGTAAAACTAAACTAGCATTTTTTCATTTGTAATGATTTTATAAAAAAAAATTCAATATTTCTAAATTTTCAGTAGCCAAAATGACATTTTCTGGATTATTATATTTTCCTTTCTTATTGGTTGCAAATATACGTATTACGATTATTTTCTGCTACGTTTTAGTCTAAAAATAATTAATGCCTCTTTCCTATTTTATACAACTCTAGGATACGTAACGTTAAAATAGTAAGATTTCTTCACATCGATTAAAAATGTTGCAACGAAAAATTTTCATAACTTACATACAAGTAGGTGGCACTTATAGCACAGTTGAAGCTGTCACAAATGTCAAACATCATATAAAGCTGAAGTGCCTGGCAGTTTGACATCAGAAATGTTGTTATGAGTTTCGAATGCAGGTAGCGTGATTTGTGAACCCCCGTTAGTTTTTGGGTTATGAGTCAATAAGTGAAATAGTAAATTTAGGCGCATTTTTCATTTTTCAAAATCTCTATGCTCTATAACTTTTCTCAGAGAGTCTTTCAGAGAATGGGAGTGCCCTTTAAAGATTCATATTTGAATCCTCTTTCGAATTAAACTAGCGTGATTTATGAATCCCATCTAGTTTTTGAGATATGAGTCAGTAAGTAAAATACTAAAGTTTTGCGCATATTAATTTTTCAAAAACTTGCTGCGCTATAGCTTTTCTCAGAAAGTCTTTCAGAGAATGAGAGCACCCTCTAAAGTTGTGTATTGGAACACTGTTTCGAATGCAGGTAGCTAGTTTTTGAATTATGAGTCAATAAGTGAAAAAGTAAAATTTTGCTTTTTTTAATTTTTAAAAACAGCTACGCTAAATCTTTTTTAGAAAGGCTCCCCGAGAATGGGAGTACCCTCTAACGTTGCGTATTTAATTCCTCTATAGATTGCAATATATATTGCGATAAGCGCATTCAAAATAGTTTCGGAGTAATAGGTTGAATACTGAAAACTGAAACAATATTTTCTATATTGGCTATTTTTCAAAATATTATATAATCTGATTCTGGGGTTTTAATAGATCACAATCCAGTTTTTATATTTCAAATTCATTTAGTTTTGACTTTTTATGTTACCTATATAAATTAGCAAATTTTTGTTCAACATATGTTTACATTTTTCCATCGCCATGTGCAAAAACTTGTAAAAAAATTTTTTTAAATCTAGTTTTCGTTACTACGATTATTTCAACACCATATATTATATTCATGGTAGAATAATACAGGTAGTGTCGAAGCGTTAACGGACTTTATTTATTGGGTTCGCAGCTGCCAAAAAAGCATATTTTAAAATTTTTTTCATATATAAATAAGAAAGGGAAATAAACTAAATTCTTTATAGAACAGAACCATTTTGCCATTTTTCTCTTTTGCTTTTTGACATCTTCGAATCTAAAAGCATTGTTGATGTAGCATCGACACTACCTGTATTTTTCTACTATGGTTGTGTTGTTGTAGAGACGCTACTACCTGGTAAATATGCCTTGCAAGTAGTCGATTGTATAGATTTCTCTTTTTAAAATCAATATTTGCGTCACTAACAAACATTGTTGTGTTGACTTTGGCGGCATTGTGGACGTTTAAAGAAAAGAACAATGGAGGATTTTCAAAAAATTGAAAAAATAGGTGAAGGTACTTATGGCGTTGTATACAAAGGACGCAACAGACTAACTGGTCAAATAGTGGCGATGAAGAAAATCCGTCTGGAGTCCGATGATGAAGGCATTCCGTCTACCGCAATAAGGTACAAAATCTTTTTTCTAAGAGGCGAATTTGATAGTTTAATAAAATTTGTACTTGGTTGAAAGGGTGAAGTCATAAATAATGGAAGTATAAACAAATAAGATGTAGTAGCAGAAATTTGTGGCAGTTATGTCTATTATTGCATTGTGTATTATTGCATTTGCAATTTCGCCAAAATTCTTGTATAGCACTAGCATTTATTTGTTAGAAGTTTTAAAAATTAAAGAGCCTTATGGTATGTGGAATAAAAATGTTTGAATTAATCGTAGCTGCTGCCAAGTAAATGTTGAGATTATGAAACCTATCTGCAAACAGTTGCAACAGTCAAATTTTTCTGTAGTTACAGAATTGTGCAGCAGCTCTCATTTGTGTGCTGTTCTGTCAGTGTTGAATTTTGAACGGTAAACTCAGTGCTCACTTAATTTGCGAATGCTCCATATAATATGATTTGTACATATAATATTGATTAACAGGGCAAGTATAAATATGCACAAAAATTATTAAAATATGCATGCAAATATTAAAAAAAATTCTTTAAAGAAACAGACATAATTTTTAATCTCTTATTTAAGCATAATCATATCTTTTTCAAGTTTTCAAATTGAAAGGATCTTCGATTGTCGCACAAAACGGTCGAATATATTGAAATTATACATTCAACATCAGTCAAAGTTTCAAAGGCAACATTTCGATTAAATAGTTTAGGTTTTTTCAATAAATATTTTATTCTTAATATTTTGAAGTTTAACATCTTCTATTACAGACAAACTCTCACGCAAAAGTGGTCCTTAGTTTTCAATTTCTTTATACTATGGCAAATGCATTCAATATTATCCTTAAAGTATGCTAAATTTGTTTTTACCGATGAATTCTTAAATAAAGACTGCATTACAATTCGACTCTGCCTCATCATCAGAAAGCTCCTTTGGGGATTGATCACACTTGGGTACATAGAATGCATTACAGTGATACTAGACGGCGCTTGGAAATTAATTAAGACAAAAAGTTTATTTGGAAAAATACTACATACTGTGTATGTAAGTATTTAGTTCTATTTTAAGAAAAACGGCCTTGCAATTTGCAACAAGTAAGTAAACATTGCAAAATGCAAGCGAACAACATTTGCTATTCTATGCAACCCATGAGCCAGACATGTAACATACTACATATTTGGGTATTTTTAATGATCGCATTGTGGAGCTGCGCCAATTACCACAACCAATTTTTTTAAAAAAAGCTGCCAACTTGCGTGATATGCAAATTTATGCAAGTTATATCAAAAATGATTTTTTGGGAAAAATTAAAAAAAATGCAAATGCATATTTTTTATGCAATAAGTATGAAAAACTTGCCCTGCTTACCACCTTAGAAAACGTTGTCTTCTTTAATATTAATTTATTAATGGTCGGTTATTGCAACTACGCTGAAAAAATCTATGTACTTCCATTTTCTTTCGGTTGCGCAAATCAAGCTCGTACTGTATATATGTATGTATATGTATTTAAATAATGATACAATAGTTATTTTATCATTAATATTCAATTTTATTTTTGATACAATACCGAATTGTACGCAAAAGAAATGCCTCATTTTTATGTTATACTAGCCACACCCGGTGCGCTTCGCTGCACCCATACGCATAAAAGTAACATTTATAAGTATAAATTATTGATTTTTAAATCCTACTTATGGAATTTATAGCAGCAATAATATATAGCAGCCTTTAATCAAGATCCCCATCTGGTGGTACAGGGAGGATTGATCATACTTGGGTAAAAAAATGCATTACATTGATATAAGAAGGCGCACAGAGGAGTATTTGAGGTGGTCTGTGTACTCCTCGTTGAAAATCGTTGGCCACACACCATTAATTGTGGCAAAATATACTTTAATATATATATATATATATAGAATATTTCTTCAAGAAAAAACAAAAAATCAAACAAAAAATTTCAAAAAAGCCAAAAAGCTGGCCAAAATTATTAAACGTGTTTTTTGAATTGAAAGATTGAGTTTTTGGATATTTTTAGGTGTAATTTGTTATAATAAACCTAGCGACAGAAATTTGGCTGGTTTGAAAAAACCCCACTCCACAACTCCCCGCAACCCACCACACAAAAATTTGTTTTTGTACATTTCTTCAATTTTCTCATTTATTTATTACCTAGCTACACTCGGTGTGCTTCGTTACCCAATTGTTGTGCAAATGTAGAGATGTAAATAATTCTTATATATGGGCGATATCCATCTCACCCATCGAATTCAACAAATAACTAGTTTGAAACTTCTTTTTATGCCAAGTGCCATCGCAGTTGTGCAGATATAAGGAAGCTTCGAATTTCACCGCATAAAATAAGCCTTTTTAAATTTCCCAGTCGTGAGTAAAACAGTATCAACATTTTAAAAGACATCGCTCACATAGTAAGTAACAAACAAAGAAATTATAAAACAAATATACTATACAAATATAGATTCATTTTTATATATGTATGCAGATTTATAATATTTATATTATATTATTTAATACTTAACACACGAAGAAGTTATAGTAATTAAAAACGTCGAAATCATTCTCATATATTCTCCTTGAAATTTCGCATAATTTTCTAACTAAAACTGCAATTTCTCGTCAATTTCTCAGATTCCTTTACTAATTTGGAATAACTGTAATCTTGTGTAAACTTTTTCCATGTTATCTCTCGTAGTTACAAAACTGTTCTGAAAAAAATTGTATGCAATAACCCATATATGGATATGTATTTTATACTTATGTTCTTATACGTAAGTTAGTGAGTAGTCTGGTACCTGGGTGACCCATGCATATTTTATGTGCCGATGATTATTTTTTTAAATATAATTTTTGTGATTAATGTTTTTATAATTTACTTTAGTTAGGTAGTACAAATATTTTTCTAACAAATAATGTATATAGCGCATATAAATAAAAACTGTTTTATGGGGCTGTGGGACATTCCCTTTTTTTTTTTTTTTTTTTTTTTATTTTTTTATCTTGGACCAGCACTCAGGGGATGACCCCTACACATGCAATGCATTGTGCTGGAACTAGTGGAAAGGGATAGTGATAGATATGAAAGGAGGTTGAAGCTTCATTCGTTCTTTACAACTCTGCCTTTTTTTTTGCACGTTTATTCGTAGAGCAGTGTTGCAGCGCCTCTGGTGGCGAGGAGGACATTACGAGTTTTGAAGCTGTGTTTTGTTTAGTAGCCACTTCTTTTATTAATTTTTATTTTACTTCGCCGTTGATTGTGCTACTCAGTACCAACGAAGGAGGGCGCTCTGATGTTACATTGGAATTAGTATCAGCTGAAGTTGGTACTGTTCAGTGACCAGTGACCATGCCTTCGCCACTGAAACCTTCCACCAACAACTGACACAAAGGCACACCAATGCACATCAGAGAAATGCGTGGTGTTTTTATTTCATGACTGTCTGACACTGGGTTTGAACCCAGGTCCTTCGGTTTGTAGTCAACGTGCTTACTACCTGAGCCAACGCCACCCTCATAACTATTAGGATAATAAGCATTTTGAAAATTAATTTTTATAGGCAGGTAATCACATTGTGAAGTGTTAAAAGTGACGTGAATAACTTTTAAATTCAATAATTCCACAGACACAAAAGATCATGTTGTCAAAAAAGTATTTGAAGAAACGCCTGATGAGCAATAAAAAATTAAATTTGAAAATTAAAAAAAAAATCATTAAAATTAATGGCGAAAAATTGGCAAATTTTTTTTTGTGTCAAAAATTATATATAAATATATATATAAATTTGCAAAAAAAAAGTGTATAAATTTATATATATTATTTTAAATTTTTAAACGAATTGTTTCAACATTAATCAAAAATTTCTTGTTTAAATATAGAAAATAGAAAATCAGAGAAAAAATCAATGTAATACCTTTATTCGTTTAGCCACAAAAAATATCATCATCTTGATACCGTAAAAAACATTAAAAGCGCATGTAATTTTCTACTGACTTCAGCAGTGACTCAGAGCTACAAATCACAACATAAAGCAACATAAACAATATGATGTAGAATTTTGTTGTGTATCGATCTGCGTACTTAGTTTTTAAGTTTTCTTTTAATTAATTTTTGCCTTTTTGGCCAGCTTTTTGGCGAAAATACTCCTCTGAGCACCGCTGAAAAGCATTAAGACCAAGTCCAGCACGGCATTTCTGGACATACGAATTGGAATTGCTGGAACCTTGGGCTAATGGTTGTGGTATTCTGGGACCTGAGTATGTAGGAGTAATTTTCTACAGAAATGGCTCTCAGGCTAATAATACAACCACTTCCGTCTTATTAGACCTTGGCAAGTCTCAAAGTACGTTTGAAGTTCGTCATAATTAAGTTGTTGGTGCAGGTTCGGATGTCTTTCCCCAATTAGCACGGATCTGGCTCTGGCGGGAAGATCAAGATCTCTTCGTCAACCCTCGAATGGACCTCACTGCTTGCAAATGGACCCATGGGGTCTTAACGTGACTGCACATTCGAATAGAGATAGCGGCATTGAGTATGGACCCATTAGCATGAACAAAGTTATAATAATAAAAATAAAAATTAATGTCATAGATATGATGAGTTTAATATGGGAGGCACTGAAAACCGATTTGTGGGGAAGTCGGTGATCATGTGGTCACCTCTTACAGAGGTGGTGTCCCAATGGCAGCACTACATTAACCCCTTCATTTTATTTGAAAGGGAGGGTGAACCTTATTTACAATTTCGTGATAATGAAGAGTTACACGTTATACTAAGAGTAACCCGCATAATTTAGAAAGCATTAGGTTAGGTTGCACAGGCTGCCGATTGCAAGCAACCGGCCCACTTGGGTCCAGAAAAATAGGTCCCTTTGTGATGAAGAGAGCATTACTTTAGAAGCTTTAATAATTAGTTTGTATGGGCGGTAACCGTTTCCCCGCCCCTATACCACCAGGATTTCGTTAAAAATTTACGCGCTGTTCTAAAATTGATACATATATAGTTGTAAAGATATCTGAAAAATAATAATTACTGTGACGGCTACAATCTTTCTCAAAAATTAAATTTTTTATGTATAATGTAGTTTGCAGCAACAGTCCACTGCATATTTGTCTCCCATATGATTGGAACAAGTCTTTTGATGAGGTAAACTCATGCGAGTATCAGTACGTCAGCTGTCTCAACTAAAATGTCCAGCTTCATATAAAAGGCGTTTATATGTATTTTCAGGTATAGCTTGACAACTCCAGTTTGAGAAAGTTAAACCTCACTGTACTGGGTGCGTGCTCATCGGCGTGAAATGCAGATGACGCAGATTCTCATTCACAATAATGCAAGATGACGTTAAAAGAACTCAGAGCTGCGGGACTGTAGTAAGGAGTTAAGACATGGCTGCTAACTCATGTAATCGGGGACGACGAGTAATTCGGTCGACACGATCAAAATTCATTTCCTTTTGTAAGTCACACGTGTAAAGATCACCTAAATCATAAAACCGGGAGTAAATGTTAAAGGGATAATTAAAATCCTTTGTTCTCGCGAGTAAAACTCAAGCTGATCGAGAAAGAAATATCGAATTTTACTGAATGAACACACAGAATTACCTCTCCAATCCGATTGTACGTATAACATCCCTAATTTCAACAACAAAGGGAAACTACGTATAATTGCGAGGCTTCTCCTATTGTCCCTCGTGTGGCATCCACAAAACCCACAGTCTGAGAATCAACCACATCGACCACCAGCGTGCCATTTCCGTTCCAGAACAGAGGTTTATCACATTACCCTTTAAGGCGGCTAACCATCTCCCTCCACTGAAAGTGAAAAAAGTTAAGAACCATTTTTTTTTGTTTGATAGATTGTCAATAGGAGCAGTGCAGAATGTATTTTTTCTTCTACATTTTTGTGTCTAAGATGGTTAAGAATATTAGCCAATCACAAAGCCATAATCTCTCTTTCTCTCTGAATTTGCTAAAAAATTACAACAAAAAACTCAAAATTAACTAATTTGGCTTCGCAACTCCGTAAACACTCAGAAGGAAAAACTTTTTTATTTGTTCATTTTATTCTTATTTCTCTCTTTGTATCTACTTAAACGATTATTGCTGAAACTAATAAAATTTGGATATTTAAATAACGAGTAAGTTTTATTAAAGTTAAATACATTATGGTACTGTATTATTTTTCTTTAGATGATTAAAAATAATATATCTATGTATATATAAATAGGCAAAGACAAATTTTTAGATCCCTTTTTCTCCTTTGTTTGCCAACCGATTTTCCTCATTCTTTTACCAAATGGTAAACATTGTTGAGCTTTAGTGACCCGACTATACGTATATTATTTAAATCGGTTAGTTATTAAAGGAATGAAAACCTCATAAAGTTGTCGTTCACTTATGTAAGTATTGGTTCAAGTAAAAACATAAGCAAAGCAATGAGAATGTTTAAGAGTATATACATACATACATATATGTATATGAGTAATAAGATCTTTTTATAAATATGCGTGCTTCTATGCAATTTTATTTCGTTTATTGTTTTTTCCATGGGGAAGGGAATAAGTAATTAGATAATTTTTTGCCTTTAAATGAATGCAACTAAAAAAAATATATGTACGTGTAAACTGGCGGTCGAATTTCGAGCACTAGGCGAACTCTAGTCCTCATAAAATTTTGATAGCTTAACTATTGTAGTTGATCTGATATGCGAATACATATTATTAATTACTTTGCATGGGGGGGGGGGGGGGGGGTTTACTCGTTTCCTCACTCCTATATCTCCAAGATTTTGCTGAAAATTTCATGTTATTGTAAGAGTAACACACATCAAATTTAGAAAGCCTCACTCTTATAGTTGTATAGATATATGAAAATTAATAATACCTTATATAATTGGGAACCCGTCTCCGTTCACTTATACCCTCAATATTTTGCTAGATATTTCAATTTATTCTAAGAATAACCCACACAAATTTTTGCGAGCTTGACTATTGTATTCGTGCTGATTTAGGAATCTATTATTAAAAGACAAACACGTTGTTTTAAATAACTTTTACGGCCGTAATACTGAACCGATTTTATATGATTTTAAACGGGGTTTTAAATAGATGTGCACAATCTTAATTTTTTAAAATCGGTTTGATATTTAGGGAGATAAAACCATTTAAAATTGCTACCAACACATGCATGTATTAAACTTGAAATATAAACAAAGTGCGCATGTGTATTTCTCCAATTTGCTTTGGCATAGAAATGCGAGTTTTAAGTTGTTTATTAATATTTGTTTTTGTATTTTATCGTATGTATTTATGTAAATGTTTAATATTCATTTTTAGAATGCGGTCGATTAAGTTGCCAGCTGGTTACACTAGTATCAATAATTACTTTGTATGAGCGGTAACCGTTTCCTCATTCTATACCGCCACACAGTGGCTGAAAATCGTTTTTCATTGGCCAAAATTCTGTAACTTTTGAACCGATCAAAATATTGAAGTAATGTTTATTTTATTGGATAGATATTTAGTTCAGCTTGACTCAGTTTAAATTACATTAAAATTGATTGAGGACTTTTTAAGGAATTCTAGGTCAAAGTTGAACTTTTGAATTTTTTTTACTTTTAGAGTGAAATATGGGTTTATTATTTTTTTATTTATTAAAAAATTTAATATTTGGAAATTAATAATAATTATAAATATTTTTTGTAATAATGGAATTTTTTTAATGTTACACTTAAAAAAAAATTTACACTGAAAAAAATAGTAAAATCAACTGGAGATTTTGCTATTACAGAAAAATTGAAAATTTTTTGCTGACAAATTTGCAAATTTGTTTACACTCAAAGAATAGTTACACTTAAAAAAACACGTTAATAATATTATCTAAAAATATTACTATTACTACAGAAATATTTATTATTTTTTGCTGTCAAATTTGATAATTTTAAAAACATTTTAAAAATAAAAACTGCAATAAATTTTAATAGCATTTGCAACAATGGTAGGTTCTGTTTATTATTTTTTACTAATATTATGTTTTTCGTACTTAAATAACAATGAAAGGCAATTATAATTATTATTCATTTGACTCAAATATTGATTGCAAATATTCCATATTTTGTTATGTGCTATTTCTGTTCTTTAGTAGTTTTTTGGCTTCTTCATCTAAATCCCGATGTTCCACTTTCCATTGATTTCGAATACTGGAGATGAACGGATCTGACGTGGCCAATAATATATTAAATAGATCATCATTTGTTGAATTTCTTGAAATTTTTCTAGTATTGTGCTCTCTATAAAATCTGTAATCCTTGTTCCTTTTTTCCTGAGCCTCCTCTGATAGATCTCCAAGTGGCACCAAATGATATTTAATGACATCTTCTCCATGATAAAGGATTTTGTGAACTGTTGCAGACATATTTCTCCATGGGTAGTTGGTTGTATATATTTTTGCAGTTTCCTTAGCATAATCTCCAAATTTTCTAGAGTCAATTTCTTCATTGCACGCAAGTACTTCTAGGATTATTTTAAATCTGAAAATAAGGTTAAAATCCACTCCTGTTATTTCAGATGCTGTTTCTGGATCTGAAAAGAATCTTCTTGCGGTATTGCCATCATTTGTATTGCCTGACCCTTGTTTTGGCTGATCTATAATCAATCCTAATTTGCGATATTCATCTTGAACATGTTTCTTTTTTGCACTTCTTAACTCTTTGTTGGTTTCGTTGTTTCTTATTGATCCTGAAGACCCGAAATCCAAATCATAGCTGATTTTTAGTATGTGTTCCATAAGTCGTATTCTTGCATGTAGTGGTGATAATCCAAATTCACATGCATCGGTATTATCTAATGATTTTGTCGGGACTTGGTTTAATTGGGTTGATGTTGCTGGGCATATAATGCAGCTGGATGCAGCCTTCGTGCTAGTCAAAGCCTGACCTACTTTTCCATCTATCATTGTCAGCACTAATTGGTAGCTTACTTCAATTTGCTGCCCATCCAACTGTAATTGTAATGGCTGTAGTGTGGCAATTTGGGTCTTGATATCACCAACTTCTTTGTTAATGGCATCATGAGTTTCTTTTTTGAATTCAAATTTGATTGGCCTGCAGTATTTCGTAGAAGATGGTGTCTCATTTTTCCAAATATTCATTGTTTGCGTTGTACTAGTCGAAGGCTCTGAATCTTCCAAAATCTTTTTCAATCGCAATGGTACAAATGATACCATGAACATATCTGAGTCCGATATATTTTCACATACAGCTTGTTTGTATTGTTTTTGTCCCGAAGAACCATCACATCCCCATTTACAAAAAAGAATTAACTTTGTGTTTCCACATTTCTTTAACTCATTTCCTGTTATTGATTGTAGCAAGCGTTCGGCTGTGTGATCAAGTAGAGATTGTAGTTGTACCTCTGCCGAAATTGGTGTGATTGTAATAGTGTCCTTTGATGGCAAACAGTCCATTTTAGCAGTGGTTATCTGATGATATGCTGGATACATATTTGAGCCTTTTTCAATCGCACGCAGTCTGAGCTTAATATATTGCTGTTTTGTTAATTTCAAATCCAGAAATAATGCTAATGCCTCCTCATTTGTGTACTGTATTGCATCACTCGGAGTTGGTATACTGTTAAGAATCCGTTTTGTTCTCACTGGACTAGCTTTAACAACTTTTTCAATGATATCCACTTTTGTTAATTGGTTCTGTGATCGTAATTGATGTAGGAAAGATTCTTTTATATTTGTACAACCAATTGCATCGTTAATATCTTTAAGTTTCCGCCTCTTAGATCTATCGCTGCAGTTGCCCATTAATGATTTGCGTGGTCTTCCAGCCTTATCTTGCTTTGCTGTTTCTGCAGCGACAGTAAGTTGGCCCTCTAACCAGTTTGCACTTTTTATATAAAAGTTTTGTTTACTGTAGCGAACTTCTTTGTAGCGTTTTTTTAGTGCTTTGACGAAATTAGATAATTCCTCTTCCATTTCGGTGCTACACGAATTTAAGTTTAATTTTATTTTAACGTAACTAAGAACATCTTCCTGGTTTTTGTTTCTAAAATACTCTTCCGCCAGTTCTTTATAACTGAAGCTCTTCATATTTTTCTGAATATTTTTATTTGCGTCTGTTATGTTTTATCCGTACACTTAGAGGATTAACTGAGTAATCCCTTATCGAATCCGTAGTTTTATACATTTTTAGATACATGTTATTCACACATTGATCTTTAATTTCATAGCAGGTAGTGCTTAAATTGCACAAAACTGCACATGTTGTCCAGACCTTAATATCAGGTAAAACTAATTAGTATCTCGCCAATATTTGTTGTTGTTGTTGGGTTGTTTTTTTATTTTTAGTGGTTTAATGTCCCGATTATTGTTATAAAATTGCTTATGACTTTGGTTGACCCTAACATTTGATAAAAGGTAAATTTAGAAACAGATCATATGTTTACTGTAGAATTTTGTGATAATTTGTGATAATTTTATGACTTATTTTTTGCTGATCAAAACAAAGCCATTAAACCCTTTCGCAGGTATTATATTTAATTTTTTTAGTTTTACGTAGTCTAAAGTAAAAACATAAACTTTTAGGCAAAAAAGTGAAAATTATATACACCATTGTATACGAGTACTTTGGAGTAATTTCATTAAAATGAAAAAAGTGTTCTACACACGGCTCGTCACGGGTGCAAAAGTATATATAGCGGTAAAGAGGACACTTTCACCTTTCTCCGGGTGGTATACATTTCTTGTTCCATTTTGTTCCCTAGAAGTTCTATTCTACTAAAGTTTAAATTTGAGAAAAATATAGTAGTTTTATAAATATTCCGTAACGCCCTTAATATTAAACGCTAGAGCTCTGACCACTTACAAAAACTAAAGACTATAATCCTACCAACATTATAAAAAAGACCGCAGGCCATTATCGATGATAGCTTGCGAGTAGTAATCATTTATTTTTGATAAAAAACAACAGAAAAACACCTTTTTCTGAAATTACAAAAAACCGTTGAGTTTGACAGCATGCCACGCTCACAATTATCAATAGTTTAACCTAATTTTTTGGCTACCTTAATCTGGATATATTAGCTGCAAAAGGGCGTAAAAATTTTAAAAATCGGTGACAAAAAAAATTTGACTTTTGGCCAATGAAAAACGATTTTCAGCCACAGTGCGCCAGTCATTTTCTGGAAATCGCACGTCATTCTAAGAATAAAACTCATCGAATTTAGAAAGCCTCATATTTGTAATGATATAAGAAAATTTATAATTACCTCCTATGGGGGTACCTGTTGCCCACACCTTATACCGCTAATATTTTGCTGCGAATCGCACATTATTCTACGAATAACACACGTCGAACTTAGAAATCCTCACTCTTATAATTGTACTAATATAAGAAAATTTATAATTACCTTCTATGGGAGGTACACTTTATTTATTTCTTTAATTGTTTCAGCCTATGGACAGAAAAATCCTTAAAGACAATGAGTTACAAAAACACTTACAAAGTAATGGTTATAAATATTAAATATAAAATAAATATGGATTAAAAAGAATTCCATAAAAAACGTTATTTTATTACAATAGATAGAAAAACTTGAACTTAGTTTTATCAATGCTAAATTCAATAAACGCTTTATGATGTTTCTGCAACCTAAAATAGATTTCATTGACCTGAACGAAAGCATGTGTTATTGTGCCATTACGCGCATAGTTAGTCCGATGAAAAGGAACATGAAAAGGCTTGGCCAACCTAAAGGTACGGTCACATTTGCCGAAAAACCGTGACCAACAGACAAGCTAAATTTGAATTTTCTTTAATTCCAATATTTTTTTAAATATGGGTTCGCATTTATTTTGTGATATAAAAACCAAGTTAAATCACACTAACCCTAAGCAAAAGTAGTGTTTACGTTTTTTTTTGGCAAGTGTTTGCCAAATGTGACCGTACCTTAAGATTCCTAGGTGGAATATAAAATGGTAAATGTTAAATTGCTCAAGGCAATCAATGCAACCGTTGATATTATCGTAAACCAGTAGGGCTGATTGTAATTTTTACGGGATTCCAAGTCCTATAAACAGACATTTGGACTCGTAAGGAACGGAGGATAAATATATAAGCGAGAGTGCAGCAAATTTAATGAATATGCGTTGGAGTCTCTCAATAAGTGAGATATGAGTAGCAACATGAGTATTCCACATTACAACACCATATTTTAACTTAGACCTTACGAAGGAGGTATAAATATACTTCATTGTATAAGGGTTAGCAAATATAGAACAAGCATTTTATAAGCTTTAGGAAGAAGATACTCAACATCGGCCACAAATGATAGAGAACTATCAAACACCACCTCTAAGTCTAACTTCAAATCCGACGTGTTCAAAACTATACCATTAATATTAAAAGCAAGGACCGTGGGATTTCGAGACCTATGAATGAAAACATGCGAAAATATACTAAAATTTAATTGCAAACAATTATGACTGCACCAATCATTTAAATTATTGAGCTCATTTTGCATCATATGCGCATCATTAATCGAATCTAATTTCATAAAAAATTTCAAATCGTCAGCATATAATAGATATTTCGACTTCAAAAAGCAACAACCAATATCATTAATAAATAGATTAAACAATAGTGGTCCAAGTAATCTACCCTGAGGTACACCCGACGTTTGCAGATATGGTTTAGAGACAAAACCTTCAACATGCACCGAACAAATTCTATTAGATAGGTAGGACTTAATCCATTTCAAGAAATTAGAATGGAAGCCCATTAAGTCCAACTTAGACAAAAGCATGGTATGCGATAACTTATCAAACGCTTTCGAAAAACCAGTGTAAATTATTTCTACCTGACTGCCATGTACCACAGCATATAAACAAAATTCACTGAATAGAGTTAAATTTGTTACCGTAGACCTACCAGCGTAAAAGCCGTGCTGATAAAGGGATAACCACGACTTAGTTTGAAAAAAAAAAATTTTTGTACAACTTTTTTCTGATTTGATGACCGCAAACGTAGCAAAATAAATCAATTTTTTTACACTGCATATTGAAATTGTCAGTTGCCAATGTTGTGCGCGAATTATGCTATAGCACCTTTTCTATAACTTTCACCGCTGAGCTCTCGTTGACGTCGCGCTGTGTAATGCCCTGATGTGAGCGTCGCACAGAGGGTTGAAATGTACCAAAAGTGAGGATCAATTCAAAAGCTGAACTTTATCCTACACATTCGTGTGTTGTACTGGGTGAAAGGTAATTAAATTCTACATCACTATTTGCCAAAAACTTTTGTTTTGAATAAATTACTCTATCGACTGTGAGCTGTCAAAGTAAAGTCAAATAATTTTTCAACGTTTTTCGTGCCGTGCATAAAACTGAAAATTGAGATATTTTGGGTGCTGATAATTCTGATTAAGCGTTCTAAAAGTAATTTTATTAAAATGGAACCATCAACTTCAGGTATTTGGCTACAGAATTGCATTAATTTTTTTTAGATAAATGTTTTGCAAATATTTTTAATATTTTTTTAAAAAGTGCTCCATATGTGGGGTATTTTCGATATATACACAGAGTTTCAACAAATTTCTTGTTGTGATCCAGCAAATTTTATTAAGTGGTATTTTAATATAGTATTTTAGCTTATATATTGCACACCAAACTTTTGCAGAGGGACCGCGTTTTTTTACTTATTAAAATTTTTGTGAAAGAACTCCAGTTGCTAAATACCTTATCTGAAAAAACAAACAACAAATCAACTAGTTTGTTTTTAACTCTCTTTTGTCTTTATTTTTGGGATTAAAGTTATTGTTATAAATGAGTTTAAATGAGATAAATGAGATAAATTTAAGCTTCTGACCAAACGTGTCAACCCTTCAGATATGGTCGATTTTATAAAAAGATTTAATAAATTCTGTTCAGAACATAAGACTCGGTGGGAAAAATGTGTTAGAAAGGAAGAAGCTTTTTCAAAAAATTATAATAATTGGCTTGATACTTCTACCTGTTTGGTTCCACCACCAACACCATTAACAAAACGAGGACGCAAGAATGTCTCATTTGAGGAGTGTAAAGAAAACACAAAAGCAAAGAAATGTAAGGAGTTAAGAGACAATATTCCTTTACCTGTTTTGGCTCACGCCACACAAATGAGCTTGAGAGCTTCTGGAAAAACTGATGCTTCAAAAATAGCTAAGGAAATAATATCATCTCCAACAAGAGAAAAAGTTTAGAAAACGTAAAAGCACAGCAATTAAGTGCGGAGGAAGCACTTTCGGTTTTAGTTGAAGCGAAGTTTACTCGACACCAATATAATATCATTAGAAAAGCCGCGCCTGATAAATTTCCTTCATATACAAAAGTCCAAGAAGCTAAGAAAAAATGTTATCCAGAACAAGAACATATGAATATTTCTGAAACATCAGCGCAAGTAAGTCTGCAAGGACTGTTAGATCATACCACTGAGCGTCTAGTTATGGTACAGAATTCTGTACTGGATTCATTAAACAACGAGGAAATATCGCAAATGACTTTGTACTCTAAGTGGGGCTTTGACAGAAGTTCGGGCCATAGCTCTTATAAACAAGCATTTCACGGATCTGAAGCTAGTGATTCTGCGGTATTTATAACATCTATTGTGCCATTAAAAATTGTTTGTTTGA
Source organism: Gymnocheta viridis (assembly GCA_956483585.1). Lineage (NCBI taxonomy): Eukaryota > Metazoa > Arthropoda > Insecta > Diptera > Tachinidae > Gymnocheta > Gymnocheta viridis. The sequence goes on along the minus strand of OY101440.1, from coordinate 64,144,255 downwards.
ATAAAACAATTTGGCAAAATCCTCGACCTTTGTAGGTTTTAGCAGGTGATAAATCAATAAAACTAAATCACAAACTTATGTTAGTGATGATTGATGGCAAAGTGTGTAATGCTATAACCGAAACAACATCCACAAAAAAATGTTACGTTTGTGGTGCTACGAGCAAAGATTTCAACTGTATTGATGAAATGATTGCCAGAAGTGTGAACAAGGATACATTTCAGTTCGGTTTATCTATTCTCCATGGCTGGATTAGGTTTTTTGAGTGTCTTCTTCATGTGGCATATAAATTACCACTTAAAAAGTGCAAGCTAGGTCAGATCATGACAAACAAGTTGTTAAACACACAAAAACAAGAATTCAAAAAGAGTTCAAAGAAAAAACTGGATTGATCATTGACCAACCAAAACCAGGCTTTGGCAACACAAATGATGGCAATACCGCGAGAAGGTTTTTTAAGAATGCAGAAGTTTCCTCAGAAATAATAAAAATTGATCTAGATTTAATAAACAGAATGCATTTAATACTTATTGTCGTGTCATGTGGCCACGAGGTCAATAGTGAAAAGTTTAGTGACTTTGCACACAATACTGCAAAACATTTGTTAAAATATATCCATGGTACAAAATGTCACCTACCCTTCATAAATTTTTTATACACGGACCGGAAATAATATCCAATGCCCTTTTGCCAATTGGTGAGCTATCAGAGGAAGCGCAAGAGGCTAGAAACAAAGACTTCAAATACTATAGGAAATACTTTGCGCGTAAATGCAGCCGGGAAAAAACTAATGAAGACATATTTAATAGATTTCTGCTTACTTCAGATCCATATATTTCCAGCATGAGTAAAACTAATATAAAAAAATACACACAAAATACCGCAGGTGGCTTTGGAATTATTAGTTCTTCCCGAAGAAGGCGACAATGATGATGAGGATTCTGATGATGATAATGATGATTATGATCATGATGATAATGATCATTATAATGATAATGATGATTATGGTGATGATGTTGAAGATATCTAAAGCTTTTATCACAATAATACCCAAAATGGATTTAAATGCATATATTATATATGTACATATAATTTTTCTCTTCTTTTTTAAATAAAAAAATATTTTCTATCAGTTTTTTTTTTTTTCAAAAACCTTATTTTTTCACTAAATAATATAGTTATTCCAAAAAAAATTTTATATCAACAATAATTGGCTTCCCTGAATTAATCCTCAGTTTACCTATGTTTCAACCCACTGTGCGTCGTGTCGCTTTTATATTGTGTGCTGCGTCCCTTGATGCGTGTGCTGAGCTTATTGCTTTACCTGTGCTGCTGCGGTCGGTGCGTGATCATTATTGAGATATTAGGTACATTTTTGTAATAGATAGCATAGTATACTTATATCTCAATGTTGAAGTAAAGAAAAAACAAATGAAATTAAAAAATTTTCGCGAAATTTTTCACTTTTGCGGCTACCTGAGGGCTACCTAAACGGTATTAAGAATCATTCCTAGGAAGTTTATATGTTCTACAAAGTTGTTTATTGAGATCTTAGGTACATTTTTGTAATAGATAGCATAGTATGTATCTCAATGTTGAAGTAAAGAAAAAACAAATGAAATTAAAAAATTTTCGGGAAATTTTTCACTTTTGCGGGCACCTGAGCGCTACCTAAATTAAGAATCATTCCTAGGAAGTTCATATAATCTAGAAAGTTGTTTATTGAGATCTTAGGTACATTTTTGTTTGCTACCTATGGACCTGAAAAAAGTAAAAAAATTATTATTAATTTTTCGAGATTTTCATCTTGAAGATGAAGATTTTTTGATTTTATATGTTCAAAATTTTTGACAAGATCTACAGAGAGTAAATCAAAATTCCGAACGATTTGCAAGCCGGAGAAAATGATCAGTATTTTGCTAAAATGACACCGAGGCCCCAAATCTTTGGGGTCCCATAAAAAAATAGTGCATGTTTTTTGTCAAAACTGGGAGACACGGGTCACGTAGTGGTGTCCGTATATTGTTATTTTTCCCGTGCTGCACTATGTAATTCAATAGATACAAAAGATTATGATGTCAAAAAGGTATTTGAGAGAAGTGCCTGATGAGCAAAAAAAATTAATTTGAAATTTAAAAAAAAATCGTTAAAAATACTGGCGCAAACTTGCGCAAATAATTTTGGGTCTCAAATAAGAGATTCTAAATTTTATTGTGGTATACATAAAATATAATTTATACATATTGTTGAAAATAACGTTCTCTCAAATCAATATAAATATGGTAATATTAATTCGAACTTACATATAATTGACAATTATCTGAAGTTTGTAAATGTCATTCGTATAACTTTTTCATTGCATTTCCGTTTTAGTGATCTCTTGAATTTTGATCGTCATAACAGAAGTATTAAATAAATCTTTTCTTATATTTTAATCATAAAAATCTTGTGTTTTCATCTGGGCATCTGCGATAATTTTTAATACTTGCTACAACAGGTTGTGGGCCCAGGACCCCAGTGGTGAAAATAAAGATTACGTGGACAGAAAAGAAGTATTAAAAGATAGTGCAAGTTCTGAGATTGGCAACAGTGTGTCAGCAACAACACGTGACGAAAAATCTGCAACTCAAAATCGTTTTACACATACGTCTTCTGATTCAACAAATATGGCAGAAGCTAAATCGTATCAATTACATCGATTTAATGGACAGAACTACCAATTGTGGAGGCGTCAAATGGAAATCTTCATGACGGAAAATAAGTTGAAACCTTACATATAATTATAATGAGGGTTATTGAGCTAGTAAAATTAAAATATTTAACAGACTGTAACACATCTTCACAAATGTGGTCGAGTCTAAAAACAGTTCATATAGAAAAGAGTTTTGTTAGAAAAGTTACTAAACTGCAAAATGGAAGATGATGACAAAAATTATTGCAAATGTCACTTCTTTGGCGCAACGATTGAAAGACATGGACTTGGAACAAAAGGAACCCATGGTAATTGCAAAAATTTTTTTAGTATTTTGCCTTCTAAGTTTGGTCATGTCAGAACTGCTTGGTATGCCGTACCTCGCGTTGAACAAAATATAGAACGGTTAACAGATCACTTAGTAAATGAAGAGTTATTATTAAATTTGCGTTCAAATAAAGTAACAGAAAATATACACTTAAAGCTGCATACTCTTTAAGTAGACATAAAAAAAACAAAAATGTAAGTTTGAATAAAAGAAATGGTAAATGCAATTATTGCAATAGATTAAGTCATTGGGCAAGAAAATGTTATAAAAGGCAAAGAGATCAACAGAAGAAAGGAACAAATAACCCCAGCTCTTTAGCTGTAACTAAAGAATTAAAAACAAAAGACAACAAAAGATTCAGGAGCCACTGGCCACATGTGTTTCCAGAGGGAGCTGTATACCCAATTTTATAAATACAAACAAGGTGTTTGTCAAGTACGAGTTGGTGGTGGACGTAAATTGAACGTTGTTGGCATTGGTGATATTGACGTGCAGGTGATTGAAAAATGTGGTGCAAAAGGTGTCATACATACCATAAAAGATGTTCTGTTGGTACCCGATCTTGATAGCAATTTTTTGTCGGTGTTAAAAGCATCTGAAAAGGTATTAAGGTAGTATTTGAAGAAGATGCAGACAGCGTGATGTTTATGGAAAATGATGAGATATTGTTTCTGATGTGCAGGATAACAAATTATACAAAATGAATTTAAGCCCGGTGTTAAATGCATCTTTAAATGTAGCATCCACAGAATCTATAGTGGTTTGGCACGAACGTTTAGAACATGCAAAAAAAAAAACTATAATATAAATGAGTAAAAACAATATTGTTCAAGATTTCAAAATTGAAAGTATTCCAACCGAAATTCCGTTTTGCGACGGGTGTGCGTATGGAAACAGCATCGTCAGAGTTTCCCCAAGTCAGATGAAAATCGAGCAAAGAATCCTGGTGAAACCTTTCATGCAGATCTATGTGGTAAGATGAGCGTCCCTTCTTTAGGAAAGTATAATTATTTTTTATTGTTGAAGGATGATTATTATACAAAACTGAAGTTTTAGCACTTTTGATGGAATTTTTTGCAGAAGTCCAATCTGATGGTCACGTAATTAAGAGATTGAGCTGATGTAGGCTTAGAATTTTGCAATGATGAGGTCAAAAAATTTCTGTTAAAACAATATAAAGCATAAAATAACTACACCAAGAGCACCGGAACAGAATGGAGTACCATCGTAGAAAGCGCAAAAGCAATGCTACACAAGCGTGGATTACAACTCAGTCTTTGGGCAGAAGCAACAAGTACTGCTGTGTACGTTAAAAATTGCACAGCATCAGAAGTTTCAAATAGGCGTACTCCATTGTGGTTTGGCAGAAAACCCATAGTTAGCCACCTTAGAGTGTTTGGCTGTGACGCATATGTACACGTACGTAAAGAGCAACGTACGAAGTAGGATGAAAATTCAACAAAAGGAATAATGGTTGGATATAACGATAACAGTAAGGCATACCGTGTTTACGATCCAACTGGTTAGAAAATCTTTATACGAAGAACGTCAACGTGCAGTGCATGAGGTAATAGAAAAGAAAAAGAAAATGTGTACAAAACAAAAGGAAGAAACAGCTGATAACAATTCAAACGAAAGCCCCAAAGTTTATAAAAAATCCTAGGCAACCAATTCAACTGAGCCCATACTGCACAAGAAGTGCCAAGAATGCATGGTCATATTGAAGAAAATATTTTTATGGAGCAACCTTATGGTTTCAAAAGTGATGATCAAGTTTGTCACCTGCAAAGTGCCTATACGGCTTAAAACAAGCTTCCCATCAGTGGAAGAAGGGAATTGTTAGTTTTCTCATTAAATTTGGATCAAACAATCCTGTTCAGATTTATGTGTTTTTATCTACAAAAAATATTTCAGCAACGACTTATCTCGCTTTGTACGTGGATGATGGTTTGATATGTTGGAACGATACTTGTATTGTACAGCGTCTGCTACAAGCTTTGCATCAGGAATTTGAAATTACACAGAGAAGCAGAATTTTTTGTTGGATTGCAAATAAATATCGATAAAAAGAAAAATAAGCTTAAATTTTTTCAATATGCGTACACTCAGAAAATTTTACAACGTTTTAATTATTTTAATTGCTCTACTGTACAACCGGCTGCTGGGCGTGTGTTGTATTTCTACGAATGAAATAAATGCACGACTTCTATTAATATTAAGTATAATTCTATTTATTATAAAATAATTAGTTATTTAATAAGCTTTAAGGGAAAATATGGTGGTTGAACAAGTTAAATGCAAGATGGCGAAAACGGAGACTAAAAATGAATCAGCGATAACTAATACGTTGAAGTTGGTGTTGGTGTTGCCATATCAATGATGTATAGTTATAAGAGCCTGGTATGCAATTTTTACAACAAAAGGAAGCAACTGAAACAAATTTTCCGTATCGTGAAGCAATCGGATCGTTGATGTATTTGATGGTATGGTCTCGCCCTGACATTGCTTATATCGTTGGAATGCTAAGTAGATTCGTAGAAAACCCATCTAATGTTCACTGGCAAGGTGTCAAACGAGTTTTCAGATATTTAATAGCAACAGAAAATCGTGGTATTGCTTACGAAATAGGATCTGACTCTGAAGAACTTGTTATGCATTGTTACTCAGATTGGGTTGGCGATTATCAACACAAGACGTAGCACCAGTGGTTGGATTTGTTTCAGGAATGGAGGTCCCATTGCTTGGTGTTCTAGGAAACAATCTGTTACAGCGACATCTACCACAGAAGCTGAGTTTATAGCATTATGCACCGCAACAAAAGCTGTTAAATAATTAAGAAAGTTGTCGGCTGAATTAAATATACAACAACCAGCAACACCAATCAAATGTGATAATCAAAGAGCTATTTATTACTCTCGTTAAGAATCTTGAATGATCCAAACGAACAAAGCATATTGACATTTTTATACCTGCGATATTCAACGTGAAGGAGACATTGATGTACAATATCTAGAGACGTCTAAACAACTCGCCGATGTTCTAATCAAGGCTCTTACTAAAGATAAGTTTAATAATTTAATGAAGTATTTTGGTGCGCATTTTGATGTTCTTTTGGAACGGCTGAAGAGCTAAGACGATAAGTACTTACTAACTTTATTCGTTTAACCACAAAACATAAACATCTTGAAACCGAAAGAAACAGTAAAAGCGCATGTTATTTTCTTCACTTTCCTGACTTTAGCAGTGTCTCAGAGCTACAAATCGCAACATAAAGTCTTAAAAATTTACAATATGATGTAACTTTTTTCTTATTATCCTAATTATAGCAAAAACTATTAGCATATTAAAATGAAAATCGTTTTTAGCTTGCTTGCTGTTTTTGCACGTTATTTACTTGCACATTATTTTGGCTATAGGAAACTTGTTTATTTTTAATAAATCTTATTTTACATGTTTTCTCTCAGTATTCATGTTGGCTGGGGAGCCATATAAATTAAGTAATATATCATTCTTTTTTAAACTTTTTTAACTCTGTACTACTTAATATATATATTTCTTTACAATACATTGGCCATTAAGGCTTTCGTTGTATTGATATCAAATAAATAAATAAATTTTGTTGTGTATCGAACTATGTACTTAGCTCTTAAAATTTCTTTAAGTTCAGTTCTGCCCTTCTGGCCAGCTTTTTCGTAGAAATACTCATCTGTGAGGTGCCTGGAAATTAATTAAGACTAAGTTTATTTGAAAAAATACTACTGTCGCTAGCTGCAACTACAGTTTTGCAAAGGAGCGAATTTCACAACACCAAAAATCAAAAAAATTATTTTTATAATAAGGTGAGTGTGTTTATTTCTAAACCTATACTTGCCAAAAGGTGTCCAAAATGACGTTAGTTTACTGCTGTTTTCATCCAATACTAGTTGCCAAAATCCATGTTTAGCATCCAATATTGAAAAAACTCGCATCTGTTAGTTCCGCTAAAATTTCCTCTACGGTTGGTAGCTGATATTTTACATCTTTGAGCGCTAGGTTTATGTGTTTTGGATCGATGCATATTCTCAATTTGTTGTGTTTTTTACTAAGACGAGGTCCAATCAGTAAAATCTGGTTCCTTTGTAATGACCCATGTTTTCCATATCTTCTAGTGTTTACTTCAATTGTTCACGCAAGGCAATCGGAATTCTTCTTGGTGGTTCGTTTCTAGGTGTAATGGCACCGTCGATTTCGAGAGAAATGTTTCCTGTTACTTTTCCCAGACCCTGGAATACGTCCTCATATCTCTATGATTATTTTTTTCAATGTTTTTTACATATCTCGATGAGTTTTAATAGCTGAGACGTTTGAAGTGACAGCAATGGACAATGATCGCTTTTTATAACGTAAAACGATAAGCTATGTTCGGAATCTTTGTGTTTAATTGTTAATTTAGTTTTACCTATGGGCACTATTTGTGGTCCTTCTACTATCTTGAGTTCTGTTTTCGTTTGCGTTATTAATGGTTTTGTTTCTATTTGCTTCAAATTTTTTATGACGATAATATTTAGTTCGACGTAAAGGCCATTTTCTTTCATGTTTTCTTCAAATGTACGAATTCTTCATCCTCTGAATCGGATGTATTGCTCTTGTTAATTGTTGTTACTTTGACCATTTTTCTGTTTCTGTTTTGATCAACGCTTTTTGATAGACAAACCTTTGCCCAGTGGCCTCTCTTGTTATAAACTTTACATACTGAGTTTCTTGCTCTGCGTTTTTGGAGATTCTCGTGGTATTCCATACCACAGAACTTACACGTTGCACGTCTCCTTCGATCTACATGTTTATTGCTTTCTCAAAAGTAATGTTGCTGTCCAGCCATAATTTCTCTCTTAGGTTAGAATCTTTTATTGAACAGATGATTTTGTCGAGTAGAAAGAAGATCTTCTTGTAATTGACCGTACTGCGCATTTTTGATGAGCCCTCTAAGCCAATTGAAGTACTCCTCGTATGACTCGTCTTGGTCTTGTTTGGCCATGTTAAATACGGCTCGCACATATCTTTTGTTAATTCTTGGTGTTAGTTGTCTTTCGATTTCGGTTAGCAGTAAGTTTGCTGTATCTTTTGAAAACGTCGTCTCCTAGTGCTGTTAATAAAATGGCTTTTTTTGTTGCTTCATGTTGATTGATTAATCCTGTTGCGGTAAGGTAATTTTCCCACTGTTGTTTGAAATGCCTGAAGTTTTCGCTTATGTCACCGGCCTCTATGTTCGGAGGTTCTGGGAGTGGAATTTGGTGTAGGGCACTTTGCGGTGGTACGGTCTGCGATGGTGCTGTTGCTTTCACTTCGGCACGTAATGCTGCAATTTGTTTTTTCAATTCTTCCAAGTCGCTCATGTTGGTACGTGTTGTGTTTTATTCTTTTATTGTAATTTGTTTGTCCACATCTGACACCATGTATTAATCTCGCTATATTTTATTTAAGTACATTCGCTTATTAATATAAGGTTAGACCAAAAAATAAAATATATAAAGAAACTTTGGTTTGATATTGGCGCGTGTTCTTACTATAGTGATGTTCATGTCTAGTTGTCAAAAACTCTCCCTTATATTGTGTTTAGTCATCTATATACTCAATGTTGCCGGATATATTCAATGTTGCCGGATGACTATTTACTATGAAAGTACGCCTAGCGCACGGTGTTCCCAAATCAATTTTTTGGCAAATGAAGCTGATTGAGGGTGGCGTTGGCTCAGGTACTAAGCACGTTGACTACAAACCGAAGGACCTGGGTTCAAACCCAGTGTCAGACAGAGTCATGAAATAAAAACACCACGCATTTCTCTGATGTGCTTTGGTGTGTCAGTTGTTGGCGGAAGGTTTCAGTGGCGAAGGCATGGTCACTGGTCACTGAACAGTACCAACTTCAGCTGATACTAATTCCAATGTAACATCAGAGCGCTCTCCTTCGTTGGTACTGAGTAGCACAATCAACGGCGAAGTAAAATAAAATTAATAAAAAGAAGTGGCTACTAAACTAAACACAGCTTCAAAACTCGTAATGTCCTCCTCGCCACCAGAGGCGCTGCAACACTGCTCTACGAATAAACGTGCAGAAAAAAAGCAGAGTTGTAAAGAACGAATGAAGCTTCACCTCCTTTCATATCTATCACTATCCTTTTCCACTAGTTCCAGCACAATGCATTGCATGTGTGCCTGAGTGCTGGTCCAAAATAAAAAAAAAATTTTAAGTCCGTCATCAGAGTGCTCATTGTGTCAACCTCCTACGCTGATACTTTAATGTCAGTTGAAAAAAGCAACGTATGACGGATTCTATGTGCCTCGGCCTTTATACATTCATAACGCACATTTATTATATATATCAAATTAAAGGTAATAACATAAAAAAATGTTTATTATGGTATACGGTTGCCTAATCAAGTCTGGCCGCAAATAAGAGTTGCCGGCTGTTAAAGATGGTAAATATTTAAGATAGAGTGAGAAAGCTACCGCGTAACATCACTAGTCAGACCAGGATAGCGATTACCATAAAAATAACATTTAAAAATTTTGTATTGTTACAAATAAATTCGTTTTTCACATATATCATTGCCTAGTCTGTGGTGACACACAACGATTTTAGCTGGGTAATTCTTGAGTTAATAGATGTTTTTTTCAGTTTGTGGTGAGGGGAATAAAAAAGGGAAAATAATCGCCGGTATTCGGCTATTTCATGCAACTCTCTTATTCGCTTTTTTTAATATATGATATTTCTTTTCATTCGGTATTTCGCTTCTTGGTGTGTAAATATCTTATAATTTTAATTAAACAAAAAAATTAAAGGTTTTAAATATTTAAAAATAAAAAAGGAACAAAAAATTATCTTAGTGCACAAACAAAGCCAGTTAAATTAGTTTATGTATAGGTATTTATTTTTATTATTGCTAAAACACAAATGTCAAATTATAAGAAAATAAAAGCTAAACAAAACAGAAAAATTGCAGAAGATATTGTCGTGTGTTGTCATAAAAACAAGTTCAGAAGAAAATTCTGAAAAAATTGAACAATTAAAATCGTCGTGTGTGACCCTAGACCAAACATCTTCACCCTATATTCCCAGGAGCCGAGTGATTTTCGTTATTTTCACATACACAGCATGATCGTTAAGGAAACTCACTAGAAGCAGTGCAGAAAGCTAGTCGTTGTCGCATTTTTATGATCAGACAAATAAAACTCAATGCCTTTTTTCAGCATTTTAAATATTTTCAGTGCACTTTGAATATTTTTGCATTATTCTATTCGTATATTAAAATGTGGAAAGTAGAGTGGGAACAAAAATTGTTTTCCTGTTGTACCAAAAAAAATTAACATCATTTCTCGTTGTGTAGAAAGATCATTAACAGAATGACAATTCTTTTTCAGAAAAATAAAAACAAGATTACCTACATATATGTACATATAAAAAAAATTTTATTGCGTAAATACTGTTTGAACAAATATTATGTTTTATTCAAGTGTGACGACAAAAGTCAACCTCCTCCTTTTTGCCGCAACAATCGTAAAGCATTTTTTAGTTCTAAGTACGCCTAGTGGTCGAAATTCACCCGCCAGTTTAAACGTATACCTATTTTAGTTGCATTCATTTAAAGAGAATAAAGCTACTTAATCGCTCATTCCCTTTCCTATGGAAAAAACAATAAAAAAATCAAATTGCATAGAAACATACACATTCCTTTCTTAAGTTTTTGCTTGAAGCTGACACATCCACACGTAATTAAGATGCATGAATCTAGAAAACAAGATTGCGCGCTCAGCCGCACAAAGAAATTGTCTGCTGCGCATCTCAGTAATCATAGACTACAAATCAGTTTTTGTTGTAAAAAGTGTAAGAGATTTTTGGCACAAAACTGGAAATAACTAAATAACTTTTTTTTTATTATTATTTATTATTTATTAGTATTTTAAATACTTTAACATTTCTACATACATAGGTATATACAACAATTTAATTTTTTAAGAATTTACATTAAATCTCACAAAGTTAACACATTTTATACAAAAAACAGTATCGTTTCTTTCATTTTTCATATTATTTGGCAAAGAATTATATAATTGAAAGCCTTTATAAAATAATGATCTCTGCATTAGCGTTGTAGTAACCCTCTGGATACGAACATCATCGGCATTTCTAAGTCCGTATGGTTGGCTCTCCCCCACATATTTTATTTGTTCACATAGATATTCCGGGGCATCTCTAAACGGCTGCATCGATTTGAACAAAATTTTAAATGGAGAGAAAAGAGATGCAGTCGAGTAAAACTTTCGGCTTGAAGCTATTTGAGGGAGAGCTGCCTTGGGCTCCCAAAAGTTTCACATTGCGACTTTCCATACACAAATGTACTTTTGTTTACAAAACATATTCCATGTCTACGTCACAACGCAACACAATCACACACAACAAAATAACGGACCTGCGTAATGGGCCATCTTGTTTTCTTGATTCATGATGAATATGTATATCCATATTTATTATTCATTTCTTTCAATTCTGATCTCTTTCTTTTTCAACTTCACTCATATGAAGATAAAAATCTTTTTACTCATATAAATATGTAGGTACTCTTAAACCAAAGACAATAAATTTACAAAGATGTTGCACTCTGAAAATTTAAAAAATCAGAAATTATGTGATGTTTTGGACTTCGTTCGGTAAGCAACAAGGGGGAAGAATGTTTTGCGAGCAAAACCAATGGCTCCTTCACTGCTGATGATGATGTTTCAATAAGTAATATATATGTTGACTTCTTTTTAACAACTTATTTTAACAAGTCTTATGATACCACAACAACTTATCCTTATGCTACAACAATTTATTATTCAAAAAAGGCAGTAAAACTGATATATCTAATTGCAGAGGAGGTATCGCTAATTTTAACGCAATTCCAAAACTCCTTGAAAAAATTCTTACTGACTACGTATATCATAAAATTTCTTCCCTTCTATCACCATGTCAACATGGTTTTCATAAGTCCCCCTCAACTACAACTACTAACGTTTTGGAACTCACCACTATTGTCAATGAAGGGTTTAAAAAAATGCAAATTGATGTGATATACACTGATTTTAGTAAGTCGTTCGATAAAGTTAACCACAATCTTTTATGTACAAATTATCACTTATGGGCTTTAGTCACTCTGGCTTTAAAATGGTTAAGCTCTTATCTATTACAAAGAATTCAACAGACCACATTTGGGAATGTTATATCAAAAATCATCAAGTAAATTCTGGTGTCCTGGGTCCAATTTTGTTCACGTTATTCATTAATGATCTTCCTACTGTTGTATTGCATTCTAAAGTACTGATGTACGCCGAGGATGTTAAAATTTTTAACTCTTTTTAACGATATTAATGGAGATACTTTATTAAGTGCCGACTTTCGGAATTTTCATCAATGTTGCCGATTTAATTTATTGTAGTTAAACATCTTGAAATGCAAACACATGCCATTTTTTCAGACAGTCCGATCGAGACTTATTATATTGATACTGCTATTTTAAATAAAGTTCAAACCATATTGGATCTTGGCATACTGTTAGATCATATGCTCAACTTTCGTGATCACATCTCTATAATGGTAAATAAAGCCTATAGGGTACTTGGATTCATGAAACGTTGGTCAAATTAATTTCTAGATCCTTATATTATAAAACTTATATGTGTACTTCTCTTCTCCGACCAATTCTTGTGTATGGATTAATTGTTTAGGGTTCTTGTTATTCTATTCATGTTAGTAGTATTGAATCGGTACAAAAACAATTTTGAATATTATGTCGCCGTGGTCTTGGTTGGAATTCTTATGTCTTGCCGCCGTATCATTGCAGGCTTGCTCTGATAAAATTGTCTACTTTCAAAATTCGACGATTGATGCTGAGTGCTTTTTTTGCTCTGGGTCTGATTTGTGGTGATGTTAATTCAGAATTCCTACTTAGTCAACTAAACTTCAATGTTCCTGTAAGACTTACCCGCAATTTTAAACTCTTGGCATTAAAATACTACCGTTCTGTATATCCCTAAATCACTCAAGAACTCCCATTTATTTGATTTTTTGTATAGTTTACGATATCATTAAAATACACATATTTTTGGATTTTTATTTATTTTTATTATTTAAAGATAAAATTACACAAAAAGGGTGTGTTGCTTTTGGGCAACACTGAGGTAAATGCTCGCAAGAAAGAACATGTTACGAAAGATGGAAGTCTCTGAAACAATTGAAAAGGATCAGGATCCGGCGTCCTGTTTCCCATAAATGTGAACTGCTCTGCATTCAAATCAACATTCTTCTTTTTCCAGCGTACATTCAGTTTGGGTAGCTGCTCTTTAGTATCCTTTCTTGGATTCTTGGCATGGGAAAGTTGAGAAGTGTTTTCCTGTCTCTGTGTAGCTTCAGTGCTGCAAGAAGGAGTTTCATAAACGTTTTATACAGTTTCTATTAATTAATCAACATCTATATCTGGGGCATCTGCGAAAGTTTCTAAGTCAGGGTTAAAATCAGGATCGACAATGCTGTCGTCATCAAAATCTAGCACATCTTCACTATCTGTCAGATCATTTATAGTAGCAAAATTATTTTCGTCACTAAGTGACCGTTTACAAGACATTTTTAAACATAAAAAAGCAACAATCAAAATGAAACATTAAACATACCAGTAATCAGGACAACAGGTGGTAAACAAAATTTCACCCCTTTTTCTCTAATGTAGCTTACACTCAACAGTCTCTGTTTGCAAAAAAAAAATGTAAAAATTGCACGAAACTACCGTTTCAATACTTACCTCTGCAATTTATAACGGTAATACACATAAATAACACTAGCAGAACACTTTTATAATATGTATATTGAAATCGCAGCAAATCAGCGCTGTGCGTAAGTACCAGCAGTCAGAAAACAAATGTCAATTTTCAGCAAGTAGTGACATCTAATTATTTTTTTTGACAAATTCGTTAGATCAGTATGTAAACCACAGGATACAAGCGACGATTACATATAAATAATTTATTTATACTAATTTCGAGGCAGACCAAAGGTTTGTTGCCTACAGTCTACAGTATGCTACAGAGGGATATGCTAATAATGATTTTTTTCGTCGCGCATGTGTTAACTTCAATAAATGCCACCACATATGGACTTATCTGAGAGTAACCACGTACTGAAGATAAATTTTACTTTATATCTAAATTGTTGAACCAATTATTTTTATATGTAGTTCTCTATTTGTTATTCATATTTAGTCAATAAGGATGCAAAAATCTGTTGACATAATCTATATATATATATTCTACTTCTTCAGGCGCTGAATTATCAGGTTTGTGTTATTGTAGGCTTTACTGTTTTGAGAGAATTTAATTAAAATTTAATTAATCAAAGATTGCAACAACAATCCTGAAGAAAATTGCATAGAAGTAGGAATTATTGAAATTCAGGATGATGTCGACGGTGATGATGATTCGATTATATTCCAGCCAGAAGTTACAATTACATCCAAGAAAGATGTAGATGATTAAGGCTCTATCGGATATGAGCTGTAAACGAGATGGTAGACTAAAGTGACATTAAAGTGCTGAGAAACCTTAAAGAAAAAGCTCTTTTGAAGATGGCAAACTAAAAAACTTAAAAAAATCTACTAATTTTTTTCTTTAAACTTTGTTTAACTGGTTCTGAATTATCCAACCAAAAAAATGTTTCGATTAGTTTTAGTTTATTTTTTTGCTGTTTTTGTCAATCAAATATCAATTTCTTGTATTCTTTATTTTATATATATTTTTTTTGTTATTTATCGAATGCAAAGTGAACTAAAATATGACATTTTATATTTTGTTATTAAGAATTAATAAAATAATTAATTTCAAATAGTGTTTAGCATTTTTACTTATTGAAATATAATTTTTTATATTAAATAGGTTAATTTTTGTTTTAAATTTGGATACTCGATAACATGAACAAACTCGAAAATGTGAACTGCCTTGGTAAAAATTAGTTCACGTTATCGCGAGTTCACTGTATATATATAAAAATTAATCTGTGTGTGTATGTTCTTTATAGGACGCCAAACGGTACAACCGATCGTTTTGAAATTTCAGAACTGCCTAAACGATAGCAGGGAAATTCATATAGGCTATTTTTTTTAGAAAAAATTGGGGGATGGGCACCCCCAAGCAAAGCAATTTTTAATTTCCCTTTATCTGTATAACTAAAATAGTGAGATTCTCTAATTTTCTTCTGAACGGTTCTTAAAGGAATGTGAAACTTCCGGAAAATTCTCGAAGATATAGGACGGGGAAATGAGTACCCCCCATAGGAGGTAACTATTATTTTCTCATATCAACTATCAAAGTGAAGCATTCTAAATTCGACGAATAACGAGCAATTACCAGCAAAATGTTGGCGGCATCGTAGTGGGGAAACGGGTATCCCCCTTGGATGTAATTATTAGTTTTCTCATATCTGTACAACTATAAGAGTGAAGTTTTCTAAATTCGGCGTGTGTTATTCTTCGAATAACGTGCGACTTCCAGCAAAATACTTGCGGTATAGGAGAGGGGAAAACAGGTAACCCCCATAGGAGGTAACTTTAAGTTTTCTCATATCTGTACAAATAACTATAAGATTGAAGTTATCTAAATTTAGTGTGTCTTATTCTTCGAATAAAGTTCGATTTCCAGCAAAATATTTGTAGGTTAGGAAGGGGAAAGCGGGTACCCCACATAGGGGGTAACTAGTAACGTGCAATTTCCAGCAAAATATTACCGGTATAGTAGGGGTAAACGGGTTCCCCGATAGGAGGAAATTATTAATTTTCTTATATCTACAACTATAAGAGTCAGGATTTCTAAATTCGGGGAGTTTTATTTTTAGAAAAACGTACAAAAACGAACTGCCTAAACGATAGCAGTGAAATTCATATAGGCTATTTTTTTTAGAAAAAATTGGGGGATAAGACACCCCCAAGCAAAGCAATTTTTAATTTCCCTTTATCTGTATAACTAAAATAGTGAGACTATGTGATAATCCAAGAGCTATTTATTACTCTCGTTAAGAATCTTGAATGATCCAAACGAACAAAGCATATTGACATTTTTATACCTGCGATATTCAACGTGAAGGAGACATTGATGTACAATATCTAGAGACGTCTAAACAACTCGCCGATGTTCTAACCAAGGCTCTTACTAAAGATAAGTTTAATAATTTGATGAAGTATTTTGGTGCGCATTTTGATGTTCTTTTGGAACGGCTGAAGAGCTAAGACGATAAGTACTTACTAACTTTATTCGTTTAACCACAAAACATAAACATCTTGAAACCGAAAGAAACAGTAAAAGCGCATGTTATTTTCTTCACTTTCCTGACTTTATCAGTGTCTCAGAGCTACAAATCGCAACATAAAGTCTTAAAAATTTACAATATGATGTAACTTTTTTTTTATTATCCTAATTATAGGAAAAAACTATTAGCATATTTAAATGAAAATCGTTTTTAGCTTGCTTGCTGTTTTTGCACGTTATTTACTTGCACATTATTTTTGCACGTTGTTAATAATTTGGCTATAGGAAACTTTTTTATTTTTAATAAATCTTATTTTACATGTTTTCTCTCAGTATTCATGTTGGCTGGGGAGCCATATAAATTAAGTAATATATCATTCTTTTTTAAACTTTTTTAACTCTGTACTACTTAGTATATATTTTTCTTTACAATACATTGGCCATTAAGGCTTTCGTTGTATTGATATCAAATAAATAAATAAATTTTGTTGTGTATCGAACTATGTACTTAGCGCTTTTTCGTAGAAATACTCATCTGTGAGGTGCCTGGAAATTAATTAAGACTAAGTTTATTTGAAAAAATACTACTGTCGCTAGCTGCAACTACAGTTTTGCAAAGGAGCAAATTTCACAACACCAAAAATCAAAAAAATTATTTTTATAATAAGGTGAGTGTGTTTATTTCTAAACCTATACTTGCCAAAAGGTGTCCAAAATGGCGTTAGTTTACTGCTGTTTTCATCCAATACTAGTTGCCAAAATCCATGTTTAGCATCCAATATTGAAAAAACTCGCATCTGTTAGTTCCGCTAAAATTTCCTCTACGGTTGGTAGCTGATATTTTACATCTTTGAGCGCTAGGTTTATGTGTTTTGGATCGATGCATATTCTCAATTTGTTGTGTTTTTTACTAAGACGAGCTCCAATCAGTAAAATCTGGTTCCTTTGTAATGACCCATGTTTTCCATATCTTCTAGTGTTTACTTCAATTGTTCACGCAAGGCAATCGGAATTCTTCTTGGTGGTTCGTTTCTAGGTGTAATGGCACCGTCGATTTCGAGAGAAATGTTTCCTGTTACTTTTCCCAGACCCTGGAATACGTCCTCATATCTCTATGATTACTTTTTTCAATGTTTTTACATATCTCGATGAGTTTTAATAGCTGACACGTTTGAAGTGACAGCAATGGACAATGATCGCTTTTTATAACGTAAAACGATAAGCTATGTTCGGAATCTTTGTGTTTAATTGTTAATTTAGTTTTACCTATGGGCACTATTTGTGGTCCTTCCACTATCTTGAGTTCTGTTTTTGTTTGCGTTATTAATGGTTTTGTTTCTATTTGCTTCAAATTTTTTATGACGATAATATTTAGTTCGACGTAAAGGCCATTTTCTTTCATGTTTTCTTCAAATGTACGAATTCTTCATCCTCTGAATCGGATGTATTGCTCTTGTTAATTGTTGTTACTTTGACCATTTTTCTGTTTCTGTTTTGATCAACGCTTTTTGATAGACAAACCTTTGCCCAGTGGCCTCTCTCGTTATAAACTTTACATACTGAGTTTCTTGCTCTGCGTTTTTGGAGATTCTCGTGGTATTCCATACCACAGAACTTACACGTTGCACGTCTCCTTCGATCTACATGTTTATTGCTTTCTCCAAAGTAATGTTGCTGTCCAGCCATAATTTCTCTCTTAGGTTAGAATCTTTTATTGAACAGATGATTTTGTCGAGTAGAAAGAAGATCTTCTTGTAATTGACCGTACTGCGCATTTTTGATGAGCCCTCTAAGCCAATTGAAGTACTCCTCGTATGACTCGTCTTGGTCTTGTTTGGCCATGTTAAATACGGCTCGCACATATCTTTTGTTAATTCTTGGTGTTAGTTGTCTTTCGATTTCGGTTAGCAGTAAGTTTGCTGTATCTTTTGAAAACGTCGTCTCCTAGTGCTGTTAATAAAATGGCTTTTTTTGTTGCTTCATGTTGATTGATTAATCCTGTTGCGGTAAGGTAGTTTTCCCACTGTTGTTTGAAATGCCTGAAGTTTTCGCTTATGTCACCGACCTCTATGTTCGGAGGTTCTGGGAGTGGAATTTGGTGTAGGGCACTTTGCGGTGGTACGGTCTGCGATGGTGCTGTTGCTTTCACTTCGGCACGTAATGCTGCAATTTGTTTTTTCAATTCTTCCAAGTCGCTCATGTTGGTACGTGTTGTGTTTTATTCTTTTATTGTAATTTGTTTGTCCACATCTGACACAATGTATTTATTTAAGTACATTCGCTTATTAATATAAGGTTAGACCAAAAAATAAAATATATAAAGAAACTTTGGTTTGATATTGGCGCGTGTTCTTACTATAGTGATGTTCATGTCTAGTTGTCAAAAACTCTCCCTTATATTGTGTTTAGTCATCTATATACTCAATGTTGCCGGATATATTCAATGTTGCCGGATGACTATTTACTATGAAAGTACGCCTAGCGCACGGTGTTCCCAAATCAATTTTTTTGGCAAATGAAGCTGATTGAGGGTGGCGTTGGCTCAGGTACTAAGCACGTTGACTACAAACCGAAGGACCTGGGTTCAAACCCAGTGTCAGACAGAGTCATGAAATAAAAACACCACGCATTTCTCTGATGTGCTTTGGTGTGTCAGTTGTTGGCGGAAGGTTTCAGTGGCGAAGGCATGGTCACTGGTCACTGAACAGTACCAACTTCAGCTGATACTAATTCCAATGTAACATCAGAGCGCTCTCCTTCGTTGGTACTGAGTAGCACAATCAACGGCGAAGTAAAATAAAATTAATAAAAAGAAGTGGCTACTAAACTAAACACAGCTTCAAAACTCGTAATGTCCTCCTCGCCACCAGAGGCGCTGCAACACTGCTCTACGAATAAACGTGCAGAAAAAAAGCAGAGTCGTAAAGAACGAATGAAGCTTCACCTCCTTTCATATCTATCACTATCCCTTTCCACTAGTTCCAGCACAATGCATTGCATGTGTGCCTGAGTGCTGGTCCAAAATAAAAAAAAATTTAAGTCCGTCATCAGAGTGCTCATTGTGTCAACCTCCTACGCTGATACTTTAATGTCAGTTGAAAAAAGCAACGTATGACGGATTCTATGTGCCTCGGCCTTTATACATTCATAACGCACATTTATTATATATATCAAATTAAAGGTAATAACATAAAAAAATGTTTATTATGGTATACGGTTGCCTAATCAAGTCTGGCCGCAAATAAGAGTTGCCGGCTGTTAAAGATGGTAAATATTTAAGATAGAGTGAGAAAGCTACCGCGTAACATCACTAGTCAGACCAGGATAGCGATTACCATAAAAATAACATTTAAAAATTTTGTATTGTTACAAATAAATTCGTTTTTCACATATATCATTGCCTAGTCTGTGGTGACACACAACGATTTTAGCTGGGTAATTCTTGAGTTAATAGATGTTTTTTTCAGTTTGTGGTGAGGGGAATAAAAAAGGGAAAATAATCGCCGGTATTCGGCTATTTCATGCAACTCTCTTATTCGCTTTTTTTAATATATGATATTTCTTTTCATTCGGTATTTCGCTTCTTGGTGTGTAAATATCTTATAATTTTAATTAAACAAAAAAATTAAAGGTTTTAAATATTTAAAAATAAAAAAGGAACAAAAAATTATCTTAGTGCACAAACAAAGCCAGTTAAATTAGTTTATGTATAGGTATTTATTTTTATTATTGCTAAAACACAAATGTCAAATTATAAGAAAATAAAAGCTAAACAAAACAGAAAAATTGCAGAAGATATTGTCGTGTGTTGTCATAAAAACAAGTTCAGAAGAAAATTCTGAAAAAATTGAACAATTAAAATTGTCGCGTGTGACCCTAGACCAAACATCTTCACCCTATATTCCCAGGAGCCGAGTGATTTTCGTTATTTTCACATACACAGCATGATCGTTAAGGAAACTCACTAGAAGCAGTGCAGAAAGCTAGTCGTTGTCGCATTTTTATGATCAGACAAATAAAACTCAATGCCTTTTTTCAGCATTTTAAATATTTTCAGTGCACTTTGAATATTTTTGCATTATTCTATTCGTATATTAAAATGTGGAAAGTAGAGTGGGAACAAAAATTGTTTTCCTGTTGTACCAAAAAAAATTAACATCATTTCTCGTTGTGTAGAAAGATTATTAACAGAATGACAATTCTTTTTCAGAAAAATTAAAACAAGATTACCTACATATATGTACATATAAAAAAAAATTTATTGCGTAAATACTGTTTGAACAAATATTATGTTTTATTTAAGTGTGACGACAAAAGTCAACCTCCTCCTTTTTGCCGCAACAATCGTAAAGCATTTTTTAGTTCTAAGTACGCCTAGTGGTCGAAATTCACCCGCCAGTTTAAACGTATACCTATTTTCGTTGCATTCATTTAAAGAGAATAAAGCTACTTAATCGCTCATTCCCTTTCCTATGGAAAAAACAATAAAAAAATCAAATTGCATAGAAACATACACATTCCTTTCTTAAGTTTTTGCTTGAAGCTGACACATCCACACGTAATTAAGATGCATGAATCAAGAAAACAAGATTGCGCGCTCAGCCGTACAAAGAAATTGTCTGCTGCGCATCTCAGTAATCATAGACTACAAATCAGTTTTTGTTGTAAAAAGTGTAAGAGATTTTTGGCACAAAACTGGAAATAACTAAATAACTTTTTTTTTATTATTATTTATTATTTATTAGTGTTTTAAATACTTTAACATTTCTACATACATAGGTATATACAACAATTTAATTTTTTAAGAATTTACATTAAATCTCACAAAGTTAACACATTTTATACAAAAAACAGTATCGTTTCTTTCATTTTTCATATTATTTGGCAAAGAATTATATAATTGAAAGCCTTTATAAAATAATGATCTCTGCATTAGCGTTGTAGTAACCCTCTGGATACGAAAATCATCGGCATTTCTAAGTCCGTATGGTTGGCTCTCCCCCACATATTTTATTTGTTCACATAGATATTCCGGGGCATCTCTAAACGGCTGTATCGATTTGAACAAAATTTTAAATGGAGAGAAAAGAGATGCAGTCGAGTAAAACTTTCGGCTTGAAGCTATTTGAGGGAGAGCTGCCTTGGGCTCCCAAAAGTTTCACATTGCGACTTTCCATACACAAATGTACTTTTGTTTACAAAACATATTCCATGTCTACGTCACAACGCAACACAATCACACACAACAAAATAACGGACCTGCGTAATGGGCCATCTTGTTTTCTTGATTCATGATGAATATGTATATCCATATTTATTTCTCATTTCTTTCAATTCTGATCTCTTTCTTTTTCAACTTCACTCATATGAAGATAAAAATCTTTTTACTCATATAAATATGTAGGTACTCTTAAACCAAAGACAATAAATTTACAAAGATGTTGCACTCTGAAAATTTAAAAAATCAGAAATTATGTGATGTTTTGGACTTCGTTCGGTAAGCAACAAGGGGGAAGAATGTTTTGCGAGCAAAACCAATGGCTCCTTCACTGCTGATGATGATGTTTCAATAAGTAATATATATGTTGACTTCTTTTTAACAACTTATTTTAACAAGTCTTATGATACCACAACAACTTATCCTTATGCTACAACTCCTTGTGGGATTTATTTCTGGCTTTAAAATATTGAAACTGTACTTTCGAACTTCAAGTCGCTGAAAAACTCGTTTAGCCCCGGTGCCGATGGTATTCAAGCTGTACCCTTAGAAAATGTACAGTGTAGAAAAAATTGTATATAATTTATTATTCAAAAAAGGCAGTAAAACTGATATATCTAATTGCAGAGGAGGTATCGCTAATTTTAACGCAATTCCAAAACTCCTTGAAAAAATTCTTACTGACTACGTATATCATAAAATTTCTTCCCTTCTATCACCATGTTAACATGGTTTTCATAAGTCCCCCTCAACTACAACTACTAACGTTTTGGAACTCACCACTATTGTCAATGAAGGGTTTAAAAAAATGCAAACTGATGTGATATACACTGATTTTAGTAAGTCGTTCGATAAAGTTAACCACAATCTTTTATGCACAAATTATCACTTATGGGCTTTAGTCACTCTGGCTTTAAAATGGTTAAGCTCTTATCTATTACAAAGAATTCAACAGGCCACATTTGGGAAAGTTATATCAAAAATCATCAAGTAAATTCTGGTGTCCTGGGTCCAATTTTGTTCACTTTATTCATTAATGATCTTCCTACTGTTGTATTGCATTCTAAAGTACTGATGTACGCCGAGGATGTTAAAATTTTTAACTCTTTTTTAACGATATTAATGGAGATACTTTATTAAGTGCCGACTTTCGGAATTTTCATCAATTTTGCCGATTTAATTTATTGTAGTTAAACATCTTGAAATGCAAACACATGCCATTTTTTCAGACAATCCGATCGAGACTTATTATATTGATACTGCTATTTTAAATAAAGTTCAAACCATATTGGATCTTGGCATACTGTATGCTCATATGCTCAACTTTCGTGATCACATCTCTATAATGGTAAATAAAGCCTATGGGGTACTTCGATTCATGAAACGTTGGTCAAATTAATTTCTAGATCCTTATATTATAAAACTTATAATTGTACTTCTCTTCTCCGACCAATTCTTGTGTATGGATTAATTGTTTAGGGTTCTTGTTATTCTATTCATGTTAGTAGTATTGAATCGGTACAAAAACAATTTTGAATATTATGTCGCCGTGGTCTTGGTTGGAATTCTTATGTCTTGCCGCCGTACCATTGCAGGCTTGCTCTGATAAAATTGTCTACTTTCAAAATTCGACGATTGATGCTGAGTGCTTTTTTTGCTCTGGGTCTGATTTGTGGTGATGTTAATTCAGAATTCCTACTTAGTCAACTAAACTTCAATGTTCCTGTAAGACTTACCCGCAATTTTAAACTCTTGGCATTAAAATACTACCGTTCTGTATATCCCTAAATCACTCAAGAACTCCCATTTATTTGATTTTTTGTATAGTTTACGATATCATTAAAATACACATATTTTTGGATTTTTATTTATTTTTATTATTTAAAGATAAAATTACACAAAAAGGGTGTGTTGCTTTTAGGCAACACTGAGGTAAATGCTCGCAAGAAAGAACATGTTACGAAAGATGGAAGTCTCTGAAACAATTGAAAAGGATCAGGATCCGGCGTCCTGTTTCCCATAAATGTGAACTGCTCTGCATTCAAATCAACATTCTTCTTTTTCCAGCGTACATTCAGTTTGGGTAGCTGCTCTTTAGTATCCTTTCTTGGATTCTTGGCATGGGAAAGTTGAGAAGTGTCCTGTCTCTGTGTAGCTTCAGTGCTGCAAGAAGGAGTTTCATAAACGTTTTATACAGTTTCTATTAATTAATCAACATCTATATCTGGGGCATCTGCGAAAGTTTCTAAGTCAGGATTAAAATCAGGATCGACAATGCTGTCGTCATCAAAATCTAGCACATCTTCACTATCTGTCAGATCATTTATAGTAGCAAAATTATTTTTGTCACTAAGTGACCGTTTACAAGACATTTTTAAACATAAAAAAGCAACAATCAAAATGAAACATTAAACATACCAGTAATCAGGACAACAGGTGGTAAACAAAATTTCACCCCTTTTTCTCTAATGTAGCTTGACTGTAAGTCTCTGTTTGCAAAAAAAAAAATGTAAAAATTGCACGAAACTACCGTTTCAATACTTACCTCTGCAATTTATAACGGTAATACACATAAATAACACTAGCAGAACACTTTTATAATATGTATATTGAAATCGCAGCAAATCAGCGCTGTGCGTAAGTACCAGCAGTCAGAAAACAAATGTCAATTTTCAGCAAGTAGTGACATCTAATTAATTTTTTTGACAAATTCGTTAGATCAGTATGTAAACCACAGGATACAAGCGACGATTACATAAAAATAATTTATTTATACTAATTTCGAGGCAGACCAAAGGTTTGTTGCCTACAGTCTACAGTATGCTACAGAGGGATATGCTAATAATGATTTTTTTCGTCGCGCATGTGTTAACTTCAATAAATGCCACCACATATGGACTTATCTGAGAGTAACCACGTACTGAAGATAAATTTTACTTTATATCTAAATTGTTGAACCAATTATTTTTATATGTAGTTCTCTATTTGTTATTCATATTTAGTCAATAAGGATGCAAAAATCTGTTGACATAATCTATATATATTTATATATATATATATAAATTAATCTGTGTGTGTATGTTCTTTATAGGACGCCAAACGGTACAACCGATCGTTTTGAAATTTCAGAACTGCCTAAACGATAGCAGGGAAATTCATATAGGCTATTTTTTTTTTAGAAAAAATTGGGGGATGGGCACCCCCAAGCAAAGCAATTTTTAATTTCCCTTTATCTGTATAACTAAAATAGTGAGACTCTCTAATTTTCTTCTGAACGGTTCTTAAAGGAAAGTGAAACTTCCGGAAAATTCTCGAAGATATAGGACGGGGAAATGAGTACCCCCCATAGGAGGTAACTATTATTTTCTCATATCAACTATCAAAGTGAAGCATTCTAAATTCGACGAATAACGAGCAATTACCAGCAACATGTTGGCGGCATCGTAGTGGGGAAACGGGTATCCCCCTTGGATGTAATTATTAGTTTTCTCATATCTGTACAACTATAAGAGTGAAGTTTTCTAAATTCGGCGTGTGTTATTCTTCGAATAACGTGCGACTTCCAGCAAAATACTTGCGGTATAGGAGGGGGGAAAACAGGTAACCTCCATAGGAGGTAACTTTAAGTTTTCTCATATCTGTACAAATAACTATAAGATTGAAGTTATCTAAATTCAGTGTGTCTTATTCTTCGAATAAAGTTCGATTTCCAGCAAAATATTTGTAGGTTAGGAAGGGGAAAGCGGGTACCCCACATAGGGGGTAACTAGTAACGTGCAATTTCCAGCAAAATATTACCGGTATAGTAGGGGTAAACGGGTTCCCCGATAGGAGGAAATTATTAATTTTCTTATATCTGTACAACTATGAGTCAGGATTTCTAAATTCGGGAAGTTTTATTTTTAGAAAAACGTACAATTTCAAAAAAAAAAAAAAAATACTGGCCGTGTAGGATGAGGAAACGAAATGTACGAAATGTAAAAAATAACAATTAAAAAAAATTTTGCTTATGGAATTTTTTTGGGAATTTGGGGGTAGGCGTTTGTGCAAATTATTTGTAGACTAATTTTCAAAATGCTTCTTGCATTGAAATGTGCACGTAAAAAAATGGATTATCAAATTACTTTGTCGTTTGTAGACCAATTTTTAAAATTATTTTTGCATATGGAAAAGGTCTACAATTTTTTTTTGGGAAATATGTGGGTTTGGGGTGCGTTGCCGTGAATCGCTTGCCCTAATAATTGGTTATCAAATAACTTCGTGATATGTGATCTAATTTTCAAAAGAGAAAATAAACATCTGAAAAACACCAAATACGCTTTAGAATTGAACTTTCTCGATGAATGATTAGCAACTCAGCGATCTCGAACTTTACCCTCAAGGGCCTCCGACGATGGTACCATTATATCGGGCAAATATAATAGAACACATGTGTTGCTGCCTCGCATTCCCATGATACCAACAGATTTGCCATTTCACTTCAAAAGATTGCTATTTGTTGTTCGGTTAGTGTTAGCAATGACAATCAAAGCTCACGGCCAATTCCTGCAAGTTCATATTTTAAATTTGTCAAGTCCATGTTTCTCCCACGGACAGCTTTACGTTGCATGATTCAGTGTAGGAAAACTTAACAATTAGTTTATATCATAGAGGGTTACAATAGTTAATTTATATATAATATAGTACTTTTTTTTAGTACATAACATATACATAAACACTTTTTATTTAATTTTGTAATGATGGGGGTAACAAAGCACACCGGGTTAAGTTAGTAATAAATAAATATAAATAAAAAATAAGTGCAAGCAAATTCAGAATTTCCAACCTATGGTTGTGGCAAGCGTTATTATCGTCAAACCAGAAAGAATAATTTGAATTATTTGTACACTCTAACCATTGCCCTGTTTTCATAAAATAGTTTTTCAAAGAGTTATGTGATCTTTACATTCTTCACAAAACAAGTCAAAGGGATGCACATAAGCCTTCGAAATCTGATTCTTTTTCATAATTCTTAGTAGTGGAAATACATTTCTGATGGAGTTGTACATAAAAAACTGGTGCTAATTGCTGCGATTATAAAGTGTAATTAACAATATAAATATGTTAATAACATAAACCACATACTTATAAACCCACCAAAATCGAAAATCGATCGATCGAAAATCGAAATCGATCTGTTTATAATATAATTATTATAACAATTAAATTGGAAAAAAATTTTCTAATTAATTTGCTTAAAATAATCTTTTAAAAATAAAATACAGTTTAAATGCTTTGGAAAGTATCTATTTTTTTCTTTTGTTTATTTTTTGAATTATAAATTGCATATGCTCTTTCACTGAATGTACTTCTTTTACATATAGTTAGCAAAGCATTATATAATGTGTTAAGTTTTTCAATTCGTTTTTGGCATTTCGTCGTCCCGAAGTTATCTTCACGTATCTCTAAAAAATTTTCTTTCGGAAGTAGAGGCTAAAGTTTCAACATTATATATAAAAAAATTATGAAATTACCGAATTTGCACTTTTTCCGGAGCACAAGTTCAGGATCTTTTTCCCGGTCCACACATGTCAGGCCTTGAGTTTTTAGGAGAAGCGGTCTTATCTTTTTATATTGTATGATGTATGTGAAGATAACTTCGGGACGATTATTTGTCTGAATATATGAAATCATTTAAAATGCTTTCATGGCATTTAATGTTACTTTTTGGATTTTGCATAGTTTTGATTGTATTTGGCAATTCATCGATCATATAACTGAGAGGCGAATTCCTTTGTTTCATTAACGGAAGAGCATTTTATAAAATGCTCGCTTTTGGGGAAGTTTTCAGTACTGAGATACATTATAAAAATATTCAAAACTTTTAGGCAACATTAATTTATTCGTTTTTGGTCCGCGATGGATGTCTAACGCTATATAAAATATGAAGCAAATTGTCAACTAAACTAAAAAACACATTGCACGCCACCTCATAAAATTATTTCGCCATAGACAAAAAAACACCTAGAACTTTTACACTGAAAAATAAATACTTGGAAAATTAACAGGAAACGTTCGTCGTAAGTTTTTATATATTAAAAACTATTTTTTTGGACAAATATACATTCGTATTGTAAAAAACCGGTTGGAAAACCGACTCGATCACCCTAGTGTATGCTGAAGGTTTTATCTCAACCATATTTGCAAACGTCGGGAGTTCCGCAGGATAGCATACTTGGCTCATTGTTGTTTAATTTATTTATTAAGATATTGGTTGCTGTTTTTTTTAAGTCGAAATATCTTAAACGCTGATCTGAAAATTTTTATGAAATAAGATTCGATTAATTGTTTGCAATTAAATAAGTAATTGTTTGCATGTTTCCTTTCATAGGTGTCAGAATACCACGGTACTAGCTTTTAATAATAATAGTATCGTATTGAACACGTTTGATTCAAAACCTGACATACCGTGGTGTTTGGAAGCTCTCTATCATCTGTTGCCCATGTAGAGAATATTCTTCCTAAAACTTACCTAATGCTTGGCTTTTTGAATAGAAGTTGTTCCGAATTTGCTAACCCTTATATACACTGAAATATATTTTGCTAATCATATCTACCGTATTTGGAGACTTCAGCGCATTTTTATCAAATTTACTGCAACCTCGCTGACATATTTATCTTTCGTTCCTTACACTGAGAAAAAAGTGCGCTTTAAAATTAAATATGAACACTTTCAAATTTTATTTAAAGTGCCTCAGTCTATAGGTTCTTATGGGGGTCACAAAAAAAATATTTTGTAAAAGTGCTAATTTTAAGTTCTTAAAGTGTTTACTCTTAATTTAAAAGTTAAAATTTTTGTTTTTAATGTAAAATTTTTAAATTTTAAAATGTTGACTTTATTTTATAATGACAAACTTTATACCTATTTAAAAGTTAAATATATTATTTATAAAGTAATCACTTTTAAAATTGTATTAAAAGTGAATCCATTTAATTTAAAATTTTTAAACTTTAAAAAATAAAATTAAAACGTTTATTTTCAAAGTGTTAACTTTGAAATGTAAAGTGATTAATTTGCAGAAAAGTGTTAACGTTTACATTTAAAAATTTATAATGAATAAATAAATAAATAAATCAAAGTGCCACTTTCTAATTTAAAGTGTCACTTTCTAATTTAAAGTGTCACTTTCTAATTTCAAGTGTCCACTTTAGTATTGAAAGTTTTAGTTTTGAGTAAAAAGTGTTAACTTTAATTTTAAAGTTTTCACTTTAATATACAAAGCTTCAGTTTATTATTAAAAATGTTCACTGACATTTAAAGTGTACATTTTGTATTAAAAGTCTTAACTTTTAAACTCACAGTGTCTTTGTTGGAACTAAACGTGAACACTTTAAAATGCAACGTAAAAATGTTTATTTCCAAAGTGTTTAAGTTTATTTTAAAAGATCGACGTTAAATTGTACCGTTAGCGGAATTTGTGTGATTTCGTTATAGTAAAGTGAATTTAAAAGTGTGAACAAGATACAAGAATTACCAGTCAGGGTAAAATTATACAAGAAAGTGACTTGCTGCGAATTCTTGGCAACGATATCGAAATTAATGAGCAGGGTGATTTAACGTACACGTGTGTTGAGGAAGATACGGATCTCCTTAATCTGCTAAAGGAGTTTGATCTGGAAACACTTTTTCTTGACCTAAAAAGTAAGTAAAAATTCTTAGGCAATATTAACACATGCAATATTATTAATGTTCCTTAGATGCTGGAATAACTTTTCGAAGCTTAAAATTTTTTTTAAAAGAAGACATTGCGGAAGCAGTAAGAGGTATTGGTCTTCGAGCGGAGTTTAGAGAAAAGTTGTTTTTCTGGCGCAAGTCAAAGGTAAATATAATATTAGTTTTGAAGCTTATTTGCGATGTTACTCACGTAACAATTCCCATTTCCATATTACTACGTTTATAATTTAGCAAGATTATTTTTTCAGTTTGGAATAGAAGACGAAACGTTGAGCCAGACTTCAAAGGATGTTGGTTGGCTAGAAAAAAACCGTCACAAGGATTCACCTTGTTCTTCAAATAATTCAATAAAAAATGCATTTGGATCACAGGTAAGAATATACACTAAAAAGTTTTGTATTAAATTTAATGATACACTGCATTGAAGCCCCTTTCAACATTTTAAAGGAATAACTCAGCCGGACAACAACTTATTCAATATTATGAGGAAAGTGCATGTTTTACGAAAAAGCAACGCGATGACCTCATTAAAATAATTTTAGAAGATGTCATGTTAACAAAGGCAAAGCTTAGACCGGACCACTTTGCTAGTATTGTGAAAGAAATAATTGGTTTATTTCCCAAAGAAAAAGAGTCCCAGGTATTATTAAAAACGATATATTATATTAAATTTAAATATTCTTATTTATTTCCAATAAGCTAATTGGGCCTATTATTTTTATGTAAATAAAAAACTTTTTTACATCTTCCCAACGTTTCGTCAATTTTTTTTTATCACATTAAATTCTATTTAAATGATTGCAACATTTAACATGAAATTAAATTAAACACACAACTTAAAATAGTATCACAGTGGTTTTCTTTTTGTTTTATTTTATCACAACTCTGTAACTGGAACTGATATTATCGGTGTCTTCTTTTTGGTTCATAGTTTTGTTAATTTTCTGTTGTATACGTAAGCTTTCTATTGTGTAACGTTTTTTTTCTTTTGTTTCTATGTCCAATATTTTTATTCTTTCAAAGTCTGGTTTATGTTTTTCGTTGATCATATGTTTTGCTAGTGCTGTTGTTTCTTTTTGTTTCTCTATATCATTTTTGTGTTCGCATATTCTTGTTTGTAAACTTCTTTTTGTTGTGCCAATATAAATTAAGTCACAGTTTTGGTTATCATTTCCTTTACATGCTATTTCGTATACCACATTGTTTTGTTGTTGTTTCTCAACAGGCGTCTTGATTTTAGAAAAAATCGTGTTGAGTGTTGTATGTGGTTTATAGGCAAAACATACGTTCTGTGTCAGTTAAGCCAGGAATAAACTTTACACTGTAAAAAAACTTTGTCATTGTTATTAGTAGTATTTATGTTAATGTTATTTTTTAATTTTGTTTGTGTTCCTTCAATTAGCGTGTTTATAAGTTTAATTGGGAAACTATTGTTTATTAGTATTGATTTAATTTTGTTTATGTTTGTAGTGTGAAATTCTTCGTCGCTTATATGTAGTACTCTATAAATAAAACTTCTCGCCGTATTTATTATTTGATGTTTTGGTTGCGTTGCGTTAAAATTCATCAGTCTTCCAGAAGACGTTTCTTTTGAATACCAGTCAAATTTAATATTATTATTACGTCTATGTAGGTAGGTATCCAAATACGCTATTTTATTATGTTTTTCAATTTCCGTGGTGAACTGGATTTTAGGATGGTAAGAGTTGAAAGCATTCAGGATCTCTTTTTTGTCGTCAAATTTTATTATAGCTAATATGTCATCTACATATTTAACTATGTATTTAATATTGATGTTTTTCTTCTTTAATTCGTTAATTGCTTCGTCAAGTAAACTGTCTAACACTATCAGCTATGGTGGGAGAAAGGGGGTTGCCCATTGGCATTCCAAAAATCTGGCTGTAGATTTTCCTTTCGTAAACAAAATAGTTATTATCAGTCAGGCAAAATTTAAGAATTTTTAAAAACATGGATCTCGACATTTTCGTTTGTTGTTTTATAGTTTCCCATTTACCCATAATGATTTTAATGGCCGTATGAACTGGGATATTCGTGAACAAGGACACGACATCAAAAGATATAAGTACTTCATCTTCTTCCATTTTTATATGTTGTAATTGTTTTTTGAGTTCCGCCGAGTTTTTTATGTTGTATTTTTCGGAGACAATATTTTTAAGTATTTGGCCTGTATATTTAGAAAGTTTATAACAAGGGACATTCATGGAAGATACAATTGGTCGAAGGGGAGTGTTAACTTTGTGAATTTTCGGGAGGCCGTATATTCTCGGGGCTATTGCTGCTGAGCAAGATAATCGCCGTTTTTGCCTTAAATCTATACATTCATTTTTAAATAGGTCTGAAATTATATTGTTATTTTCCCTTTGAAGTTTTGGCGTTGGATCTATTCTGGTTGTTCTGTATGTCTTTTTGTCTTCTAGTAATTCCTCCATTTTATCCTTGTAATCTATTTTGTACATTAATACCGTTTTATTTCCTTTGTCCGCTTGTAAGGTAATGACCTCATTATGTTTTTTCAAAAATTTTTTTGTTTTCTCAAAAACTGTGAGGATGAATTTCTCTTTAGGGGTATTCTTAAGTTTTCTCCTGAAAAATGTAATGTTATTCGCTAATTTTATTCTACTAATTTCCTTAATCTGGTCTTCATTATCGTCAATTGCTTGAATACATTGCTCAATATCAGCAATGATATGCAGAGGCGAAAAACTATGTTTATTAACTGGTAAGGCGAATTTTCTTAACAGGGACAACATCCATTTGATTTCCATTGGAATTTCTAAATTAGTTTTATTTTCAAACCAACTCTCATTAAAAATAAGACCGTGTAATTTAAAATAATTTTCTTTCAGTGTATGTAATTTTTTATTTGTTTCTCCTTTATACTCTTTGTCATATGTTTTGATCTCTCCATTTGTTTACGAATAAAATTTGTGTAGTCCTCTTCTATTAACATATTCTTAATGCCAATGCTGATATTATAAATGATCCGTTTGATTAATTTAATGTTTGTGTTAATTTGTGATATTTCTAAGTTTAATATCTTTTTGTGAAAATTATTTTCAATGTTTCTTAACTTTGCTTTAATCGTGTTGCATTTAAAAAGATTCTTTACCCTATTTGTTGTATTTTTGGTGTGTTTTGGTATTATACCATAGCTTCTACATGAAAGTATAAATTTAAGTCCCTGTTGTTGTTGTATTAGTTTTTTTGTTTCGTTGCAATAGTTCTTCATTGTTCGTTGTGTTTCGTTGTTGTATTTAAGTTCGATGTGTTTAAAATAACCCTTCATGATTGAATTCTTATGTTGATGCTGGTACTATATTTGTTATTAATGCTGATGAAATTTTTTTTTATATTGGCACAACAAAAAGAAGTTTACAAACAAGAATATGCGAACACAAAAATGATATAGAGAAACAAAAAGAAACAACAGCACTAGCAAAACATATGATCAACGAAAAACATAAACCAGACTTTGACAGAATAAAAATATTGGACATAGAAACAAAAGAAAAAAAGCGTTACTCAATAGAAAGCTTACGTATACAACAGAAAATTAACAAAACTATGAACCAAAAAGAAGACACCGATAATATCAGTTCCAGTTACAGAGTTGTGATAAAATAAAACAAAAAGAAATCCACTGTGATACTATTTTAAGTTGTGTGTTTAATTTAATTTCATGTTAAATGTTGCAATCATTTAAATAGAATTTAATGTGATAAATTACTAAATAATTGTAAGTTTATAATATGTTTGATGTTTTCTATTTTTGTAATATGTAATGTTTTTAAATTAAATAGACATAAAAATCCCCTGAAGATGTCAACAAAAAATTGGCGAAACGTTGGGAAGAAGATGTATAAAAGTTTTTTATTTACATAAAAATAATAGGCCCAATTAGCTTATTGGAAATAAATAAGAACATTTAAATAACCTGGCCAAAAAATAAACAAATCATAAATTTAAATATGTTTGAATAATAAAAAAGTGAATTAAAAACAATTAAAATAATCTGTTTTCTTTGAAGTTTATAGTGAACACTTTTAAATTGCATTTGAAAGTGTTCACTCTTAAAATGAAAGCTAACGCTTTTAATTTGATATTAAATGTGTTAACTTTTAATTTAAATACAAAAATTTTTAAATTGTGTTGAAAGTGTGAACTTTAAAATCAAAAGTGTTTAAATTGTATTCGAGAATGCGCATATTAAAATGTAAAGTTTTCACTTTAACATTCAAAGTGCTAACATTAATAATTTACATTTTAAAGTGTAAACTTTAAAATTAAATATTTTTCGATACGGCTGGTTTAAAAACATGAACATTTTTAATTTTAAAGTACCTTGTACTGGATTTAAAGTGAGTTTAAAGTGTTTCTTTTCTGAGTGTACGTGTCTAAATGCCGTTTTATACCACTACGCACTTTGTAATCGCATAAAAAATACTTTCAGTTCTACAGGTTTACGATATTATCAATCGTTGCTTAATATTGTACCGTTTTATAATCCATTTAGGAATCTTATGTTTGCTAAGCTTTATGATGTACATTTTCATCGGACTAATTATGAGTTCAGTTCAAACTTTTTCTGTCTAGTGTAATAAAATAACTATTATATGTAAACTTGATATCTTTTCTTTGTATTTTTATGTTTTGTTTGTACTTAAAAAATATTATTTTTTTGTGACCATTAGTTTGTAAGCATTTTTGTCACTCAGTGTCTGTAAGGATTTTTTTGTACCTAGACTGAAAAAAAAATGGTTACTTCCTCATCTCGCATAGCCTGCAAAGGCTGGTGGTAACGTTCTCCCATTTGGTGATCCCCGCACTAATTGAACAGTGATTAGTCAAAACTCTTATCAGGGCACTTAGGGTCCTCCTATCCATTCCTAGCTGATTGGATTTGGCTATGTCAAGTGAGGGGAGCTCCTTGAAATAGTGATCTATCCGTAGCTTTACTGAAACCTAATACTTTTCTTCATCTAGGGACGAACCTAACCTTTCCAGTTCATCAGCTATCTCATTTCCCTAAACGTTACAATGACCTGACACCCAGCATAGTCTAACCCATTGATGCATTGTGGGCTCTCCTACATTCAATAACTAGCTTCCATTAGACTACGCGTTCTTTCAAAGCCTTTACACCGCCATGTGGTGTAGCCCTATTCACTCTCCTACGCAGACATCCTTTTCCCAAACTCGAGTTTATAATTCTACTGTTCAGCATAGGAATTATCCACTCAACTATGAAATCATGCGCGTTGCGCTCCTCGTTTGACTTCCTAATAGCTTCAATACTGACCTTATGGAAAGCAAAATTATTCAAAATCAAAACTAAACTTTTTATTTATTTTCATTAAATAATAGTATGCAGAATACTTTGATAAAAAAGCAAATTTTCTATATTATAAATTATCAGTGTATGTTGATAAAATCCGTAAAATTTTAATTATTTATAAAATTCACACATTTTCTTTTAAATATAACAATTTTATTTTCATTTCTTATTTCATTTGTTATATCATTATATGACTGCAGCCCTTTGAATAATAAATAAAAATTTGCTCTTAAAAAAATATATGTTTATCTATAGCTTATATTATTTTTCATTTTATAATCTTAAGAAATTTCTGGTGCCTTTTGGAATGCAGAGATTGTCCTGTTATTTTAAGCAAGTATCTGGAATATCCTTTGCATCCAAAGGCATTGTCGTTGCGAAAAATCTATGCCACATACGGCATAGTATGAAAAAAAAGCCTACAGCTCTATTTAACTATATTCCAGATATAATTTTTTTCACATATAAGGCTACTATTTTAACTACATAAAGTTATGAAATAGAATAGTTGTTGTAATAAAATATATAAAAAGTACAAACTTTTGCAAACTGCAAATTTTATAAGGCACGATCGGTCTCTAAACCATCACAATGTAAAGATCCACCAATCAAATTTCTTCTATTTCTAAAAAATTTAAAAAAATATATTATAAAAAATGCATCCATACGTTTTTTTTTGCTCTAGAACTAAAAACTATTCCAAATGTCACATACAGTGTTAACAAAAAGCTTTACCATTCGGGTTTGATTTCTTTTTCTCGGTATATGCAGTTTATATTTTTGTTGATTTAGTATGTTTTG
This sequence comes from Gymnocheta viridis, assembly GCA_956483585.1. Lineage (NCBI taxonomy): Eukaryota > Metazoa > Arthropoda > Insecta > Diptera > Tachinidae > Gymnocheta > Gymnocheta viridis. Next base: position 64,108,844 of record OY101440.1, on the reverse strand, counting down.
ACCCATTCGAGTTTTTTTATTGGGACATACATACGAGTATTAGCTCCATTCGTATTTCTTTCGGAAAATAATACCAAACCAGTAAATGTGCTATCATAGTCTAGCAAAACTTAGTTCGCATTTAAAGACGCCAGTTGCCTAGCCAGTATTTTAACCAGAAGCCAGTTCATCATAGTAAAAAGTGCTTTGTTGGAAGATTTTCGCATGCGCTCTGCGATGGCAGTATTTTTCTAAAGCAGCCTCTCAAACTAATACACCATAAAATATTATAGGATTAACTACCACATTGAAGATTCAGTTTGTACCCCTGCGGCTTATGCCCCAGTTGCGACCAACCGCTTTTTTACTCGTGTTATAGAGCCACTAGTGCCTTTTCCGCCCTGGACTCCAAATATAGGTTCCACGATATCAACCGTGTCCGCAACTGACACTCCAGTTGCTAGCAAGGGCCATAGGATGTTTTACCACTCTTAGGGATGAAGACAACTTTACAACGATACAGCACACCTCTGTATATAACAGAGAGCCATGGTACAACCTGATCCGCATTTCTCTGAAGATCGGCTGGAATTTTTTTCATCCGGGCCGGGAGATTTGAACCTTCGTGATGCAACGATCTCCTGCCAAGACGCGCCAACATAAAGTCGCAAGCCAAGATAATAGTCGTTCTATTGCAGCTGATGCAATACTCAATCCAGAAAAAATTACTCAACCTGCGCCCTCACATACATATAATATATGCAACGTCGAAACAACAACATCAACTGTCGCAGGTGTTACTGCAAAAATAACTACAGCTGAGATTATTTTTGATGCAGTAGGTGAAGTGCAACAAAATCTGCCGCCATTGGTACGTGGTCCTGGTGTGAGTTTTCAACAATCTCAGTCTACATTTTCAGCGAACGTAAGGACTAATATAGAATGTCTTCAACAGCAAACAGAAAATTTGCAAGTGCAATTGTTAAATACTCAAAGAGCCATGCGAGCTGTTGAAAATGCAAATATGGTAAACATTGAACAAAATATGTCGGTTTCAGTAAGTACAGCACAATTTTGGGAACGAAGATACAATTGAGTGCCGTAATACAACTCCTTATTGTACTGCAACCCCAAGCGATCAAGGCCAGCAGCAATTGTTGACTCAGCCTATTAATATTCAATACGTTGTTCCGTCTAAACTTTGAGAATTGTTTGAGGTTACAAAAGGCCCTGAAAGGTGAAGCTAGAGAATGTGTGAAGTCGTTGCTCATTCATCCGAATAATGTGCCAACAGCTATTGACCAGCTTAAACTTCAATATGGTCGCCCCGAGCTGTTAATTCGATGCCAGTTGATGCAAATTAAGGAGATTCAGCCTATAGGAGAAAATTCTGTTGACAAGCTAATACCGTACTCTATTAAGGTGAGAAATTTAGCAGCATTTCTAGAGACTGCAAATGGGAAACAGCATTTATCTAATCCTACCGTGATGGAAGAATTAATTCAGAAGCTGCCAAAGAGTAAACGCTTGGATTGGCTCAGGTAGCTTCAACTTTACAACAGTGGCCCACCGTGTTGGATTTTAGTACCTGGCGTCATCGAGTAGCATATCTGGTAAGATATGTAGAATTTCGTATACAAACACGAAATTCTATGGTCAGTCGCTCTACTAATGAGCCAAAAAGAAAAGTTGTTTGAGTGTAAAAAATTTGTTGCATTAGACGTGGTCAGCTGTTGGAGTGAAGTAAAAAAAATAGGTTGTTTTTCGTGTTTTAGTACTGGACACTCTAGTAGATTTTGTCAAGTCCGTAAGCCTTGTTCAGTAGATGGTTGTTCAAGAAAACATAACAGACTATTGCATGATGTTAAACTTGATAATGCCATTACGTCTGAATCTGCCACCACAAGTGGCTCAAAAAACGAATGTCAATCGGTTCTCAGCTGTGGTGCCAAAATTTAAAATTATTGGATGAATGTTCTTCGGTTACTATGGTGGGCAGTTCCTTGGTGAAGCGATTAGGACTTCAGGGGCAACAAAGTAAATTGAATTTGCATTAGTATGCTGGAAAGGCAGCACAGGATGTGGCAACAGTAGTAAATATGCATGTAAGTAGTGTTGCCACTCGTAGAAAATATGCATTACAAAACGTTTATGCTGGCTCAAAGACTTAATGTGGATGTGAGCGCTCACCGTAGTTTGCCTATTAAACTATGTAATGGTGTTACACCCAAAGTATTGATTGGCTTAGCTCATTGCCAAATGGGGCTTCCTGATGAAATCGTGCCTCGAGGAAAGTGGTCCTTATGGCGCTAACACTTCATTAGGCTGGGTAGTATTTGGTCAAATGAAGGTAATATTTTTTGTGTTTGTTGTCAGTACAGTCAGAGAAAATACTTCATGACTTGGTGGAAAATTATTGTGAGACCGAAAACTTTGGTGTAAAGGCCCTGTCAGTCATTGACTCCGAAGATTATTTACAAGCTCGCCAAATTGTGAACGAATCTACATTTAAAGTTGAGGGTAGATTTAAAACCCGACTTTTATGGCCAAGTGACGATGTCGTGCTACCTGACAGCTTTGGCTTTGAACAGATTAACTGTAATAGAAAGAAAAATGAAAAGAAACCCTGAATTTGGCGCAACCTATAAATCCATTATGAAGGATTATCTGTCTAAGGGGTATGTACACAAATTGTCGGCCATTGAAGCTGCTGATGTGTGCCCTAGGACTTGGTATCTTCCACATTTTGGAGTATTTAACCCTAATAATCCAGGAAATATTCGTTTAGTTTTTGATGCCGCTGCTTCCGTTGAAGGTATTTCTCTGAATTCCAATTTACTGAAAGGTCCACAAGAGTCCGCTACCATCGGTCTTGCTTAGTTTTCGTATTGGTGTTGCGGCAGTTTGTGGAGATATTAAGGAAATGTTTCACCAAGTTCTTGTTGCTCCTGCTTATAGATGCTCTCAATGTTTTCTTTGGGGAGAGCATAATAAACACCTGATTCGCACGAAATGCTGGTCATGACATTCGGGGCTGCTTGCTCTCCTTGCGCAGCCCATTATGTCAAAACTGTAAATGCTTTGAGGTATCGTGATATACATATATACCCGCGCAGTAAGTTCTATCGTTTATCATCACTATGTTGATGATTTTCTCGATAATTTTCCGACGGCAGCTAAGGCCACTGAAATTGCGTCTCAAGTTCGCGACATTCAAAAAGCAGCTGGTTTTGAGTCACGTAATTTTTCATCAAACTCATCCGAGGTCATAACGGCTCTTAGAGGTACAGTGGACAGCACAGTGAATTTCTTCAATGATGTTAATGAGCTACATTCGGAAAAAATAATCGGTATGTATTAGCAACCAAAAGATGATTCTTTCAGGTTTAATTTGAAGTGCCACAATGTGAATGCTGAGGTCTTAGAATGCATAAGGTGTCCTACAAAACGCGAGCCACTTGGGTTCTTGAGCCACTATATGATTACAGCAAAGCAATTGATGCGAGAAGTATGGAGACACGATATACGATGGGACTAAATGAAATAAAGAACATGTAGAATAATTGGCGCCAAGAATTAAAAAACGTCGTTAATGTTAAAATACCTCTACATTACTTTGGCGGTGGTATACCTTGAAGGATAGAACTGCACGTGTTCGTTGACGCTACCGAAGATGCGTTTGATGCCGTATCATACTGGAGGTCAATTAATGCTAATGGTGACTTGAAGTGTCCTTTGTCGCAGCCAAATCCTTTAAAACCGTGCTCCTTCAAAATAGATGAGCATCCCGCGGCTCGAATTGCAGGCTGCTGTTCTAATAGCTCGGTTGATGAGTATAATTATCAAGGAACATTCAATTAAGGTATCAAGACCTATTTGCCGAAAATACAAACCCTTTGTTGTTCATTGAGTTACATAAATTTTGATACTACTAGCCCAGCAAATTGGAGGTGGCTGTCAACTAAATTTAATGTTGCTGATGAAACGACGAGAATGAAGAGTCAAGTTGAGTTTGCAGAAAATTGCAGCTGGTATAAAGGATCTGAATTCCTCTATTGTAACGAAGATGAGTGGCCATATGTTATTCAGAGAAGTTTGATAATTTATGTGAAGAAGAATAGTATTGAAATAAACAGATTTTCGTCTTTTGTAAAATTAAAACGTACGACTGCATGTTTTATTAATGCTACGTTTTATTAACCGCTGTCGAAAAAAGCGTTGCCATCAAGAAGTATGCCCTGTCGCCATATATATAGATAAAAATTCATTGCTACGAGTTTATGGTCGTTTGGACACAGCTAGTTGGTTACCGTTGAACATAAGGCGCCCGATAATATTTCCGACGTCTCATGTTATTACCAGCTTGTTTGTGGCCCATGTACACGTAAAGATGAAACATCAAAATTTTTAAGCTACAATTTGCGAGGTTAGAAGAGGCTTTTGGATTCCTCGCTTAGGAAGTGTTTTGCGTAGGACTATTTCTAATTGTTTTATATGCAGATTTCGGCGTATATTGCCGGTACCACCATTTACGGGCTCTTTGCCAAAAGATAGACTCACGCCATACGTACGCCCGTTCTCCTACACTGGTTTGGTCTATTTTGGGCCAATTACTATAACTAATGGTCGCTGTCATAAAAAGCGTTGAGTAGCATTATTTACTTGCCTTACCATTAGAGCCATTAATTTGGAAGTCGCCTATGATTTGTCTACGGATGCTTGTATTCTTGCTATTCGCAATTTTATAAATCGACGTGGCCTGCCTACGAGACTTAGAAGCCACAACGGAAAAAATTTTGTTGGTGTTGATCGAGTTGCAAAGCGGTTTGGAGAAGTACTTGACGTGGTCCAAGTTCAAGATCAACTTTCATCGAAAGGAATAGAATGGAAGTTTACTTGTCCACATAATCCGGCTGAAGGTGGCGTATGGGAGCGCGTGGTTCAATGCGTTAAAAGAGTATTGCAGACAACTTTAAAAGGGACCTTTCCGCGTGAGCATAACTTGCAGAGTTTGTTGATTGAAGCAGAAAATATAGTAAATTCTCGTCCATTAACACAATTGTCATTAGCCAACGAAGACGAGGAACTTCTAATGCCGAATCATTTTTTGCTAGGATGCCCAAATACCACCGAACTCCTGCCGAATCGGATCAGCCAATTGTTTTGAAAAAGCAATGGCGTATTTTTCAACAGCTGCGTAATCACTTTTGGAAGCGCTGGATTATAGAATATTTGCCAACGTTGCACAGTAGTGCCAATTAAAAAAAAGGGTAATAAAACTATCTTTCAAACTTGCTATCCGATTACAAAACAATGAATAAAGAATCATAGAGGAGGAACTAAGCTTTAAGAATTTTTTTCCTTTGTGAAGCTTATGTAAACGTTGTTACTCTTTTTTACATTGATTGATGCAGTGCTTTTGTTTCGTTATGTTAATACCGTTGGTTTTGATGTGTTATACTAATACACAACTGAATAATTGTCCAACGAAATATTTAAACAAACAAATTAGTTTGTAAAGGGAAAGCACTGCGGTAAGTCATAATCATATTATTTTAATTCTTGTGATTAATTTTAAGTTTTCCAGAAATAAACGCACACGCATTATTATATAATAATTTGTTTGTTTTGGTGTTGTTAAATTCGCCCCTTTGCAAAACTGCAACCGCATCCACCGACAACAGTTATGACATCTGTACACTATATTCCCATCAGGTAATTTTTTTTAGTGAACAGTCTGCGTAGTTGTGATTACCCGCACAAGCTGACTCTGTTACAGTGTTTGGCTCCATGACCGTACATTGAACACATTGAGTAGGACCTTTATTATTCTCAAAAGGTTTTCGTGTGTATTTTCAAATTCTTCCATTATAACTGCAGTAGTCTGTCGGGGAAGACCAAATAGCACCATCTTAAAAATCTGACCTTTCTTTTACGTCATGTGTGTAGTAACTCATATTCGCTTTTAAACAAATACAACGGCTGCTCATATATATCCATGTTGCTGGGCAATATTTTAGTACCAGTTGATCATCATAGTATTTTGGAGAAGCTAAAGTTGGAATCCACTATAGTTGGTGGAATTTTCTCCTTCATAACCTCATCATCTGACAGCAGTTGAAATCTGTTGCTGATGTTTGGCCTGTCATTTATTATGGCCATCTTATATTTTGCACAATTGCCCCAAAACTTCGTTCTCTTATGGTCAGCCAAAAAATTTTTTTAATTTCTTTAAAAGATGTTTATTTATTCGCGACCAAAAATACACGTTGCTAACAACTGCAGGCAGTGTTGCCAATAAGTCATATTTTTTATTTAGTTAAAAAAAAAACAAATTCGTTGATTAATTTTGTGCCACTTTGTACCATTCTTAGTATATTTTCGTTTTTAGTTTCTCTGATCTGTAAGTATATGGAAATTATTTCACATTTTTTATTTTAGGTAGGAGAAAACAATTAAAATTGCAATTTTATTATCATCATCGTCTATTCATTTTTAGGGAGATATCGCTGTTGAAAGAATTAAAGCATTCTAACATTGTTTGTCTTGAAGATGTCCTAATGGAAGAAAATCGATTATATTTAATTTTTGAGTTCTTATCTATGGATCTTAAAAAATATATGGACTCCCTGCCACCAGAAAAGACATTAGATAATGAACTTGTCAAAAGCTATCTTTATCAAATTACAAGCGCAATATTATTTTGTCATCGAAGAAGAGTTTTGCATCGGGACTTGAAACCTCAGAACTTATTGATTGATAAAAATGGTATAATAAAAGTGGCAGATTTTGGACTTGGGCGTTCCTTTGGTATTCCTGTACGTGTTTATACTCACGAAATTGTAACTCTATGGTACAGAGCTCCTGAAGTTTTGTTGGGATCACCACGATATTCTTGTCCGGTAGATATTTGGTCTATAGGATGCATTTTTGCTGAAATGGCTACTAGAAAACCATTATTTCAAGGAGATTCTGAAATCGACCAGTTATTTCGAATGTTCAGGTAAAAATTAAAATTTTATTTAATTTGTTTTAATGTATATTTTTATAAAAACACTCGTAAGTTTATTTATTTCGTGTATTTAAAAAAAATTAAAATTAAGAAATTTAAAAAAGTTTTCACATACTTTTTTTCGCGCTGTTTACTGATCACATGCATTTTGGTCTAAGAAATTTTAATTTTTCTATATGGAGCTTGGTATTATAGTTTGCTAGATTTTTTCATACTAAAACACAAAATACTGAGCTTTTAACACGTCATGTATTAATAATTATTAGCCTTGCGCGTACATATGCGTTTAAATATGTGTTTTAAATTTTCTTCAACTCGCTTATATTATATATGAAGCCACTCACAAAATAAACAAAATGCTTTTCTTGAACTTGACACTAAATATTTAATAAGAAATTGTAAAGAATATTTTGCATTAAATAACAAACACTCATATATACGAAAATGCATAAAAACAATGCTGAAAAATGTTTTAGTTTTTTCGCTGTCGCCAAAAAAGTCTCTCGCCAATTTTAATAAAAATGTTAGAATATATATGTATTACATATATATGTATATATATATGTACAGTAAAATCTCGGAAAAGTTAATCAAAATGTCCCAAGGGTAATTAACTTTTTCGAATTATTAACTTTTCCGAAGGTTTTTTAAATTTATCGAAATAAAGCTTAAAGCATATATTTCTGTAAATAATATTTTTATTTAATTTATTTTTAATATTATATGTACATACTTATGATTAATTAAAAAATTTCAGTTATGTATTAGGTGTTGTGAAATAACTTTTTAAAGTTGTTTGTTTCTTGCTTTTGTTGTGGTAGGCTGCTACTAATTTAGTGCGTTTGAGAATCAAGTCTTCCACCTCTTTTACATCATTTTTGAAGTATTTTATTAAATTATTTATGCTTTGGAGTGCTAAATTATAACTAACTTCCTCTTGTGGGCTACTTTGCTCGATACCTGAGTCAGAGCTATCAGAAGACAATTCGCATTCTACATCCTCTGTTGCTTGATCTTCATTCCAGCCTTCTACGTCATCTATGTTGATCTCCACATTATCGGCCACCTTCGAAAGTAAAACTTGAACTTCGTTAATTGAATTGTTGTATTCGCTGTTCAGTGCAATAAGCGCAGACAGTGGAATGTTGTCTTCGTCTTGATATTCATCATCATCCCACTTGTTTATTTTATTCCATGAGTTGCTGAGAACACTTGGCAACAATTCATCCCAAGCTGCCTTAAGCATCAATATGGCTTGTCGAATTGTATGTAACTTCAACATACGGTCAATTGAAATGTTTTCCTCTGCAAGCATGTTGCATAAAAGTTTATTTCGATAACCCAATTTGACCAATCTTATTGGATTTTGATCCATTGGCTGTAAAACAGGTGTGACGTTGGGCGGAAAAAGCATTGCTATAATATTGCCGTCCTCAGTTTTCAGTAAATCAATAGGCTTGTGTGCCGTGCAGTTGTCTATGAGCAACAAAGCCTTTGGTGGCAAATTATTTTCATGAGAAAATTTGCGGACCTGTAAAATTTTAAAGTAATTAGCTCTTATAGAAATGCACATGTATTTAATGAATTGCTGAATTTACCTGTTTGACAAATGAGTTATAAAACCAGTTATAAAAAAGTTTTGCATTCATCCATGCATTTTGTGAACTAACAATGGGTTTTCAAATCCCTTAAAACAACGTGGATTAGCTGCTTTTCCTATCACCAACGGAGTCAATTTGTGCGAACCATCCGCATTTGCGCACAACAAAAAGGTTATTCTCTCCTTGGCTATTTTCCTCCCTGGTACGGTTTTTTCCGTAGCTGCGACGAAAGTTTTATCGGGTAATAAACGGTAGAAAAGTCCAGACTCGTCAGCGTTGTATATTTGTGATTCAGTGATCTTCATTTGGGCACATTTTGCCCGTAAATTATGAATAAAAGGTGTTATTTCTGCGGTATCGCTAGATAGAATTTCACCACACACTTTAAGAAAGCGAATACCGTGCCTTTTCTTAAAATTTGCTAGCCACCCATCACTCCCATTAAATTGTTTATTTGGATAAAGCTTTTGGAAATCGACTCTAGCTCTTGCTTTTATCAATGGTCCAGTTACTGCACAATTACGGTCTCTTTGTTTTAAAAACCATTCATAAACACTTTTATCCAACTCAACATATTCTGCTTTATGTAGAGTTTTCCTTGGTACCTGTTCATATGAGTTACTCAAAGCTTCCAATATTTCATTTTTCTTTTTTTTAATTTTTGAGATAGCTGCTTCTGTTACTCCATAATCTAATGCCAATCTTTTACCACTAACACCTTGGACAGTCTTTTTCAAAATTTCTGATTTTTGTGGAACAGTCAGTCTTTGCTGCTTTTTATTTTTTGTTGACATTTTATTCACACACTTTACTACGCACTTTAAATAATTTTTGTGACCGCGTTCTTTTCACAACAAAGGCTTAAAATATTGTGAGACAAGAATTGCATTTTTACATAAAACAAATGTGCAATACGTAGTAAAAACAAAATATGTATTCATGAAGTGCCGTAACTGAAAATATTTCTCTTTACTCAGAATTTTTCGGTTTTTTTTTATGCACGCTCGAAAAAGTTAATTAAAAATTAACTTTTTAGAGCGGCACGTGAAGACAGCCGCTCGATTAACTTTTCCGCGAGATTAACTTTTTCGAGACTTAACTTTTCCGAGATTTTACTGTATATATATATATATGGGAATATTTATGCAACCTTGTTATTAGCAACTCTGTTCTTTTTCATGTATTGCTAGTTCCTTTTTCTTTATTACATACTATGAACTACATATATTAGGCTAAAGTCCAGTTTACTGACACAGCTCAAAAAAATAAAAATTGGATAGCAGGGTAGATAATAGAAAATAAGAAGAAAATATTAAATAAAAAATGGGAGAAACGCATAGTTTTCGAGCTATGGGCCTCTGAAGTTTATATATAGTATATATATATATATATATATATATATATATATATATATATATATATATATATATATATATATATATGTGTGTGTGTGTGTATTATATGTTCTGGAAATCACATTTCACGAAAGTGATTTGAAATCACTGAGATGGTGTTCTACGCACAAAAATTTTAGTAATCAAGTGATTTGAAACCGGTAAGCTAAACGACTGCCGATTTGAAATTACTTGCTCTTATTTTGTAATTATTTTTCTATGAACTTAAAAAAACTGCTTTTATACTTTATATAATGTGTTCTTTACTTATTTATGCAATAATATTATATCTTACACAAAATAAATTTAAAAATTCACAAATTATTGAAGACATCGCTTGTTTTTAAATAAGAAATACTTTTGTTTGGCAATCTTCGTGATTTACTTTTTGGTCTTTATTAGCCAGCTGTTTTATTTTGTTCGAAAATACATCTGTAGTTACCAGTTTCACAAAATGGAAGAGCCAAGTGAAATATTGTTATTTTATTGAATTAAACAAATAATTTGAAACAAAATTTAATTAAACTTATAATGAAAGTGTTGATGTTAAAATTATAAATTTTAATGGGTAAATTCAATAATACTAAAGCATAAAATGTATGCATATGGCAATAAAAACTAGTTTAGAGACGTGGCAACATCTTTGTTTTTGTGTTTATGTTCGTTTGTTTGTTTAAAAGTTCCGCGCCTTACCAGTAAATTGAAAGCAAGTAAGAGAGATATATTCGGCTGTGCCGAATCTTATATACCCTTCACACAAGTATGGAGTGACGAAAAATGTCAGAATCACGAAAATTCACGCCCACGAAATACGAAAAAAATTAAAAAAAGAAATATGGCAAAAATTACATTAAAGCAAAAAAAATTGCCACTCACCGTCTCACGGTCACACCCTCACGTGATGGAAACAAAAAATTAATCACGATCACGAATTGTTGGTTCTAATCTCTATTTCATAATATAGGCTGATTTCATAAACACAGCTTTCAAAGCAACACTGGAAGCACGAGTTTACAGGTCATTCTAGTGTTGGTTTGCAAACTGCGTTTATGAAGTCAGCCATAAATTATTAATTTCGTAACAAATTTGTAACACTTTCTTGCCTGGGGTGCGTTATAAAAATATTACCATCCCCTTATTAGCACTAATATAATTTTTCACACATCCAAGAAGTTTCAACGTCTTTATCAAAAAGCCAGTGGTCTTCGACTAAACAAAGAAATGATTTGAAACGTAAGAAAAGATTTAATAATGAAGAAATTCTCCCAAAATTGATTAAAAAAATCGCCAACTATTACATAAATCTATTAGTCTAATGATTAAAATGTTCATATTGAAAATAATTTAAAGCTATCAAAAATTCTTTAAAAAAACGAACTTTTTCAAATAAAAAGTAAAAGTAATAAAAATAACTAAAAAGTATCAAAAATTAAAAAAAAAAATATTAAATGGTTAGTCAGGATTTGAAACCGTACCCTACCCGGTGGTGACACGGTTTCGAATCCTGAACACAACAAAATATAATTCTTTTTTTGGTTTTCGATACATTTTAGTTGTTTTTATTACTTTTACTTTTTATTTGAAAAAGTTTGTTCCACAACTTATTTAAAAAACCAGGCACAATCTCATTTATAATATTTTGTTTTAATTTGTGCGTTTTTTCCAATTTTATGAACGATAAAAGGTTTATTTTTCAAAAATATCCAATATGTTATCAGATAGGATTTTGTACAGTGATCAAATAATTATATAATGAATTCAGTAAGTTGTCGACGTTTTTATTTGATATATAATAATATCAAAAATAAAAATAACTTGGCGGTGTAAGAAAAAATTTTAAACTATAAAATATAACAACATATTTTAATTCATTATTTTAATTTAATTTTTTCTTTGAAAATCGTATGATGTACTTATGTATGTAAACTAGTGGTATTCTGATAGTTGTCTTTTTAAAAGTTTGCTAACTTGTCCATTTACTTATCTGTATTGCGGTTGGACCAGACGATAAAGGTTTTAGTTCAATATAACCTGTATATTTCTGATATAGAAACACAATGGAATTTCAACCACAATTGATTTAAAAACTACGAATTCGGTAATTCATATTCAGCCTGCTAAGAAAACAGATGGATTTAATTAAAAACATTTTTTATTTAAATCTTCTGCGTTTACTAAGTAAGACAGAGAACTAAATATGAAAAATTACGATAAAATAGCAAACAGAAAGCTTTTTTCTCTCAAATCCAACCCATAATTTGGCTTATTTTCGTAATATTTTACCAATAATCCGCGTCCAATTCCGTAGTGCGTGCTATCGACAATGCGATATTCCGCAAAACTATGATTTTTTAGGTGTTTTTAATGAATGTAAGACCAGTTAATTTTTTATGAATAAATAAATTTTTTATCTTAACTTATTTTGTATATGTTGCATTGGAGAAAATACGAAAATATGCAAAAAAAATACAAATATGTATGCATATACTATTTTTTTAAATTTTCCCCAAACATTCCGATCTAAAAATCCATGTTCATATGTATGTATACGGTAGGAACTGGTTGTTTGAAAAATATTTGATGAATTGCGAACTATTCTTAGAATACATTTTAATTAAGCCGACATTAAATTATTCAATTGGATAATGCAATCTAGAAGCTAAATATAAATTTGTAAAAAGTAGGTATTTGCAATACTTTTATTCAAAATACAAATGCATTTTAAATTTTTATTCCAAATACAAAAGAGTTTTTAATAAAAGTTTAATTTTCACGATGGAAGTTATATTTTGTAAGTTTTTTTACTCTATAATTTTGCTTTTTTTTAATCAATATTGAATCATACTATTTTCCTGATGTTCGCTTTTTTTTAAATAAATTTTGGGAATAATTTCCAATATTGCAGTTGAAATTTTTAGAATATGCTCTATTTTCGCGGGGTTTTCAATTTTTTAGTTGTTTTGCTAATTACATTTTGGAGCTTAATATCAAATTAAATTCTTACATCAAACTTTGTTTTTATTTTATAGAAAAGGCAATTAACTCACTGATGTTACAGAATGAAAGAAACATTTCTTATCAAATTCTAGCCGGAAAGAGATTTTTCTGCTTTGTTATCTGTAACTAAGTATCCAAACAACATTTTAATTGTCAAAAGATTTTTTATCACATTGTACAAATACAAATACGCTCTGCACCTGAATATAGAAAATAATTAAAATTACACAAGTATAAAACAGGATATAAGCATCAATTTTGCCTTTCTTCTGAAATCACAAATAGTCATAAAAAATGAAAAATTAATACATTTTTAAAACAAAACTAAAATTCAATTTCATTGATTTTGTATATTTACTCGTATATAGTGTCTTGACGATCCATTACATTTCTTTAATATAAAAAATAATTATGGTAATTATATACAAAAAGAAAATACAAGCGATAAAAAATATTGTAATATGCATGCATAATAATATACGTACAAAAATAAGTTTAAAGAAACAAAACAACAAATCTCTGCTTTACGATTGTTTAAATATGCACACGTATACACACAATGTGTACAAAGAAATAAGTTCAAACGTAAATTTCAGAGATGTAGGGATCCAATTTACATAGTCCACTTAAACGGTATCTTAAGGAAGTTAAATAGTCTAATTGAATTCCACCTTAACAAGGACATAAATGTATCCTGCGCAAGATTTATATCAAAACTACCCCCGGTATCCAAAAAATTCTGGAAATTAACAAAAGCTTTAAAGGGAAAGAACTCGTTTTGTTCAGATCTTAATTGCAATGATTAAGTTTTAAAAACTGTACACCAACTGTACAACAAGCTAATGCAATTGCAGATGCTTTATTAGCTCACACACTATTACTATTAATAACCAATCGCCTTTGGATACATGTGTATCTGATTTTGTTAATTGTCTCGATAATGATTCTCCTATTGGTAGTGATAATATTGAACGTACAAATGCCACTGAGGTTAAGACATTTACTATGCTATTAAAAAATAATAAAGCCCCGGGGTTAGATGGCATAAATAGTATTATCCTAAAAAATATGCCAGACTATTTTTATGAAATTCTAAGTAAAATATTCAATTGTTGTTTAATTAATGGCCTACTTCCCCGTACTTTCAAAAAATTTAAATATTACCGATTCACAAAAAGGGAAAAGATCCCAAACTATCCACCAGCTATAAGCCGATAAGCATCTTAAGTTTACTGGACAAGGTCTTTGAAAAAATTATTCATAAAAGATTAGTTGATTTTGCAGATCAAAATAATATTATTAACCACCAATAGTTTGGATTCCGTAAGGAACACTCTACCATACACCAAATAAAGCGAGTTGTAAATTATATCGAAGATAACAAAAGAAATCGCAAGAGTACTGGCGTTGTTTTTCTCGATATAGAAAAAGCTTTTGATACCATCTGGCACAATGGGATGTTATACAAACTCAGTTCATTAGGTTTCCCATTGTATTAACAAAAAATTATACAAAGTGTTCTAAAGAACTGTACATTTGATGTGTGTGTTTACGGGGACTTCTCAACAGAAAGAACAATCCCAGCGGGATTGCCACAAGGGTTAGTACTATCACCTACACTCTACTCATTGTATACGTCTGATGTTGAGTTGCACAGAAATCAGGAAGCAACATTTTATGCTGATGACAGTGCTTGTATATGCAGTGGAAAACTTGCAAATGCAATAATCAAGAGAATGCAAGAGTGCCTTACCACAAGCCAAAAAATTATAATAAGTGGAAAATACAAGAAAATTATAATAAAACGCAGGCCATAATATTCCCATATACTAAATCACCAAAACGTATTCCAACTAAAATGCTGTACTGTCGCGCAAACATGATCCCCATCAAAGATGATATTAAATATCTAGGTATCACTTTAGATAAAAATTTAAATTTAAACAACATGTAAATTACATCTGTGATAAAGCTATAAAATGTGGACGTGCTTCTATACCCCTTACTTAATAGGAGGTCTAAGCTCAACATCAAAAATAAGATATTGTTGTACAATATGTATATTAGGCCGATACTGACTTACGGCAGTCCAGCATGGTTTCACAAAACTGCTAAGACCCATACAAAAAAGCTTCAGATTATCCAGAACAAAAATTTAAAAATAATTCATAATCTTCCCCCTAGATTCCTCACTGATTTATTGCACAATAGCTTTAAAAATAAAAAGTTAAACACGTTTGCCAATGATCTGACGCTGTCATTTAATGAAAAATGCAGACTGTCTAATTTTGAAACAATAAGAAATTTACTAAACAGTCGCTGAGATTCTTTTGTTAAAAAGAATCTTACTAGCGATTTTTATACCAAATTTCATTATAACATTTTCAAAGTTTATAAGAGGTTTTTGTGACAAATTTTCCTCAAGACAGTGTTATTAATAGTTTCCTTATTCCATTATAAGATTTAATTGTTGTAGTACGTAAGTATAATCTCATAACATTGTACTTTATTTAGCTTATAAGATTCCTGAATAAAACATAATAATAAAAAAAAATAATAAGTTTATGTATTTTATAAGAAATAAGATGTATTATGTACTTAAACGCGTAAACTACTATGAAAAATACAACTGCTCTGTGGTGTATAAGAAGCGGTTGTGGCTACCAACCAGTAGTTTGTAGGTACGAATCCCAACGCAACTTTAAAAAAAAATTAATTTTTGAAGTAAAATTATTTTGAATAGAGTAAAAATTCGATAATCCGGTTAATTGATTGCAGACCCCAATCCGGAGTAGCGAATTATCCGGATTACTACGCATGTATGTATTTATTAAAAATTATTATAATACACAGCAAAATTAAACATAACATAAATATTAATTTGTACAGTTCAGTTAAAATAAAAAATACACATTTACATACATACATACTTAATAAATAATATTAATTTCGTTCGTTTGACAAAGTAATCTAATACGGTTGTTTGTCGCGAACTTGTTAAACTTCTTTTATTCAATCCGGACTATAGAGTTGCAATCAATCCGGATTATAGAATACGCAATGAGCAGTAAAATTCTGTCCGTATTACCAAATATTCCGGATTAGTGGAGTCTGGATTATCGAATTTACACTGTACAATTTTTTTGTCCAAATTTCAGTCGTTAATGGACCGACTTCAATTATTTTCAGTATGAACCTTCCTAGAACTCCATACAAGAGATCTGCTTCATAAAATTGACCGTAGGACAGCTGGGGCCATAAAAAAACAACAGAATAGGACACATAACAAAAAAAGTCTTTTAGCAATATCTCGCTAATTATTTGACCGAATTTTCCAATTTTTATACTTAAAAATTCTCAGACAAATGATCTAAAATTTAGATCCTTATTTTGTGTGTGGCCTTATTTCTCTATATTCTATATTAGCAGACGGACAGACGGACTTCGCTCATTCGACTTTTCTATCTATAAGGATCCAGAATATATATACTTTATGAATGAATGACAAACCTATATATCCCCTTTCCAAATTTTTTGGTGAAGGGTATAATAAGTATTGTAATGTTCATAGCTGATAGGTATCAGAGAACGACAAATGATAGAATAATAAATAAATTACTCTAGCATATATTAAATATTTTCAACACAAAATATTTTTCGTACCTGTGCAATTTCATAATTGTTTGTATCGGTGCGCATTTTGTTTTATACCTGTATGTATTCATGCTCATACTCGTATTTGTTTATATCCATGCGTAGCTATATGTAACGATAGGCAGGCACCCCAATTACTATGAGCACATTTATTTTCCAATTTTTGTTTGATAAGTAGTGCCAGAAATTTTTTCTGTAGTTGTATTATGCATTTCGTTTCGTAATTATTAGGAACCATTTTTAAACAAAATGCGATAAAGTGGTATTAAAAAATTCGCGTTAAATCGGAAAGTATACAATTTTACTTTGAAGCAAATTTTTGCAAACATTTTTGAAAATTGGAAAAGCTTAAAAATGGAAGGAAATGAAAAAAGTAAGCAGCTGGCAAAAATTTCGAAAATCCACAAAAATTCATAATTTGCAAACTTTTCACATTCCTGGCATTTTTAAGCCTTTTCAGAAGATTTTACGCAAATTTTTGCGGAACTTCGCGTTTTTGCAATATGGGTTACTTTTTCTATTTTTTATTGTTTCATCGACTTTTAAATGATATTTTTTCATTTCATTTTCCCAGTGATTGGAAGTTATTGCGAATCTTCGTAATTTTTGCAGTTTTTTGCGAGTTTTTCACATTCTTTGCATTTGTATCCCGTTTTGGAAGATTTTACGGCTTTTAAAAATTTTGGAAAATTTTGCGAACTTTTGCGATTATCGCGATATGATTTATTGCTTCATTGAATTTTTAAGATTTTAAATATGAACACAGAAGAATATTGATTGATTCAATATGCATGAATTTCATTGATCTTATTTTTATGCAAAAATTATTTTTACTCAAAAAGTTAATACCAAATAAAGTGCAATTTTTGACTAAAACAAATATAAGTTGAAAATAAATTGTTTCTTTTTGTTATAGTTCTGCAAACAATTTTTTTTTCAAAAAACATTGTTTCTTATAGTCATATTTATGGATACCCATCGATACGTATCTGTATTTGTACGTATTCCTAGCAATACAAAAAGCATTTTCTATTTATTTATGCTACACCTATCGATATGCGCACTTATTTATATTGTAACCCGTTTTTTTTAGTCATCGCTTTCTGTGAACGTATTCGTTTGTACACCTACATTTTAATTATCCGACACTTTTGAATATCGATATGTGCTATGTACATGACTGTACATGTCTGACATATTCATGCATACGAATCTTTAATTTTTGTTGTGTTTCGTTCTACTCCTGTTTGAATAGACAAAAAATAGTTTGCTGTATTCGTTCATGTACATAAAATTATTTTATTATATTATATTATTATTGTATAGTATTCAAAAATGAATATGAATATCAAATTTTATTTTGCAGTAGCATTCGAAAATGAACAGCAAAGAATTTGTAAACTGAATGTTCATGTACATGACTGTATGTATATCTTTTTAACTGCGCATATTCATTTATAAATATTCACTGAGTATACGGAGAATATTCAGCTTGAATATACGCAGATGAAAAAACATGTGTGTACATAGAGGCGTCTTGTGTATGTTTATATATATGTATTGATTGTATATTTTTTGTTATCGTTTTTATGGACTATTATGCACTGTGGCTGGTATGTTGAAATGTTAAGGCAGAATTAGTTTGTACGTTCTGATCTGTTACGAATCAGCTGTTTTGTTTCTGTTCAATTGAAAGACTGTATCTGTGGTTTGTTGGTCCTTTTCGTTCTGTTTTGTTGCGGACAATTCTGTAGAAAATAGAATACAACGTTAAGTGACAGCCAAGAGATTGTATGTATTAGTTTTTTGTCGAATGAAATATTACAAATTTTCTTTTAAAAGTCAGAATTTTTCATTTTAATTCAAATTATTAAAGATTTATATATTTTTGTCAAGTAAAAAACATGTACAAAATTCAATATCATCCACATCCGAAGGTTCAGCCACAGAAGCAAGCAAGAAATATTTTCTGCAGAAAAGAACGGCACAGAACGGCAACGAAAAGAAAAAACTAATGCGGCCTTTAAGTTTTTTTTTTCAAAATATATTTATGTGTATGTACCTATATACATATGTACATACATATCTATGTTCGTGCATTCATATGAATGTATGTGCATATGTAATAAGATCAATGGAATTAAAGTCAATTGCATTTATTGCCTTTTTCAAGTGAAACAAAGTATAAAAAATTTGCAAATAGTAATAACAATGCTTGAAGAATGTCCACTCAACCAAATTTTTGGAAATCAATTAAAATTTTAAAGAATTTTATTTAGATAAAAAATTTTTTTCATTCAATATAAGTATGTACATTAGGGTGGGGCGATTTGAACAACTTAATGGGCGCTTCGTGTTTCTGATTCTTGGGATTGTTCTGAGCAAAAA
Source organism: Gymnocheta viridis (assembly GCA_956483585.1). Taxonomy (NCBI): domain Eukaryota; kingdom Metazoa; phylum Arthropoda; class Insecta; order Diptera; family Tachinidae; genus Gymnocheta; species Gymnocheta viridis. The sequence continues at coordinate 64,089,819 of OY101440.1, read as the reverse complement.
AATTCAATAGACCATACGTCTACAGTGAAAATCGTGCTTCCAGATTTTGACTTGCAGTGTTTTCTCTCAGACTTTATTTTTTATTTTTTTTTTGGAAAATTTGCAAATTTTCTTGGCCTTATATTTCGTAAACTATTTGAAATTTTGATTTATTTTCAAAAGTGTATCTTTTAGACACTTCAGAAAACATATTCTTCACATGGAACCGGGAGTCTTGTGCAATACCATGATGTGCTTCGCTCAGGCTTGACATTTTAGCACTTTTAGTGCTAGATCTAGCATTATTTTTTCTGAGTTAGCACTAAGAGTTAAAAAGATGCTAAATACCAGTTTAGTACATTTTTATAATTATTTAGCATTCTTAGCACTTTTTTAGATCGCTGAATTAGTTTAAAAAATCACATAAATAGTATCAAGTTAAGTATAAACTCTCACTGTATACAAACGTACAAATACATATGGTACCTTTTCTACAACTTTGTCGTAGGTTTTTTACATCTGCAATGTAGGAAAAATAAAACAAAGAATTGTTATTTCCGGTTATATGAATAAGAGAGGGTGTGAAATTAGACAACATATGCTGCTAAACTTTAGACCAGAGACCCAAAATAACTGCTGTTATTTTTTAAATATTCAGTTGGTCAAAGAAGAAATAGTTGGAAAAATTTTGGTCCTGAAATAACATAAAGGTCGCGAGAAGACCTAAAAAAATAAAAATGGTTATGAGAAGGCTGAAAAAAAAAGGTCTTTCATAAGTGTTATGAAATACCCAAATAAATTAAAATCTTTTATAGTTGTAAGAAGACCAAAAAATATTCCTCATTTTTAGCAAAAAAAATATATAGAAACAATAAAAAACAATAAAATAGAAGAAAACAATAAAAATAATATAAAACAATGGAAGAATAAATAATAAGAAATAGAATAAAATAGAATAAAAATAAGAAATAGAAAATTTTTATGATTTTGCGCTATGAACAACTGAAAATGGTAATTTATCAATATTTTCACGAAAAATTTGCACTTTCACAAGGCCAAAACTGCCTGAAGAAGCGTTCCAATGCTCTTGCGATGTACTAGAGAGTTCTTCTTGTCTTGGCTACAATTTTTGTCATAGGATTGGATCGATGGTTTGGCTGTTATAAGCCAAAATATCCAAAAAAAAAACGTGACAAAAGTCTGAGAAAAAACTGCAAGTAAAAATCTGGAAGCTCGATTTTCACTGTAGACGTATGGTCCAGTGGACTTTTTTGGTCAGTACAATCCCAAGAATCAGAAACGCGAAGCGCCCCTTAAGATTTTTTTTCCTTCCATACTAATCGTCCCACCCTAATTTACATACATACATATATACATTTTTATCTTATGTGTTTTCATTGTATCGAATAAAAAATTTCATTAACGTTAGCTGTATGTGGAAGTTAATGTAAAAAGTTTAGAGTTTCTTTATATTTGATTTTCGTTAAGGGTAGATTCGTTATACCGTGCTTTGCATATGAAAAATATCAACAAGTACAAAATTAAATTTTTACTGCCACACTTGTGAAATATTAATTTGGGGAATTCATAGGCAGCTGTCAATCTTTCAGTCAACCACAGGTACAAAAAATGTCTACCCAAGTTCTTATAGAAAAATGCATAATGCAACTTGTGTTGAGTTTTGCACTAGAAATTTTAATTTTTTGGGGATTTATAACAAACCATCACAAGCAATTTGCAGGTAGCAAAAATCTCCAACCAACATATGTAGTTATTTCATAACAAAGGGTAATAAAGTCATATACATAGCAACATACCCACATACTTTAATGTCAAAGGGTTTTTTTTTATTAAAAAAAAAAAATTTTTTAATGGATTTCCAAAAATTTGGTGGAGTGGACATTTTCAAGCATTATGACTGTTTCACTTAAAAAAGGCAATAAATTCAAATGACTTTATTTTCATTGATATTATTACTTACATATGTACATACATCTATATGAATGCACGATCATAGATATGTATGTACGTATGTATATATATACATACGTACAGACATAAATATCGTTAGTATAATTCACAAAGACGCTAAGTCCACTTTTTTCCAAAATTGAGATTTTAATGCAAAACAGTAATACTATACAAAACACATATTTTACGACAACAAAAAATGTCAAAACTACGAAAAATATTAAAAGCACCAATATCAATTTGTTCAATTGAATTTGGTGTTTTCTGTTATATTTTTTCTAAAGCCGTGAAAACTGGAGATCGTAGTAAGAGGTTTCGCTTAGAAAACCCACCTTGGAATTTAGTTAGAAATAAAAAGCGAAGAGAACATAGTAAGTGCTATTTTGGAAAAGAGAATACATGCAGTGGTTGGAATTATAAAAAACAAAAAGAAGCACGGACATTAAAGGAGATGTGTAACTGTAAAGAAAATACTGATTTTAAGTGCACAGAGATCTCTGAGGAAAATAGGTGAAAAATATTTGACGATTTTTGGAAAATTAGTTGGAGCGAAAAAATATGTATGTAAATAAGATGTTTCCACAATAGAAAGAGCTATGAAAAAAGAGTAATTAACGTACCTTCAGAATACATAGATGTTTGTAAAAATGCTCGAAAAAACCCCAGACCCTATCATGTTATTTATTTAGATCATGAATTTTTCAAAACATTTGATAACGTTAAATTTCTTAAGAGTATCAGACCTAGGCGTAATAAAGATGATACTAAAGTTACAGATATTAGAGCTATAAAGTACATCCCAAACAAAGAAATAGATTTTAAAATTCGTTTTTCTGATGCATGGAAAATATTACTGCAGAAAATTTATGATAAAATTGATTCTATAGACTTTGACAATTTGCAGCAACTTTATCAAGAAAGAAGAAAAATTACTGCAAAAAGGTATGAAGACTTCAATTTCTCAATTTGCAATTTGCAGCAACTTTATCAAGAAAGAAGAAAAATTACTGCAAAAAGGTATGAAGACTTCAATTTCTCAAATCAAGCTTACCCAATGAACACCACAAATTTTACGATGATTTACCTCACCTTTGAATTTTTTCTATTTAAAGTTTTACAATAAGAATTAAAATGAGCTTAAAAATGTATATAGATATATTTTTGTATCTACATACATATATAGTAACTTTATAATAATTAATTATTATTAAGTTATTAAATAAATAAATAAATGTATCTTTTCAATAGAAATGAACTGAGCTAGTCACAAGTTTCTGTTTTTTTTAAATAAAAATATACAAAATTAAATCAAACTTATTTTTAAAATGAAAACTGATTGTGTGAAAATGTACTAAGTCCACAATAAAAGGAATAAGTTTACAAAGCAAAAGTCCCAAAAGTGCAAATTTCCCTCCCAAGATTTTGTGAAAATGGATTTTTGATCTAGGTCATTTAAAGAGAGATATTTTGTAAAAATAATTGCGTTGAAAAAGTTTACAAATTTTAAAAACTGAAAAAGCTACAATGTTTTTTGTGTCTCCTGTAAAATTTTTAAAAAGGTACTTAACACATTTGCGAATTAGACTAACGGTATATTTTGAAGAAAAACAACATTTCAACATACCAACCACAGTGCACAATATTCCATAAAAAATACACAATACAAACAACATACAATCAATACACATATATAAAAATACTTACGTACTTATAAACACACACAAGGCGCCACTGTGTATATTCAACCTGCATAATGAATATGCACAGCTTCAAAAAAAAATACACTCATGCACATGAACATTCAGATTAAAATAAATTGTTTGCTGTTCGTTTTCGAATATGTGAATTTTTTTTTATTTCTTACTATTCGCATACCTGTATGTACTTAAAAAGAAAAAAACAAATTTATTCATACATGCGTGCTTAAAAAAAATTAACTTCATTTTCGAATGCGAGCATAAAACAAAAAATTTTACAAGTTCATACATGACAATTTAACATGAATATTCATATTTGAGTATTCATACCTGAATTTTTCTGAACCCTGTATATGGGTGTTTCTACGTTAATAGGTACCATCGACGGCTACATTAAAAATTCTATATAATTTGAAAATTTGTGGAAATATAAAACGTGTTTAATAATAAATAAAGTACTTTTTTAACAATTGTTCAATTCACAACTTGTGTTAACGTCTGAGCTTGTGAATTGAACAAATAAACTGCAATATCTAAATTACCTTAGTTTAGTCATAAATTCATGTTTACCTAGAAAAAGTATCTATCCTGGCCTGTCACTTTTCTATTCTGTAACAAATTCTTTGAAATTTAACACATTACTAATTCATTAAACATCTAATCGTTATTTATTACATACAGTAGTATAAATAACAATGATAGTCATTTAAATAAACTTTCAAATTACTTTTATATTCTATTAAAAAATACACAGTTTTTGACCCTCGTATTTTAAGTCTCTTCCCCTGCACATTTTTCAACCGTTGAAAAATGACGCTAAAATGCGTTGACGCTGCAAATTTAATTAAATAGCGGACCATTTGTGTCGAAGTGATTTAACAATAAAAATCGCGCGAGCCACTACCGTACTCTTATTGGGCAGATAATTCAACCACACCACTCGGGTCGCTTGCACGTGTCAGTGATTGATGTATCTCCACTGGTGAGTTTTATTCGCTTGTTATTTGTGGTTTAGGTTTGTTTGTAATATTTATTTATTTTAATTTCAGTATAATTTACGGTGTTAGTTTGTTTTTTCGTTACAATACATATTTTTCTGATTGTGCTAGTTTTGTAATGAAAACTTCTCTCCCCTGCTTCATCAGATACCAGGGTAGAGATTTTGCGTACAAGGTAGATAAGGATGTGAGCTATTAGTTCTTTCTTAGTATTTCCCGTATATTATTTTACGTTAAACCAACACATATCCATTATATATATACGTTATGCCTCATTTAATATGAATTTTGTTTTAAGTTAGTTGTATACTACTCACATACATATGTAGCATCATACAATAATAGAAGGTAGTCCAGTTCTTTCTTTCGTCGCCATATTAACGTTCTGACATTCAAGAGTTATAAAAAATCGTGCTAACCAACTTTTTACTAAAATCCAAGTATACGTTTTTATTTTGTGAAATTTAAATAGTGTAGCCCCAGTAAATTAACAATGAAGAGCTTAAGTTGTTTCTGTGATCTTAAAGTATGCAATTATTTTGTGGTTGGCATTTTGGATTATGCTTCCATGAATCAGGGATGCAAATTGAAATTTTCAAATTGTACTAAGTTTTCAGAATAAGTGTACTTTTTTCAGTCCGATTGTACTTTTTAGTTTTTAAATATTTTTTATTAAAACAATTAACTAAAACATACATAAAAATTCGTTTGTAAATATACATATGTGTGTAAAAAACTCAACAATTAACAAAAAGGTACACTGAAATTCATTTGTACTAAGTACTTGTACGAGTATATTATGTAGACAAAGTTGACAATTAAATTTAATGATTAATTCGAAAAGGTACACAAAAGACTATCAGTTGTTGAGATCTGAATATAAAATTATACTTTATGATATACTTCTTTGTAACAAACTCTTAGTCATTTCTAAATTTTGGCAGCACGAATTAGATGACCAGCAAATCCTTTTTTTTTTGGATTAGATTATTATTTGTTTTTATTAAATTTTGAAACAAAAATAAATCTCCATATTGCAGAAGAATGTGGGATGGATAGTATTCCTCTAGCAATTCTTTAAATATCAGTAAACATCGGTTCATTTAGTTCATTTTTCGTCTCTGATACCTTCGTTCAAAACAAGGCGTATTTAAACAGGTGTTCTACTTTTTTCCACAAATTAGAGGCTCGTATGTCAAAATTTGTATATGTTAACATAAGGGTTGAGATGCCAGTTGTTATTGCAATGTACCTGTTGTAGAATCGCCACCATCTATATAATTCCGCCTTGGGTATAAAACAATTCACAACGAATGGTTAACATGGAGTTGCCATAATGGAATAATGACTTAAAATACTTTCGTGTAACGAAATAAAATTAAAAAATATATGAAATATAAAAAATATATGAAATAGTGCTAAATTAGGCATGGGGGTGCTGTTGTACTTTTTACTTTCAAATAGTGCTAAAAAAGGTACAATTGTACCAACTTTTGTATCCCTGCCATGAATACCAAACTGCACCTTAATGTTGATAATGTATATGGGCCTGAAAGTGAACCTGGACGAACCAATAATAAATTACATAAAGTAGCTTAAAATATCTCTCAGTCATGTTCTCAAGCAGTTTCGAAGAGGGCATGACAGCTTGTAAACGAACAACATAACAACCCTAAATTTAAAAATTAAAGGACAAGGGATTTTTTATTTCGATGCCTTATAAAATTCACTTAAGGCTACAACATAAGATTTTCAAAAACTCTTTTTCTGTTGAGGGTTTTTTAGCTAGTCTATATACATGCATTTCATTGGTGCTAATGCCAAATCATTAGCAGACTTTAAACCATATTTTTGAAATGTTTCAAACCTCTTATCTTATACATAAACTTTTAAAAAACCAAAGAGAATTTCAAAAATTACAAGTGTATAAATAAGCAAGTAGGTTTTGAAACTTATTCAAAAATCCCAACAAACAAATTATATTATTCGATATGAATCTATTTTATTTTCTCTACAACTTTGGGTGACAATAAAAGTATTTAATAAGCCAAAACGGAAAATAAAATCTTAGGCCAGTTTATGACTTCGTATTTAAATGTTATTTATATTTAAGTTCAATTTAAATACGAAATTAAGTTTTGCAGTACAAACTTAAATGAAGTTCAAATAATATTTAAATGACCAACATGCTGATTTAAGTTCTATTTAAGTTGTGCACACATACATGCACAAACATATGGTTTTGCTAGCTTGTTATTTCGCGCAACAAAGTTAAAAAAAAATTTGCGGTCATTGAAAAGTCAACATCTTTTGGCGTGCAATTTGGACTTCTTTTATTAATATTCTTCAATTATATCTTTTTATTTAAATTGTTTTAAACTTTTAAAACATTTCAGCAACCTACCATTGTTGTTATTTTCAGCCCGAAAAATAATCCACATTAGAAATTTTTCTTTAATTTTGTTCAACAACTGTTTCTCCAAAAAAATTGAGAGAATTTCATGATGCTGCCACATATTTATCGTAATTAAATACAAACAATAATTTTGCACTGAAAAACTGAAACTGTATTTAAATGCAACTTAAATTTAAATGAAAATTAACTAAACGCGTATTTAAATATGAAGTCATAAACTGGCCATTAATTAAGTATATTTTAAATTTATTAATCGAGATGGCCTCGATATCTTTCAAATATTTTAAAAAACTTTTGTTTGTTGAGGGTTTTTGGCTAGTCTATATACATTAGTGTTACTGCAAAAAATCAATGTCGGAATCTTGTTCGTCTTAACCCCACAAAACGAACCCCCTTTCCAGATATTGGGATAGCCAAAATTTGAGCCCGATTAAACGATGGTAACACGTGCCGCTCGTCGCTCAAAATTTGAAAAAAAAACGAATTTTTTGGCCAAAAAGTTGACGTATTGAGCCATAACTCGAGAACGGTAAATAATAAAAACACGCATGATATCACAAAAGATAGCTTATTTTGTTCTTCAAAATTTATGTTATGAACAAAATTGTTGTAACTCTGAGTCAAACCGAGTTACGGCAGCCTTTAGCTCCGAAAACGTGACCTGGTGCCACCAGGAGCATACTTCATATATTATGTTATTATGTGATAAATTTTTAATTTTTTGGTATATTTTTGAGTTTAAAGTAGAAATGTAATAAAAAACACAAGTAATACAGTTAAATTCAAGAACATTTTTATTTTAATATATAAAAATCAGGGATATATTCGATAATATTACATAGTTATTTAATTTATTATAGAGCTTTTGTTAAAGTACTTTTTGAAACGTCGGGATACAATGCTCGGCATTTGCTTACAACTTGCAGGACATATTGCTTTTGTTCTTCATCTTTTGTCAGAAGGTCGTTGAAGTCAGTTATTAATTTAATACCACGCTCAGTCATATCATTTACTACTTTTAATGTTTTGACAATTTTCAATCCTTCTTGGAAGTTATTATTTTGAGGCCAGGTGTTTGGATTTTGTCTAAGAAAATCTATTTTTATATTAAATCGGTCAAAAAATTAAACGTTTCTTTGGAAAGTAAATTAATTAATCCTCCATCAACCAACTCTTCTAACATTTGCTGCAATATGACGCATGCTCCTTTAAATCTTCCAGTGTTGGATGCTGTAGTATCAAAGCACATCGCCTTGACGGTGTTGGGAAGACCCCATTGCTGTAGGCATTCATATACGGCAATTGCTTGCTCCTCTCCTGAGATGTTTTCTGTTACAGGAACTCCCAGCAGTTGTTCCTTATCGCCGTATGAAATAGCAATAGCTATTCGCTCACATTGCTCATTTTTTAAAATGCCCGGTAAAAGTTTACCGTCCCAATGGACAACCACGGCCTCTTTTTCTGGAATGTTTACTTTATCTGAAATATTTTTAGTATACTGTTCTCTGAACATTTTCCTTCTAGTATGTAAGAAAGTTTTGGAGACTTTGTACTTAAGAGGGTCAAGGTTAAGTGCCTCTAGTGTAGCTTTAAAATTCTCGTGGCATTTCTGTCGGATACCTTACACCGATCTAACAAAATTGACAATTTCATGTTTAAAATCTCGTGAACGCCTCTTGCATATGAAACTTTCATCCTTTTTCTATCAGATGGACCTGGATCTTCTGCAGCTTCTTCCGGGATGTCCATTGCCTCCAAGTTTTCAAGCTCCTGGTAGAAGATGTCCTCTTGAGTGTCTTCTTCTTCTCCGAAATTGTACTCATCATCCGTCCCTAAGAAGCATCAAGAAAATAATAATAATAAATTGGAATAATAATATAAAAAACTCACCAATATCAAAATATTGTTCTTGGATTTGTCGGTTAATTCTTTCAAGTTCCTTTTGCGCCTTGATTTCTTCAGCTCTAGATAACTTGCGATCTACTCCAGACATGAAAAAATTAAATAAATTAATTAAAATTAAAAATTTATCACATAATAACATAATATATGAAGTATGCTCCTGGTGGCACCAGGTCACGTTTTCGGAGCTAAAGGCTTGCCCTAACTCGGTTTGACTCAGAGTTATAACAATTTTGTTCATAACATAAATTTTGAAGAACAAAAGAAGCTATCTTTTGTGGTATCGTGCGTGTTTTTATTATTTACCGTTCTCGAGTTATGGCTCAATACGTCAACTTTTTGGCCAAAAAATTCGTTTTTTTCAAATTTTGAGCGACGAGCGGCACGTGTTACCGTCGTTTAATCGGGCTCAAATTTTGGCTATCCCAATATCTGGAAAGGGGATTCGTTTTGTCGGGTTAAGACGAACAAGATTCCGACATTTTTTTTGCCCCATATAAGTTGCGGTCACTCTAATATACATGCATTACATTGGTGCTAATGCCAAATCATCAGTAGACCTTAAACCATATTTTTGAAAAACTAAAAAAACCAATGAGAATTTAAAAAATTACAAAAGTATAAATAAGCATAGTAGGTTTTGAAACTTATTCAAAAATCACAACAAACAAATTATATAATTCGATATGAATCTATTTTATTTTCTTTACAACCTTTATATTTACAATTAGACGCCTTTTGGTGACAATAGAAGTATTTAATAAGGCCAAACGGAAAATAAAATCTAATATAATTTGTTTGTTGGGATTTTTGAATGTTTCAAAACCTAATATGCTTATTTATACTTTTGTAATTTTTGAAATTCTCATTGGTTTTTTAAAAGTTTTTGTATAAGATAAGAGGTTTGAAACATTTTAAAAATATGGTTTAAGGTCTACTGATGATTTGGCATTAGCACCAATGAAATGCATGTATATAGACCAGCTAAAAACCCTCAACAAACAAAAGTTTTTGAAAATCTTTGTAAGAAGAAATCGAGGCAATCTCGATTAATAAATTTAAAATATGCTACAACATAAGTTTTTGATTTAAACTTTTAATGAAATGGAATATTTTTAAAGGACTATTTGAATTCACATGGTAACTGAAGGAAGTATTTTGATGAAATTCTCCTTTATTTAGTTAAGCATTCTTAAAAAATTTAATATCCTTTAAAAATGAAAAGAGATGAGCAAATGAAAATGCAATTACGTAGTTTGTCTTTGTTTTGCCCTCAGATTATTGGATGTGTTATAGATTTTCTGCAAAAAAATGCACTGTGTAATTGGTTAAAACTTTTTAATATTAATATTTAAGTTATAAAAATAAAAAATAAAACTTGTTTCTTTGGCAATCCGCGATTCATGATGCTGTAACTAAAAAATAAATATTTAAAAAATTTTTAAACTCTACTACGTAGCCACCAAATTTGGTGGCACGAAATAAGCCCCAATGAAATAAGCCCCAAATCAAAAAATGAAATAGGCGCCAAAAAATTTTCAAATTTTTTGTTTGGGGTTTATTTCATTTCTTTTGGGGCTTATTTCATTTTTTAAAAACTTGGGGCTTATTTCATAAAATTTTTTGGGGCTTATTTCATTTTATTTGGGGCTTATTTCATATCCGTAAAATAGATCTAAACACAAAATGTTTTTATATGATTTTTTTGCAAATAATTTGAATTGATTACTTAAATAAACTTGAATTACATAAAAATTAAATCAACATCAGTTTCTTAATTCTTTAATGTTCGACATACCATAGAGGACGGCAACGTAGAGAGTTTTTTATACACGAAGGCCGAGAGTACTTTGAATGCGAAGCCGGTGGATATACCATAGAGGATAAATTCCTTGCGTCCGGCCATAGGCCGGTTATGCAGAAAATACTTTGAACGCGAAGCCGGTGTTGGATATACCATAGAGGATAAATTCCTTGCACCCGGCCGTAGGCCGGTTATGCAGAGAATACTTTGAACGCGAAGCCGGTGTTCGATATACCATAGAGGAGAAATTCCTTGCGCCCGGCCGTAGGCCGGTTATGCAGAGACTGCTTGGAACGCGAAGCCGGAGTTCGATATAATTTAGAGAATACAATTCTTGCATTTTATGATTTCTTCTTAAGCTTACGCCATCAAGTTAACAAATTTGGGGCTTATTTCATTTTTTTTTTTTGGGTTTATTTCATTAAATGAAAAATTTGGGGCTTATTTCATTTTTTTGGGGTTTATTTAATTTTTTAAAAATTTGGGGCTTATTTCATAAAATTTTTTGGGGCTTATTTCATTTTATTTGGGGCTTATTTCGTAAATTTTGTTTGGGGCTTATTTCATTTTTTTTGGGGTTTATTTCATAAAATTTTTTGGGGCTTATTTCATTTTTCGATTTGGGGCTTATTTCGTGGTGCCACCAAATTTAGGTTTCTCAGTTATAAAACAAGCTTTTTTAAACAAAGTAAAAGTAAGAATTACATTTTTTGTACATTATGAAACAAACTATATTATAGTGTTCCAATAACACTTTAGTAGTTCATAAGTTTCATCGTCACATGATTTTGTGTTTTGTAGTGTATCCATAGATTCGACAATAATTGTATAAATGAAAATGAAAATATTTAACAGTGTAAACATAAACAAAAATACAATACTTTAAAGCCAATGCCTTGTTTGAGATATGTCAGTAACAAAATTAATTGCCAACACGCTTTAGTCATACAACTTTGGAATTCCTTATTGTAATCTAATACTTTTCATAACAACGGTCATTGCACGCTTTCTTAATTGTTGCTAAATAGTTCATTGCTCACTAGAATCAAAATTATGCTGAATTAGCGGTATTTCACTATGGATACGAGACGCAGAAGAAATACTAATTTGTCTATAAAAAATCTTATAAAGTCACTCAAAAATGCTGATACCCTGGTACAATGTAAAATAAATGTATTAATTTAAGTATAAATGTGATGTATGAATGAGTAATAATTGTAAATGTAAATGTCTGTCTAAGTATTAAGTTTAAGGAGAAGTTATTGAGTGACGCATATTAAAGTTACTCAATAAACAAAACAGCGAGCTTCTCATATGTAGTATATAAGAACCAAAATATTTAAATTAACTTTTATTTATGCGCCTGTGTTTAACATATTTATTTATTTAAACATCACATTAACAAGAATTTTGTAAATCTATGTCATCATGATGAAGATTTTGGTTGTACTGCTGACTGACATTTTTTTGCCACTAGACTATCCACGTGGGAGGTCTCTGTGATGGTGCTATATATATTGGTTCCTTTGGATGCTATAAGGAGCATATGGTCTCGTTTTCGTTTTCTTCATTTAAGATGAGTAGCTGATTGGGCTTCCGCATCCGATCTTGGTGCTAAGGCTGCTAACAGACCCCGTTTATTAAACGGTAAAGAAAAACAACGACTAAACGTCCCGCACTGCACCGATTTTAGCATACGTTTAGGTTATATAGCACGGTGTTTTTGTATGGTTGGTTTTTTGGTGTCGCGAACGACTAGCCACGTCGCTATAAGGATCTCTGGCAACTTTGAATTTAGTGGGAATTCGAAAGTAAACCCTTCAAGACAGTTATTGTCAAACCATAAACATTGTTTTAGAAAAGGATCCCCAACTACTACCAACCTTTTACAGCTAACGACTTCAATTAATAATGGATTTGTAAATAATCAACAAACTAATGCTATATATACGGATTTTAGCAAAGCGTTTGATAAAGTTAACCACAAACTCCTCCTTATTAAGCTACATATGCTGGGCTTTTCTTCAAATTGTATAAATTGGATAAAATCTTATCTAAGTGGTAGAAACAAAATGTACTTATTAAAAACTGCACATCCAAGTTCATACAAGTTCTTTCTCGAGTGCCACAAGACAGCCACCTTGGACCACTTATTTTCTCTTTGTTTATAAATGATCTTCCTGCAGTGTTAAATTATTTCAACATACTAATGTTTGCTGATGATGTAAAAAGTTTTCTTACATACGATAAAAAACCTCATCATTTAAATTTTCAACATGACATTGATAATTTTTACACGACAAAATATATGAGATTTCTTATGAGCAACTTTATCCATGTCGACTTCTTATTGGGTGTACAACCTCTGGAACTAGTAAACTCTTTCCCTGATCTGGGTGTTATGCTTGATGCTAAACTTTTTTTTATTCCTTACATTAATATGATGGTTAACAATGCTAGAGGCGTACTTGCTTTTATTAAGAGATAGGCAAAGGAATTTATTGACCCGTACATTACTAAGATTTTATACACATCCCTAGTAGGACCTATACTTGAATATATATTAACAAGATTTTACAAAATCTTAAAGTAGCAAATCTAATCAAAAAATAAATAAAGCTTTTCTACGATTATAAAGTATACATATATAAAAAAATTTATTAACTTTTCTACCATGTTCTAAAGTTTTATTAATAACTCGGTAACCTATGAGAGTAGAATATAGAGATTTCGTGACTACATGATGAAATGGTTAGGTTAGGTTGCACAGGCTACCAGTTGCAAGCAACCGGCCCACTTGGGTCCAGGGTCGGTATTAAACAAACCTGGTTTACGTATAATTAATTCTTTTCACTTTGCATTCCGTAAGGTCTGCGAGTTCGAATTAACTAGATACATAACTTTGTAATAGGACTGAGCTAGACATTGACAGATGAGGTGCTTGACAGTTTCTTTGACTTCATTTGGACAAATTCTGCAGAAATCGTTGTAAAGAAGATTTAATCTTCTTGCGTGGGCACCTATGAAACAGTGCCCTGTTAGGACATCTTCTTAATTACTTTAAATCTGAGTGGATCATAGGGCCTCAACGTAACTTCGTCATTTTCCTCTATCTCGATCGGTGATTTTTGTCCTGTTGAAATTGTATACCACTAGTTCCATATCACTTTCGATAGTTCGTCTACTTGTATGCTTTGGCTTTCCTCGTTTTCGTCTACCTTGCGGGTTCCATTCTAGAGCTTGTCGACATATTTCTGTTGTTGATTTCCGCAAAGAATGACCAATCCAATCCATCGGCTCTTTTTGATCTCGGATTGTATTGGGACCTGATTGCAACTCTCGAGAAGTAACTTGTTAGTGGATATGGTAATTGGCCACTAGATCTTCAAAACCTTTCTTAGGCACTTGTTAACGAAAATTTTGAGCTTCTCTTCAAATGCTTTTATCATTAACTAAGTCTCACATCCGTATAAGAGGGCCGATTTTAAGTTTGAATTGAAGATTCGTAGTTTGGTGCGGGTGTAGACTGATGGTCTTCCAAAGCTGTAAGAAAGCACCTTGCGCTTTAACTTGCAGCTCTTCCAACTGATGAAATAAAACTCCCGAGGTAGTGAAGGAATTGACGTTTTCGGTGATACTCTCACCAGCCTTCCAGTTTGCGTCAGGAAACGCTTTAGTCTTTACGGAGCTAATCTTTAGGCCAACACTGTTAGATTCGGTGATAATGTCGTCGATTTTATCTTGCATATCGACATGACTTGATGATACCAAATCATCCAATTGGCTTTAGAGGTTCCAATTGATACCATGGTTTTTTCCATTTATAGCCCGAGTTAAAATATCGTCTTTTGCTATTAGGAGTAACATAGGAGACATGAGACAGCTCTGACTAACGATAGCAATTGTGATGAACTCTGCTGATAATCGACCACTGACAGAACTCTGCACTTGATGCCATCGTATTGCGTCTTAATCAATCATGAGCTTTGATGAAATGCACCTCTGTATTAAAGCATTCCATATACAGTTTTCGAATAAAAGCGGCTCTGAACTACACGGATTGTTCTATTATTATCCTTAATGTTTTTATGTGGTCAACACACGAGAGATTTGATCGGAATCCTGCTGTTGTCTGGTTGAGTCTAGCTTTTCGGTTACACGATTTAGCAGAGTTTCGGTTAACACTATTTGTCACTAATTGGCACCAACATAATGCCTTTTTAGTTTTGACATTGACTGAGATCACCTTTTTTTGGTATCGTAACCATTCTTCTGGAATAATTGGTGCTTTTTATGGGAATCTTTCAAATTTTAGTGTTTTAAATTTTTTATTCGCACTTTTTCCCAAAATTAATATTTTACTTATTCAGTAAAACATTATTACTTAAAAAAAAAACAAATTGCAATTGATTATTGAAGCTTTTCTGTATCGCAAATTTCAATAAATAGGGGACGCAGGAGTCGGTCGAGCTTTGGATATGGGCGGTTTTTATCATAGCTGAGATGTTATTAACTCCTGGGAATTTATTGTTCTGCATTGATTCTATGGCTTTTTATAATTTCGTTGTATTGCGGTGGTTGTGATAAAAGCGACTTGTTTCGTGTCCTCATATTATCTCCTCGAGTCAAGGTAGGTATTGGGGGTGAAATGGTAGGATTATTTAGAACTTCAGAGAAGTGTTCCCTAAACCGCTGCACTTGGTCTTCAATCGATGTTAAGAGATTTCTATCCTTGTCCCGTGATTGAACTAACTTTTTTCGCACATTTCTTTAGAGTTATGCCGTGAAAAGTTTCATGCCTCGAATTCAGGTGCTGCTTCCGCACTGTCCGCGAGTTTGTCAAACAAATTGACCTTATCTTTCCGGCAGCAAATTTTCACTTTTTTAACAAGGGCAGTTTGCGTTTTTCTACTTCTTTCCTTAGTATAATCGCAGATATTTTTTATTTTACCTGGTTCTGTGAGGGACGAGGCGCTTTATGCGCTAATGAGTGTTATCGATTTCATTGAAAAAGTGACGATACAAATTTCTACGGTTTGTTAAGATTTCATTTGCAGGTATATTAAATTTTACACATGGGTTTTGCACTTCCAAATCAGATATGTATGCTACCTGTGATGAATCAAAGGTAGGTGGATTAATCAATGAAATGCTGCGACCGCTTGGAGACTCAAGATTTTGTATGTTGCCGGGAACACCTGAATTTTGAATGTACTCCCATAAGTCCTTACAAGCGCTTGCACGTACGTTCACAATTCCCTCCGCTGTAGAAAAACCAACATTCCTCAAGGAGGCAGTACCATACCATATGCGTTTGGTCTCTATTGACAATTCAGCTTTAGATTTGTTTATATCAGGTGGAGGAACGGTAACGCCACTAAACTAAACCTGGTACCCAGATGAGCTCCATGTTGGAATGTGACGCCATTTCATTTATAGATGACCAGCATTCCTTTACCAAAGCAGATGTTGCATGTTCACCAGATAGAGCGTTCAGTGCAGCTTTGATGTCGGTACATATTCGAATATACTGACCATATACCCTATTGTACCTTTTTTACCGATATTTCAGATTGAATTATACTACAACGACTTGATAGTTCGAAGCGCACACTGTTGAAATTGGGGAATGTAAATGCCCCTCCTACCCATAAAACTGAATTAGATCCGTCAGCGTACACCTCAGGTTCATCCCCCACATAGATGTCCCATATTAGCCGCATGGCTATTGATTTCTATGCTCCACTGGCGCTGAGTCTAACTGCCGAGTTCATGGCCAGTTTGACCATTTTGTCGGCAGGGAGCCAGTGTAACATTGAAGGTGTTAAATATTAATGTATATATTTTTTAATAAAAAATATATTTTAAAAGCAGTTTGAAGAAATGTTTGCAATTTTTATACAGTAAACGTATCAAAATTTAGAAAGCACTGGCTGGCGATAATACTATTTTTTTAGGCTATTGCATAGCTTTTATCGCGGGCTTTGAGTGCGGCGACCGCATCAAGAAATTCCGTAACGAAAATTTGTAATTTTTGTAATTTGTAATTTATTTATTTGTAATTTCCTATACAACAAGATTATATCTTATATTTAAAGTATAGGAATGTTAAATGTAAGTTTAAACTTTCACAACGTAATAGTATAATTAATAATATAATAAAACATCATAATTACTTAAAAATTAACATTAATTTTAGGATTACAAACATTAGGCATTCATGTATCAGAGAAGTGACCATATAAAAAGTTTTTAAAACTGTTTGCGTTGCTGTTTGTTTGTAAGGTGGTGTTTTAGTATATATTACTTTATGTAGCAGAAGAAGAATGCGAACTTTGAGTAGACTTTCAAATGAAATTCCAAGTAGTTGTTTTGCAAAGTAAGACGTGCGATCCATTCTTCTTAGGCCATAGACATACCTAACTATATTATTGAACAGCACCTTGAGCTTCCGCTTACTAGCCACGTCACAATTTGCAAATATTTCACAACCATATAACAACTCTGGAATTAAATACGATTTCGCGAGCAATATCCTTATTCTAAGTGGTGTATATAACTGAGTCATCCACAGAGATCTGAGTTTGCCATACGTTTTTCCAACGAGAGAGTTAATATGGTTAGTCCAGGTTAGGTGATTATTAAAGATTATGCCGAGATTTTTGGCTGACAAAACAAGGTTGATCTTTTCGAAGTTTATAATAATATCTTCTTTTATAACTGGAACAGATCTTTTGTTGTGGATTACGAGGCATTTTGACTTATTAGGATTAAGACAAAGACCGTTCGCTGTTGCCCAAAGGTGAATTTGTTGAAGATCATGATTTACCTTCTCGATATTTTCTTTAACCATATTAGTGGGACTACTCAAATATAATTGCACATCATCTGCATATGTATTTCGCAGTAGGATATTTGATTCGGCAAATCATTCACATACATGGAGAATAGAAGGGGTCCAAGAATTGATCCTTGTGGCACTCCTCTATTCAGACTCACAGGATAGGACCATGTAGAATTAACACATACCGATTGTGTACGACCATTTAAATATGAAGACACCAGCTTGGCAGAGGTTAAAGAAAAGTTGAAAAAGTGCTTAAGTTTCCTAACTAAAGTAGCATGATCCACCGTATCGAATGCTTTAGGATGATCCAGCAGCAACAAGAATGAAATTTGCCCACTATCAAGCTCACGACGTATATGTTCAGTAACATCAATCAGAGCTGTAATACAACTATGGTTTGAACGGAAGCCAGATTGCCTATTAAACATTAAATTCTTATCTTCAATAAACTTAGTAATTTGCAAATAAAGAAGCCTTTCCAGAGCTTTGGATAGAAAGCATAATATAGCAATCGGACGAAATTCTGTATTAGTTTTTGGAATAGGTACGATTTTTGCGTGCTTCCAACCAGAGGGAAAGGTGCTTGACATTAATATAGTATTGAAAAGGTGAATTATATATGGTAAAAGTAGCGGCAGAATGGTGATGACAAATTTAGGATGCACATCATCACTTCCAACAGCATCGGATTTGATGGATGTGAAGGCAGAAAAGACATCTGATTGACTGACACCAGAGAAACCAAAGGTCTCACTGATGTTGAGATTTGTTGTATCGATGGAGCTGTAGAAGTTTAAGTTAGCTGGCAACATTGGCAGGTTAGTAAATAAGTTGTTTAACTCATTGACATCAGCAAGGGTATGGTTTGTTGGGTTGTCCACTTTTCCAATTCCAATTTCTCGAATTGTTTTCCACGTTTTTTTAGAGTCAACTGCAGAACCGAAACGATTAGAATAATATTCTCTTTTGGCATTTTTTATTTTATTATTGACCTTGCTTCTAGCAGTTGCGTTGTAATTCTTGGGTTTTAAAACGTTTCCATTTCGAATAGGCAATATCGCGCTCATTAATTAATTGCGCTTAGTTTTTTTTATAGTTTTTTCGAGTTTTTATTGGAACAACGTTATGAAAATGTGCTTGATATTTTCCTCGAGAAAAAAATAACTGCTCGTCAACAGAAGACATATGGAATATATTATTCCAATTAAAAGTATGGAAAAAATCACACAGCATATTGTAGTCAATACCATTTAAGTCTCTATAACTAAAAAAGTTGTCTCCAGACTGAGTAATAAAATTGTACGTGAGAAATATTAAATCGTGCCTAGAGAAACATGATGCAGAAACTTGATTATAGGATTTTACTCTTGATTTGTCACATACGAAAAAGATATCCAACAGTGTATTACAGGTGCTTGAAAAATGGGTTGGAATGGTTGCATTAACAGGTATAAGGCCAATCGAAAACATATCTATAAAGTATGATTCATTTAGAATGTTAGAGTTAAAGTCTCCACCTATTATGATATCATCATAAGCAACAGTAGTCATCTCCATCATTTGTAAAAAGTTCCCAAATGATATCCGTTTATTAGGTCTATAGACGCTACCGACTAGTAATTTCCTTCCAGATGAGCAAATCTCAATAAGTAAAAACTCTATTTTATCACCATCTTGAGATTTATGATAAAGTTTACATGATAGGTTATTTTTTACGAAAATGGCGACTCCACCAGCCTTTCCAATTCCATCTGCTCTGAAGGTTCTGTATCCAAGTAACCGTATAAGATTGTCGGAAGTATCTTTAGATAGCCATGTTTCCGATACACATATGACGTCAACCTTAGAGTTTTCAAATATTAGTTTGAACTCATCTATTTTATTATTAATACTTTGGGCATTTATGTGAACCACCTTCAAACCTTCCGCTTGCTTGGCAAATATCTTTACCATATTTATAGTTGAGTCTTTGGAATTACCACCGGTAATTAAGCTATTAGCCATAATTATAATACGACGCCATTACTATAATAGCAACGCAATGAATGTTAGGGACAATGTTGAATAATTTATTTAAAACATAATTAAAAGATAAATTTGCTAACTTAAAATATAAGTTATGTTAAGGCAGATAAGTAGTTACGCACAAGGATGTTAAGTATTAAAATTGAGTAAGAGTTAACTAAAGAAATAGATATCTTGAAATTAAAAATTACATGCACTAAGATCAATTCATGTTTAGTTAAACCTATTAATTAACACTAAGTTTGTTTCTTAAGTCTTTTGTTTTTTTTTAAGTATTTGAATCGCCTAGCGTATGTTAACCCCTAAAGTATGCTATTGATTTCATTATCATACAGTATTGCCAGAACAGATTTTACATTTAGGAAAACACAAAATGGCATACTTACGAGCAAAATCGTGGTTGACAAAAAATGATATACTCAAGCAAACAGACAATTCGTAGGTTTTTAAGCTATTGCATAGCCTTTATCGCGGACTTTGAGCCCGCATAAATAGAAAATAAATATGTATTGATCCGGCAACACTGCCTTGAGTTGTAAACAACATGTATTTTTGTTCGCGGGTAAATAATAAATTTTTAATTTTAAATAAATTATCTTTTGGACTATGAATGGTCAAAAAAGGAGGAAATGTTGGGGCAATTGCCCCAAATACAAGATGCTCAAGATAAACAACGGGTGAGTACCAGTAACAGGTCTCATCTGCTGTCCCGTGATGAAGAAGACGAGGTGGTAAAAACGGAGAAGACTCCACCGATAATAGTGGATACCAAAATAAGCTTTTCCAGAGAGTCCTTGGTTTAATCGGTGAGAATTTTATGTTTAAGAGAATGAAGATTGGGACAAAAATAATTTCAAACACCATGGCGCTGTACGAGGAGGCTCTGAAAATACTAAAAACAACAACATGCATTACTACGCACACGAGGTAAGAGACAGTAAGATTTTTAAGATGGTGCTGTTTGGTTAATCTGACAGACGACAGCAGCTATTATGGAAGAATTTAAAAATACACACAACATTACTCCTGTAAGTGTAAAAGAAATTATTACCAAAAGATCAAACGAAGATGATACACTGTATCTGATCGAATTTGACAGTCAATACGTTTTAAAGCATGAAATTTTAAAAATCAGATTTTTCTGTAATATTGCTGTCTACTGGAGAAAACCTTTTAAGAGTTATAAAGGTCCTACACAATGTACCATGTGTCCAATGTATGGTCATGGAGCCAAAAACTGCAACAGAGTCAAGGTATGTACTGCTTGTGCACCACTATTACGCTGACTGTTCACTAAACAAAAGCTCACCTGATGGCAGTATAGTGTACAAATGTCATAACCGTACAAATAAAAATTACAGAAATGTAAACCACAGGGCTGATGATCCTAAATGCCCGTGTCGTAAAGATTATTTAGAGATTCGACAAAGATCAACAGCAAAAACTAGAATGACTAGTATGAGATATAACAGTAGTTATGTAATAGACGAGAGTGATTTCCCGCAACTATAGAGCCAAGCACACCACGGTATTGCTCAAGACTCCCGGTTTCAAATGAAAAATATGTTTTCTGAAGTGGCTAAAAGCAAAACACGGGACGACAACAACGAGTTATCCAATGATAAACTATTGTAAATATTTTTAATGCAGTATATGCATTGGAAAAATGTCAAACAAAGTTTGACAAATTGAGAATCTTAGGTATGATGCTTAAACATGCCATATAAAACATTTGTTGTACACAATGTTCATATTATGCACTGGAACGCAAGGCATAACAACAGAGTCAGCAGCTGCACATCTGGAGCAAGTACTTCACGATAAAAAAGTTGATATACTTTTGCTCAATGAGACGTTTTTAAAACCACATCACAAACTTTAATTAGGAAGCTACAAAATTTATCGTGAAGACCGGCTATCGCATGGCAGAGGAGCACTCATTGCGGTAAAAGCTAACAGAGTTCATAAGTTATTACCTTAAATTAACACAAAGAGCATTGAAAATATTTCTATAAAGTTGACTTCACGTTTCGTGTCCTTTGGTGGGGGCGGGGGTAGGTTCTCACACCCCATTCACAACTCTTTCTTCTATACTCCATATACTATAAATATACGTCCTGTAGTTTTTACTGCTGCATATAATCCAATTTATAGTCCGGACTTTAAGGCGGACTTAGACTTACTCACAAACTTCTCTTGTGACTTTTTCATTTTTGGTGATGTTAATGCACATCACACACATTGAACTGTGTATCTAATGACGCTGCCGGTATTGAGCTTTACACACAAACTTAGCCCAGGTCCAGCCCTCAGAGGTAGACATTTTACTATCTAATTCCAATATCCCTTTTTCAAACATAGATTTATTGCTAAATAAATTAATTGCAATTGTTAATGCTGCTTTTAGCAAGATTCCCGTAGGGAGGAAAAACTCGTGGCAGAGAGAAATCTAACGTACATCTATGAAGAAATCATTTAGCTCGTGAAACCAAATAATAGTACTCTTCTACAGCAACTTGAAAAAAGTACGTCACGATTATACAATGCTACGCTCCTACAGAAGACGCTGATGATACATCCAAAGACGCCTTAATCGCCAACGACTATGTCGAAAATAAACGATATGCTCACCACAGTTCTAAGCCTGTAGGCATTTTTTTTTAATATTTTACTTCGACGAAGATTTTACTACGACGCCATCGCAGGAAGGCGCTGTAAAATTCATTAGCATAGATCGATATTGATGTGACCAGTGCTATGCCATCGTCACTTAAACAGTCTAACAACAACTAATGTACATCAGAAAAATGCAGCACAGCGTTTTGAGAACGGCTTTTCCCTACGGTTATAACTTGTTTGTACATCTAAAGTGACATTTTCGGCACGATAATGCTTCAATCCACACAGCCCGAACCGCAAAATCATGGACTCAGAGCCAAAAAGTTTACGTCCTTGAATGTACATCATACTAGCCCGACCTAAATATCATATCCTACGCCCTTACCCTAAATATATCCCGACACATGGACTCGTTAGGCCAACAAGAGCAGTATATGGTGCTGCAAACATGCCGATCATTTGGCATCGACGTATGGAAAATGTTCCACTTGGGTTAACCAACGTCTGCAGCTTCTTCAATGACATATTCACCCTTATTCTTACTGTCGCAATCGTTACTTGACCACGACGTTTTTCGTCGACGGCTTTCAGTTAGCTCGTGAAATCCAATAAATGATAGTATTATAATAGCACTCTTCTGCAGCAACTTAAAAAAATTACGTCACGATTACACAATGCTACGCTCCTACAGAAGACGCTGATGATACATCCAAAGACGCCTTCTAGGACGTACTCGTTGCAACAACAAACAAAGTACACCGCGACATTTTAGTACTTTTTAGGTAACTTTAATGCAAAAATAGGAAGTTATAATGCGGATCTGAGCCATGTGAGTGAGAAATAATACTTGTGAATGCGTTATTGAACTTTGTATAACATATTACCTTGTAATTGGAGGATAAATTTTAACACATAAAAAGATACACAAATATACCTGGACATCACCTATATGTATCACCAAAAAACAAACTAACTATATCTGTATACGCCACAGATGGAGAAGCTCTCTAATGGATGTTCGTACTATACGCACTGCAGATATGTACACAGACCACGATTTGGTGGTTGCAACTTTAAAAATCTAATTAAAAAAATATAAGAGAGGGGATATTGAGTGACGGCCCTAATACATAAAGGACACATGTAAAGAATTCATAAATATTGCAGAAGAAAATCTTGTGTACACACACACAGCAACTTACGGATCTCTGATAATACATTGGACCTTATACAACAAAGAGGTAATTTAAAACAATAATAACTGACTGATGCCAGTTTAAAATCCCAGTATTGCAAAAGAGGTAAAAAGATGCGCACGTAAAGATAAAATGAATTTTTTTAATCAACTGCAAAGAAGCCGAAAATGTCGCAGGTGCAAACAATATGAGACAATTGCACTCAATTATTGAAACACTAACCAACCAAACACTTAAGAAATATCGTGCAGTAAAATTAATAGTGGGCAATTACTAACGAACGCAGATGCTCAAATGTCAATATGGAAATAACAGTTCCAAGAAATCAGCATCATGGCAGAAGTTACACGTAATCATGACCCCATTGATATAAATAAACATACCTACATGGGGGAGTGGCAGTAGACGTACAACATCGACTGTGTAATGCGCGAATGCGATCATCCCAGATCTCATTGAAAACGAAAGTTAGAATATTTAATCCACTTTACTCTATGGCATGGCTAACAACAAACTCCATAGCACGGATTCTGCATGTGACGACCAAAGACACCCGGCTCGTTTTTGCTGCAACAATCCTGAAGTATTTTTTTAAATTATTATCCTAATATTAATTATTTGCCTTGTATCTTCTTTCGTTATAATTTTTTCTATAAATGTATGTATGAATGAATACATGTATCTTATTTTAGGTATTTTACGATCAATAAAATTAATTTCTATGTAAAATATTTTCCCTTACTCGACTACAAACTACAAGAACTGGAAATATTTTCAGTACTTTGTACAGGTATTCTCTGTGTGTCCGCCAAAAACAGTATAAAAGGCGAGCAATTGCGAAACAAGAGGCAGTTGGCCAGCAGATTGTTATGTGATAAGAGCTAGTTTATTAAGTAGAAGGATCGCATCTTGTAGTATACGGTAGCTAGAGAAACCTGGTAACTACTTGCTCTCAAGTGAAGGCTTGGGAGGCGGACGTTGTATTCAGGGCTTACCCGTTGCAAATATTGATCCTTGAGGCGACCCGCGTGGATTGATAGCAGTGGTATCGTTCGCACTACCACTGGCCTCCACAAACACTGCTGCCGTACCAGTCGGTGACTACGAACGAGTTGGTTAGAGGCTAGCCTAGCCAAACCCATAGAGGACCGGAAAGCGAGTTCTCTCTCCTGCTGTATGACGCGGTGACCGGTTTGGAACCTATCACTCTTTCTTGGTAATGTAATTATGAAATTTATACTATTTTAAGAATAGTTCTTAAGTAAATGAATAAACATTGGAAATACGTTTTAAACCAACAACGTCGTTACATGCAAACATTCATCAACAAATGCCCGGGTATCATTTGCCGGATATTATGGCCCAATACGATTTGCAACGCTGATCTGTGGTGGAAGACTAATGAAGAGCCCGTCAATCGCCATATAGTACGAAGAAAATAGAGATGGATAGCCCACACACTGCGAAAACCCTCGATATCATAATAAGAAGGGTACAAGAGTGGAATCCGTGGAGCAGCTGTAGTCGAGGACTTCCACAGAAAACATGGCAAAGAACAGTTTTTGCAGAATTGGAAAAAATAAAAAAACATAAATAAAAACATTTGTTTGAAGCACAACAAAAATATTTTTAACTATTGTGAAATCTAAGACATTTTTACAATATGACTTAATGGGACACCGCTTGAATTTCCTAAACATGTTTGTACGACATTCATGAAAAGAAGTGCTAAATAATAACATTTGTAACGTTGTAACATTTTGTAACGTTTTAAAATATGCAAACGACTTGAAAAATTTGCTTGAGATATTTCAACGAGTGGTTTTCTAGCACGGTGTGAACTTTCCGAAGTAAAAACCGTACTCACAATCCACCCTTGATGTAGAGCAAGCACAGTTCCAGATAGTAGTTTTCTATCCACCAACTGGTAGTAATTTGTGCGTGAATGCGAGTAGTCCTATTAGTGGTCCCGTAACATTTTTATAATTTAATTTAAAACAAAGTGTTTAAATAAAGGCGTTACAAGTTATTTGTCTTTAACTTTTTTTCTGTTATGCCCTTTCTAAGTTCAAGTAACGATATAGTCGTTTATTTGTTTTAATTCAAATCCTCACATTTACAAACAATATTGTAGATATAGTAAAATCAGTTTTGTAATTTTATTATTAAAATAATTAAATCTATAGGAGATTGGGAAAAATTGCGATTAAAATTTAACGACTTTATATTTCTTTCAGGATACTTAAAACACCGACTGAGGAAATTTGGCCTGGCGTTACATCTCTTCCGGACTACAAAAGCACGTTTCCATGTTGGTCAACAAACCAACTACCTAATCAATTAAAAAATCTTAACAACGAAGGGCTCGATTTAGTTCAAAAAATGCTTATATACGATCCAGTTCATCGCATATCTGCAAAGGACATATTGGAACATTCATATTTTGATGGCTTTGATAATAAGCTCATAACACTGCGTTATAATAATACGGATCCTTGTCTTCAATAGATATATATACTAAATAAATATACATATAACATCAAAATGGAGATTCGTTGTAAAACTAAAATCAACTTTATTAGCTTATTTAGGCCGGCATAAATATTAGTTTGTAAAGAAAACGAAATTATTTAAAATAAAGTCATTAATACTTAATGACAAAACTCTTGTTATGTTTTTCCCAGTTGTCAAAAGAATCTTTGTAGACCTCGTCGAACACGTGTCTCTCTCAATACGACCTCACTTTTAACACGTTTCGCTTTTTGCGACAAGTTTAACACGAAAAAGCCTCTCGGTTTCTGAAAACATTTGTTTGTTTTATTATTTTGCTTTGCCATCACAACTGACATAAGCTTATAATTAAATGGATAACTACCGCATTGACATCCTCGGTCAATCACAAGTTCGGTGGAAAGAGACCGGTCTCAGGGCACTACTTTTTACACATTGACAACAGTAATAGCCATACCAACGTATATCGTAATATAATCATATTCAAGTTTACGCTCCGACCAAAGTAGATGATGAATGAAGGTGTGTTTTTTTTAAATTAAATACAGCAATATCACGAGCGAACAAAAGTGACATTAAAATCGTGATATTAGACATTAATGCCAAAATAGGCTATGACAACACCAACCTACGATATACACTGCGCGTCATTAGGTTATCGCACCCCTTTCACTGGCCATACATCTTAAACATTATCTGAACCAATTGAGCTATAGTCTTAAAATTTGTGTCCAGTAGACTCATCGATCCTCTTTAAAATGAAAAAACAATGCCTGCTGTACCATTCAAGATAATATTTTAATACATTTAAAAAAAAAACTAGGGTCGTTACCTTCTTTGGGAAAATCGAAAGTTTAATTGTTTTACAATCCGCGTTATGTTAGTTTTTAGATCAGTGTTGCGCTGTCAAGTAAGCGCGTTAAATTTGTTTATTTATGTAATTGCCTATGGAATATAATCCTTATAGACAGTATAAATTAAATATATTTTTTACAGAATATTGATTTAAACGTAAAGTAATAACATTACAAAAATTGAGGACATTGTAGTGTATGTACATTCATGTACAGCACTGTAACTTATTAAATTGTAACATAAGAACTTTTCATTTTTTTATTACTTTGGCAATTGTAAACAAACCAACTCACACGCGAAGCAACGAACTTTTTGTGTGTCGAAGAATGTGATTAGACTGCACAAAATTTATAGTTCAATGTACATTGCCATGGTATAATGCAAATTGCCTAAATGGCACTTTTTACTTTCAAGGCCAATTCCTGTCAATAACTCATGTATGTAGATAAACATACATATACATATTGATAAAATACATAGGCAATAAGTATCGAAGAAATTATTGATGAATAATCAATAAAATAGTATTTAAGTAGAATAAGTTGTTGAATAAAATTAGAATTAATCTAGACTTACAACCAAGAAGTATTTCGAACTTAATTCTCAAAATATAACGGAGTATTAACTCTAAGATATATCGGCAGAGGTGCTTTGTAAAAAAACCTTAAAGGCGTTTTCAACGCTAATATATATCGGCTGGAGAGCTTTGAAATACTCAATCCCTTTTTCAAAAAAAATTAAAATTTTATTACATGGCGATCCTGCCAAACCAAATTAAAATAAAGACCCTGCCAAACCAAATTAAAATAAAATTACTACAACTCTCAACTGGCTCAATTTAAAAAACCAAATGCCAACACAGGAAGAGGTAGACAAAATTTTCCAGAAGTGGGAAAAATTACTTGAAAATAAATACACTCCAACTAGTAACTCAATCAACATAGCACCTAATTATACACCAACACCTATTAACCGTCCTCAGCCTTTAACTATAGAAGAATACCGTGCCAGACAGAAACCTAAATCAGTAGAAGTAGTACAGCAAACAGCAATAAAGAAGAAGAAGAAAGGAGGTAAAAAGCGAAAATTTTTAGCAGCTTGCGCGGATTTGCAAAGGGTAATAAACATCTCACAAGGAGACCAAACAGCCAAATTAATAGTACAACTGGTCGACATGAAGAAGGAAGGATGGAAAAATAATTCAAACTAACAATTTTTTTTACATTTTATAATACACATGATAGAAAACCAATAATTCAACCATTTTTTATATGAATACATTTAATTATACTACACAAGATAGAATAGAAACAATAATAAAAAAATATAAACATGGGTATCGCTGATACCAAAGTAGATCAAAATAATAATGCATACGCAATAAATGATAACAAATTAAGTATAAATTTTGATGTAGTATTAGTAATACTAATTATTTTAATATTGATAGGAACATGGAAACTATTCCAAAATTACATAAAAAAACAAATTATTAGTAATACAGTCCAAAACTCTTAACTACTTTCTAACAGTATAAATAAATATTTTCTTTTGTTAATGGAAAAAATTGTAGAAGATATTACAAAGCTAATAGCAAATGCTAAAAAATCAAAAACAAGAGGGTATACAAAAGAAACGATAAATGAAAAATTAAATCTAATCAAACAATATAGTAAGAAATATGGAGAACTAGTAGGGCATTTAACAAACCCCTCAAGAACAGAAAAAATTAGTGAGTATAGAAACCTTAAGAAAACAGCATTAGTTATTTTAACTGAACTTTCAAACCAATTAGAAGAAAAACCAGAATTAGTAAACATGTCCAATTTTGACAGCAAGAAGGCTTCGGATACAATACCGATATTTGATGGGAAACCAATCCATCTTGAAATATTTTTAACAATGGTAGAAATGGTACATGACGAACTGAATACTGAAGGTAAAAAGAATCTAATAAAATACGTAACTTGCATGAAACTAAATGACAAAGTTAGGAATATATTACTGACACAAGATCTACCAACAACATTTAACGAACTAAAAATATTTTTATCCAAAAATTTTAAGCCAACTACATCAACAAGTCATCTTCACGCAGAAATAAGAAATATTCGACAAAAAGGTAACGTAACGCTCTATAAAGAAAAAATCAATACATTAATCACAGAACTAACTTTAACACAAATTAGAGAATTGGGAGAACACCCAAATGAGATAGCACGTTCAACAATTAAATCTATAAATGAAAAATTAGCACTTGAAACATTTCAAGAAGGATTAAATGAAAATATTAGAATAGCAGTCGTAGCCGCTCAACCCACAACATTAACACAAGCTTTTGACATAGCTACCACACAAGAAAGACTTTTACAAACTACAGACACTTTGAATATTTTCCACATAAGCAATAGACGACATTATAACAATAACAATCATAATACCAGAAATAATTACACAAACAATCCACCTAACAACTCAAGATATAACAACAATAACAGAAACATAAACAATAGAAATAACAATTTTAATAGAAATACAAATTTCAATGGAAATGCTAGAAATACAAATTTTAACAATAATAGGCATT
Source organism: Gymnocheta viridis (assembly GCA_956483585.1). Lineage (NCBI taxonomy): Eukaryota > Metazoa > Arthropoda > Insecta > Diptera > Tachinidae > Gymnocheta > Gymnocheta viridis. The sequence continues at coordinate 64,060,412 of OY101440.1, read as the reverse complement.
TAAACAGCAATAATAGACAAAATAATTTCAACCATAACCAATACAATAACAATAATAGAAACAATAGCAACCACAGGAGCAATAACTATAGAAACTATAATAACAGTAATACTAACAATAATTTTACAAATCGAAGAAATAGAAATCCTAATGTGTACACCTTGCAACAAGAGGGAAACCTGCAAGTCCCGGAGACTCGACACGATTCTCCAAGAAGGGAAAATTAAAGGTCTATTCAATAAATACAACCACATCAAACTATGTTTTTCTAAAAATTAAAAATATTAACAACAAATTAACTTTCTTAGTCGATACAGGTTCAGACATATCTTTATGTAAAGAAAATTTAATCAATGAACATAATACAATCAATGATGACACATGTAAATTAAAAGGTATAACAAAAGATTCTATATTTACTATCGGATCAACGCATTTAGATTTAAAATTAGGCGAAAATGATATACAACATAAATTTTATATAGTGAATAGTGACTTTCCTATAAAAACAGATGGAATTCTAGGAATGGATTTTTTTTTACAAATACAACTGTAAAATAAACTACGATACACACATTATAAATGCTTTCATAAATGGAGACAACATAACAATCCCCATAGAAATTAATACTAAACATTTAAAATCCATAATTATACCACCAAGAACTGAAAAGATAATACAAATAAACATTGAAATAAATGAGGATAGCTTAGTATGTAACAAAGAAATAGAAAATGGTGTTTTTGTAGCAAACACAATAATACCAAAGAATGGCAATAAGCACATTAAAATTTTGAACACGACAGAATCAATTGTACGACTTTCAAATGTAAAAATTTCCACAATACCATTAAAAAACTACGACATTCTAAAAACAACACATCAAAATTATTCCGAGCAAAGATTCCAAAAACTACTTAAAGCAATTAATTTTCAAGACTTTGATAAAGAAAATAAAAATATTCTATACAACATTTTAAGACAATATCAGGAAATATTTCACCTAGAAGATGAAAAACTAACTACAAACAACTTTTACAGTCAGAACATAGAACTTACAGATAATACACCGGTATACATAAAAAACTACCGTTTACCACATACACAATTAATCGAAATAGATAGACAGGTAAAAGAACTATTAAAAGAGAATATAATTGAACCATCAATTAGTCCATATAATTCACCATTACTTTTAGTACCAAAAAAAGGACAAGAAGATATAAAGAAATGGCGTTTAGTAGTAGATTACAGACAACTAAATAATAAAGTAGTAAACGACAAATTCCCTTTAACAAGACTAGATGACATTTTAGACAAATTAGGACGAGCTAAATATTTCTCAACTCTAGACATGACAAGTTCTTTCCACCAGATCGAACTAGACTCATCATCACGACCTCTTACAGCATTTTCCACTAGCAGCGGACACTATCAATATAACAGATTACCATTTGGACTAAAGATATCATCAAACAGTTTTCAGAGAATGCTAACAATAGCATTATCAGGTTTAGAATCAGAAGCATTTTTATATGTTGATATAATTGTTTTTGGATGTAATCTAAAGCACCACAATGAAAATCTAATAAAAGTATTTGGTAGACTAAAACATTACAATTTAAAGCTGAATGCTGAAAAATGTTGCTTTCTAAAACCGGAAGTTTTATATTTAGGACATTTAATTACAAAAGACGGTATCAAAACCGATCCTACAAAATACAAAGTAATCGAACAATATCCTGTTCCAAAAAACGCAGATGACGTTAGAAGATTTATAGCTTTTTGTAATTACTATAGACGTTTTATTCCAGATTTTGCCAAAATAGCCAACTGCTTAAATAACTTACTAAAGAAAAAAGTAACTTTCAACTGGACAGAAGAATGCCAAAAAGCATTTGAGACATTAAGAGACAAACTAAAAAACCCACCTATACTCCAATATCCTGATTTCGATAAGCCATTCATACTAACCACAGATGCATCAAATGTTGCTTTAGGAGCAATACTTTCCCAAGGTGATATTGGTAATGATTTACCTATATCTTACGCTAGCAAATCACTTAACAAACATGAAAGAAATAAGTCTGTAATTGAAAAGGAATTATTAGGAATTCACTGGGGTATACAATTTTTCAGACCATATCTCTATGGAAGAAAATTCACAGTTGTTACAGACCATAGACCACTCATTGCACTATTTTCACACAAAAACCCATTCTCAAAACTGACTAGAATTAGACTAGAACTATCAGACTATGATTTTGATATCATATATAAAAAAGGTTCAAATAATACAAATGCAGATGCATTATCAAGAATTGAAATAAATTCACAAATTCTAAAAGACATGATTCCAATCTATATTGATGAAAAAGAAAAGAAAACTCTGTCAATAACGCGTAATATGGTTAACCGAAATAATGAAAATAAGAACGTTCAAGAAAATAATAAAATAAATAAAAAAGACTGCATATCTCGACAGGAGATTGATCACCTCCGTATGTGGGAATGCACGTCAATAAATGATATTAAGAAGCTTCAAAGAATAAAATTTATATATAATAAAAGACTGCAGCAAGAAATAAATGAAAAAAGAGAATTAAATGATAATATTGTGCACATAATATGTAGTAAAAGCGAAAATCCAATGTTTTCAGAAACATTTGCGGAGAAACTTTTACAAAAATTGAAAAAATTAAAGAATAAAAAGTACGTACTATATAATGAAGATGAAATATTTAAATATATAACGGCCGATAAATTAAAAGAAAAATATAACAGAATGCATAACAATGATATTGAAATAATTATATACAAAATGCCAAAAAGAGTAAATGACAATATAAAACAGTATAGATTGATAGAAGAATACCATAATTCTCCACATAGTGGACATTTCGGAATTAAAAAGACCCTAAATAAATTAAAACAAAAATTCATATGGAAAAATATGAACAACATGGTTAAAAAATATGTAAATACATGCATTTCATGCCAGAAAAACAAACAAATAAGAAATACAAAAGAACCTCTCGTAATAACAGACACACCAGCAAAAAGTTTCGACACTATAGTAGTAGATACAGTAGGTCCTCTAAGACCATCACAATCGTACAGATACATACTTACAATACAATGTGAACTTACGAAATATGTCATTGCCTATCCTATCGAAACCAAAGATGCAAAATCAGTAGCTAAAACTTTGGTAGAACAAGTGATACTAAAATATGGTTTATTTAATATTCTCAAGACAGACAAAGGTACAGAATTCACTAATGAATTAATGAAAGAGATTTGTGAATTATTAAAAATAAAACAGAACTTTTCAACCCCATATCATCACGAAACACTAGGAACAATAGAGCGAAACCACCGAGTTTTAAACGAATATTTCTTAAATTTTGTAGAAGACAACAATTGGCATGAATGGATACCTTATTATACATTTGCATTTAACACAACTCCTAACACGGACACAAATTACTCACCGTACGAATTAGTATTTGGTAAATTACCACGACTACCAGGTGACGAATTAGAAAGAAATAACAATATATATAATTTTGATAACTATTGTAATGAACTTAGAGCTAGATTGCGACACTCTCTAAAAAGAGCACGTGAAATAATTTTAGAAGTAAAAAACAAAAGAAAAATAGATTCTTTAAGAAAACAAAATAGTATAGACATTCAAATAGGCGACTTAGTTTTAGTTAAAATTGAGAATAGAAGAAAAAATGAACCACCATACAAAGGTCCATATAAAATACTAGATATAGACAACTCAAACGTACTCATAGAATTAGAAAATACAAGAACAAAATTATTGCATAAGAATATGTTAAAAAAATACATAAATTAAAACAAAAACTATATATATACATACAAATTTGTAGATTTTATATTTAAATTTTATTACACTTATAACAATTTGTATACTTTTAAGATAAACACACATACATATTTGTAACATGAGCTATTGACAATCACACGGCAAAACCATAAACATCTAAACTTAATTCCATTTTATTTTTAATAATACCCAAATCTAAAAAGGGTAAGGGTGTAGTGTATGTACATTCATGTACAGCACTGTAACTTATTAAATTGTAACATAAGAACTTTTCATTTTTTTATTACTTTGGCAATTGTAAAAAAACCAACTCACACGCGAAGCAACGAACTTTTTGTGTGTCGAAGAATGTGATTAGACTGCACAAAATTTATAGTTCAATGTACATTGCCATGGTATAATGCAAATTGCCTAAATGGCACTTTTTACTTTCAAGGCCAATTCCTGTCAATAACTCATGTATGTAGATAAACATACATATACATATTGATAAAATACATAGGCAATAAGTATCGAAGAAATTATTGATGAATAATCAATAAAATAGTATTTAAGTAGAATAAGTTGTTGAATAAAATTAGAATTAATCTAGACTTACAACCAAGAAGTATTTCGAACTTAATTCTCAAAATATAACGGAGTATTAACTCTAAGATATATCGGCAGAGGTGCTTTGTAAAAAACCTTAAAGGCGTTTTCAACGCTAATATATATCGGCTGGAGAGCTTTGAAATACTCAATCCCTTTTTCAAAAAAAATTAAAATTTTACTACAACATATACTATATGAAAAATTATGACTTTAAATAGATTAATATATAGTTTTTTATTGTAGAAGGCGACGAAGAGAATTCAATAAATTTATAAAATTTGTTAAACTCGTTGCACATTCTTCTCAAAGGGTCACCATTAGCATAATTATCTCTTAAAAATTAAACAGAAAACGGTGAAAAATAACGTGAAGGGCGTTAAGGGACATTGAACGTTGTATCGTTGATTAAGAAACCAGAGCTTACATCGCCAATAATTATGTTGAAAATAAACGATATGTTCAATATAGTTCTAAGCATGTAGGCATTTTTTTTTATACCCTTCACCAAAAATTTTGGAAAGGGTATATATAGGTTTGTCATTCCGTATGTAATTTCTTCATTATTCATTTAAGACCCCATAAAGTATATATATTCTGGATCCTTATAGATAGAGAAGTCGAATGAGCGATGCCCGTCTGTCCGTCTGCTACATTTTGGTGTAGTTAGAATTAAGGTCAAAACTCAACATTATACCATTCTCTTGGAATTTTTCATAAATTTGTTCGGTTTGAAAATAACAAAACTCGGTCCAATAATTAATGAGATATAGCCAAAAGACTTTTTTTGTTATATTTCCTATTCTGTTGTTTTTTTATGGCCACAACTGTCCTACGGTCAATTTTATGAAGCAGATCTCTTGTATGGAGTTCTACGTAGGTATAGACTGAAAATAATTGAAGTCGGTCTGGTCCATTAACGACTAAAATATGAGCAAAAAAATGGCATTCGAAATAATTTTACTTTTAAATTTTTTTTTAAAAAGTTGCGTGGGGATTCAATCACACAACCTACTGGTTGGTAGTCACAACCGCTTCTTGTAAACCACAGAGCAGTTGTATTTTTCATAGTAGTTTACGCGTTTAAGAACATAATATATCTTATTTATTATAAAATACTAAAACTTCAAATTCTTGATGGAAATTGGTGTGGTTGTTTGTAATAGGAGATTTCATAATTTATGATCTGTTATATATTGTTTCTTGTAAGTTTTAAGACCACCGACATCGATATGCAATCTATAAACTTTTTTTACGTCAAGCAGAAAAAAAAATCACCCTATTGATCTCTCTTGCGAATACATTAATCCATCTCAGACTTAGAATTTCTATTTTTTTATTACAAGCAAAATCTTGTTTTAACTCTCATTTATTTTTTTTAATCGTAGCATGTATGTTTTATTAACTGATGTACATACATAATGATGAGTCAAACTCAAATTTTGACTAACTGTGTTTTACAGCTTTTTTGCTTAAATTCGAAAACAAACAAAAAAAAATATAATTAAAAAAAAGAACGAATAGAGAAAAATGCAATTTCAACGAGTCAGAGCTTGCTTACCTACTGCAAATGTTACATACTTGAGTTCTTTCAACATTTGAGCTTTGTGTGATCGACATCAAAATTAATGTAACTTAAATTACACAGTTTAAATATATCAATTAGAACTTAGTGAAATATACTTAATTATAATGAAGGAAAAAAAAGAGAACAACGTATAAATAATCGAAGTAACATTGCTTCTTAAATATATTTTTTTGTGTATTAGCAAATAAAATTCCTGTATATCCTTGAGTGGGACTATCAGATGAACAGAATCTCCTTTACTTTTGGTGTTGGACAATCTTCATATATATTAGGTAAGACGGTGTATTTTGTATTTTTTTTAAATATGGCTCTATAAATAGCAGATCGTATTTGCTTTCGACTAGGAAACCGGGCAGGCCCGGAATCTTATTTCTCCAAACACCTCGTGCAGCAGAGATTGTTTAAGGCAGTGAGTTTCCTGCTAAATTGCAATTGCCTTAACTATAGGTATACCTGGTAAATAGAGGGGAACAAAAGTATTCCTTGTGCACATGCCGATTCGCGCTATTTCATAACGAGATAAGGAAAACAAACAAAAAATATCGCTACAGCTACCGGTACTTACATATACAAACTGTCGTCAAGAACACCGTTTAAACAGGATCCGAACCTGCCAATAGTCGGAATCCTGGCTGCCTGCACAACTATTAAGAGGCTTTGGACACCTACAACCGTGTTTCGCAATCTAGCAAACTAAATATTTCTTTTAACCGGCATAGTACTCATTACCTAATCACACCAATGTCAGCTCACGGAATATATATATGGATAGATGTGTATATACATATATATGTATAAATTTATATATATAGAAAACGCCTACTAACCTTAATCGTACATCATTACTAGTTTTTAAATTTTAGTATCGTTTCCTGGATATTACATTTCCTCATCGAGGAAAAAAAAATCAGAAATTTAATAAATTTCCTTAAACGACTAATAAGCTTAGAAAAGAAAAGAAGAAAGTCTCTCTCTTAAACAAAAAAAACAAAACTTTCCTTTAAGTAATTAACCTAAGTCACATACATAGATCTCTACTCATCGAATGTTGAAGGCCTTCAGACAACGATGGATACATAAATAAGAGACTGTAAGTTTTTTTCCTTAATACTTTATATTTTATTTCAATATAGTAGATTACATTTTATTTTGTTTATACTGTTCTCAATTAATTATAATTTTGTTGGTGTTGCAAAGAAATCACATTTATTTATATATTAGCAATATAATTGTAAACTGTATATAAAGAGCGAAAAAAACAATAGTAAAAATTTAATCGCGTGTAAGAGAAATTAATGTGAGTTCTTTGCAATTACTTACTGATTGATACATATCTATATATATGAGTGTGCATATATATATATATATACATACAGCTAGACGATATTAATTCTTTTTACTTATTTAACAATATTAAAATGTATGTACGTATATATATATATATGACTATGCATAGCGATACATAAATGTCCATACATATATTTACAATTCATTCATTATTATTATTTTTGATTTAAGTCATTTTTATTTGGTAAATTTTCTTCTGCGGGTCGGATTTACCTTTGTATGGACATAGGGCTTTTTATTCATTTTTTTGTTTGTTTCTTGAAGTTAAATTTGTACGGTATGAATTCTGAATTAATAAATAAGATATAAATATGGATATGGAATAATTTATTATTAAGGGTAAAACTTCATGGTCTGAGGAATCAAGTATAGTTCATATGGGGTTTCCTGCCGAATTTCAATTGTGTCCATAACGGAAACCACAGGTTGGGTGGGTTAAGATGACAAGAACGTCACCAGCTCGTTCTATAGGGTCTTTGATGGAGAGAAGTTAAATTGTTTTCGTTTTTTTTTTCATTTCATTTCACAAAAGGGCATTAGCTAGCACACGTGATTTCTTCTTTACGTTAACGCTACAGGTCAACTAGGAAAACAAGAACCCTACCGATATACCAGACTAGCTAGCTCCGTGCGAATGTTTTCAGCGTGACCAAAATGTACATAGTTTATTTTTTTTGCCATTAGAGCCCGGCAAAGCGTTACATGTTGTAAATTGACCCTTTTTGCACACATACATATATTACACACATACTGAAATGCGTACATGGGCACATGAGTTAGAGCTTCTCTTTTTTGAAACTCTTAAAAAAAAGAAAAGTAATTTCTTTTTTTCTTTTATTTTATTTTTTTATTTTTATTATTTTATTTAAGCTCTTTTCGGAGCTGAGTTATTAACTAATATAATTCTATAACTAACTTGAATGCAAGTTTTAACAATGCTTAAATACCAAACCTTTGGTGGTGGCGTGATACTACAATTCTTCGGAAAATTGACAAAATAAAAATTAACAAAAAATAAAATAGTTCAATATTCAGTTCTTTGGAAAAGTAAAAATTGACAAAAATAAATTGACATTTAATTCTTTGGAAAAATAAGAATTAACAAAATAAAATTGATTTTAATTCTTTGGAAAAAAAAAATAAGAATTGATAAATAAAAGAAATTAACTTTAATAAAACTTTATGAAAATAAATTCTTTGGAAATTTGTCTGCAGGTGGCGGAAGTGCATTTCCTTTGTTGTTGAACTTAATTTGGCATGTGCTCCAATTGTTGTTAATCAAAAGAATGAATGATTACTTAGCAGTTTTGGTCTTGTCGAAAAATTGATTGTTAAAGGGTGAAAACTTTTGTGGTGTTAACTCCTCCCTTCTTAGATCGATTGTCCTCAAGCGTATTATGGGTATGACAGGTTGGAGAAGCTTATGTAAGTTGATTGTTTTTCATCCAAATTGGTTTCGGTAGGTGATGGAATTGTGGGTGACTGTTTCGTAATGATTTCTAATTGGTTTTTCCTCCAAAGCTGGTATAAGATTAAGATGATACAAACTGTGATTGCGATGGCACTAATTGATACCGTTCCAGATGTTATAGTAAGAGTGTTAAGGTCACTGATCTTCTTGGTATTTCTGATGTGTAGTTCCTTTAGTGATTCTAACGATGGTACGTCTATGTGATATCTGTTGAATGGGTTTTGTTGGAGGATAGCTGGCATAGCTGCTAAGGGGATGCCTTCGAAATTACTATAGATTTTCTCATTTACTTTGATTGTCGAATTGTAGAAATTAATAAGATGGGTTCCCGTTATCTTTCGGTTTTCTGAGTTGACCTCAATACTTCCATTGAAATTATTTAGTAGAAGCACGCCTGGTTTTACTTCATCTACTCGGAGTATATAATGTCCGTTTGTGGTAGTGCAGGTGGAGTTTAAGCCGTGTATAATTCTACTTATGCAAGTTTCATTTCTTAAGTCTATGATTTGGTTATTATTACAAATTTTAATTCTATTATAATCTTTACATTGTTTTTCGATTCCATAGATTTTATCCTTAGTTTTTAATATTTCCTCAAAATCTATCTTAATTACAATATTTTCTTTAGTTATAACAGGTTTCAATATTATATTTTGAAATGTTTCTTGAGATGTTAGTGGAATTTTTATCATATAAACAATTGTCATTTCGTTACTTAATACATTTATATCTGATATTTCTAATGCCTCTTCTGCATTATTGAACGGCATTTTTTCTTCACTTAATTTTTGTATGGCTAATTTAATTTCTTCTTCATTTAGTAACACTGAATTTACAATTTTATTTTTTGCCCATTGTATGGCGTATCTAATGTTAATGAGCTGTTCTTTTACTAGTCTAATCTTGCTTTGCATGTCTATGATTATTTCTTGTATACCATTATGCTCTTTACTTATGCTATTTGTGATTTTCTCAGCTAATAGAGTCAAGTTATTTATTCTCTCGTTAAAAAGTTTATTGATCACTACTTGATCATTATTATTATCGTTTAATCTTAATAAATTTCTGTTAATTATTTCCAAATCTTCGTGATCAGGTGACCCCGCGATATACTTCCACAACGTTCCTAAGGCATTGATTGATTTCTTTAGTCGGAGGTGTTTGGAGGGTTTTAGTGTTTGTAGTATGTCCATTGTCTGTTGAGTTTCTTGTTTTAATATAGGGAAAAGAACATTGTTCTTAGGAATCTGTGCTTCTATGTAGTTATAGGCGTTTGTCAAAAAGTTTTCGTATTTATCAAGTTTAATTAAATGAATAAGTCTGAATGTCCCGTCCTGAATCTTTGCTAGTCCGTTGTTGATAGTAACTATTTGTGCTGAACTGTAGTCAAATACCTGTACGTTCGTAGCTTGTCCTGGAGTCATGATAATCAGTAGAATAATTGGCATCAAATACATCGTCATTGTTTACCTTAAAAGAAAAAAGATTTTTTTGTTCTAACTTTTTATGTTACTTTTATGAACCACTCTATTTGATTCTGTCACAATTGTTGTTGTGTTATTTTCTTTAACTATTTCTTTTTTGAATCTAGGAGTTAATTTTGTGCCTAGTCGCTGGTCTATTTTTACATATACAACATCTCCTGGAGCATAAGTTCTTGGTTCTTTTCTTTTCCTATTATGGTATCGTAGGTCTCTTTTCTGTATTCCTTTGAGTCTTTCGATATTATCTTTTCTTGCTTCCTCAAATTGTTTGGGGTCTGTGCTAACCGTTCTACCAAAGAAAATTTCTAAGGGCCTTTTACCTGTGGTAGAATGTACTGAATAATTATAATCATAGACTGATCGGTCAAGAAGTTCTTCAAATGTGTTATGTATCTGTTCTTTTTTAAACATCTCATTATTTCTGACAATGTTGAATGGAACCTTTCTACCTGTCCATTTACTGAGCTTTTGTAGGGAGGTGATTTAAAAATCTGTATACCCAATTGGTCCTTTACCATAAATGTGATAGATGCGGCATTGAGCGATTTTTCATTGTCTATAACTAACTTTGGGTACCCCAAAGGAAAAAAGTATCTTGCGTAGGGGTTCTTTAATATCTTCTATTGATCTGGACTTGACTATGAGTGCTTGAGCATATTTGGAATATTTATCAATAGCAGTCAAAACTAGCTTATTATCAGTTTTATATAAGTCTATGTGTAACGTGTGTCCAGGGTGTGTTGGAATAGGAGTTTTCATAATCTCCGGTTGATTTGGTCGACGGTCGTATTTACTTTCTCTACAGATTGAATATTGTTTAACGATTTTCTTGATTTTCCTTGCCATGGCGGGGAAGTAAAATCTTTCTAAAATTTGTAATTTATTTTCCCTACAATTCCTATGAGCTCTGTTGTGCGTTCTGACTATTATATCCTCTTGTTCTTGACTATTTATTACATCCTCTACTTGCAATTGAGTGAACCTAGTTTTGTACCTACTGAAATGTAGCGGATATACTTGTTGTATTTTTCCCATTATACTTTCATTTGTTTTTACACCATTTATGACAGATGGGTTAAGATATCGTCGTAGAATTTCTATTAACTTTTCTTCGGAGTAGAATGGCTCGGTAATTATATGCCGATGATATGTGGGAAATACTATTTTAAATTGGTACGTGGAAGTTGTACCAATGTTTAGGAACAATTGATTTTTAAATACATTAATGGGTGTTTCTACACTATGTATCAATCCATGTGAGGAACTTTCATCTGAGTTTGTCGCTATTGACAATGTATGCATGAACGATTTTGTGGAGGCATTCTAGATAAGGCATCTGCTACCACGTTCATTTTCCCTGGTTTATAGTGTAGCTCGTAATTGTATTCTTCGAGAATTGCTTTCCACCTTTTCATTTTGCTATTAGTATTCTTGTTGCTAAGAGCATAGGTGAGCGGTTGGTGGTCCGTAAAAATTTTTATTCTGACTGAGCCGTACAAATAATTTCGCAATGAATTTAAGGCCCAAATGATGGCCAGCATTTCCTTTTCATTGGCAGCATAATGCTCCTCTGCCTTGTTAAGTGTTCTAGATATAAAGGATATTGGTCTGTCGCTTTGGGACAGGACTGCCCCAAGCGCAAAGTTGGAAGCGTCTGTTGTCAATTCAAAATCTTTCTGATAATCCGGATAAGCGAGCACAATGTCTTCGGAAATAAGTGAATTCTTAATTTTCCTAAAGGATTCTACGGCTTCTTTGCTTAACACGATTTTTACATTTGAGGATTTGTTTTTTGATATTCTTCCTCCCTCCCCCCTTAAAAGGGATGTCAGGGGTTTCGCGATTTTGGCATAATCCTTTATAAATCGTCGATAATACCCAGACATACCTAAAAAGCTTCGGAGTTCTTTTAGGGATTTTGGCTGCGGGAAGTTCGCAATAGCCTCTACCTTTGCAGGACTGGTTTTTATACCTTTATTAATTATTACGTGGCCTAAAAATTCAACACTTTCCTCAAAAAATTTACATTTTCCTAGCTGGACCTTCATGTTAGCATCTTCCAAGGTTCTAAATATTTGCTGAATATGCGAGAAATGTTCTACTTCTGTTTTGCTAAAAATAACTATGTCATCTATGTAAACATAACAGCATTTCCCAATATGTTCTCTTAATATATCATCAAGAGCACGTTGGAAAATTGCGGGTGCATTCTTGAGGCCGAATGGTAAACGTGTAAACTCATATTTACCATTATTAACAGAAAAAGCTGTCTTCTCTATATCAGATTCCTTGAGTGGAATCTGGTGGAAGCCACTTTTTAGATCGAGTACAGAAAAATAATTGCTACTTCCAAGTCGAGATATTACTTCGGATATTTCTGGAATGGGATATTTGTCCGCAATTGTTACTGCGTTTAATTTTCTGTAGTCTATCACCATTCGGTATTGTTTCTCTCCCGATGCATCTGCTTTTTTCGGTACAATCCACACGGGTGAATTGTACGGGGATCTAGATGGTCTTATAATGCCATCGTCCATAAGCGTTCCTACTTGTTTCTCTACTTCGGTTTTTAAAGATGCAGGGTAGGGGTAGGCTTTAGTATACACAGGAGTGTTCGTTGTGGTTCTAATTTCTCCTATAACTCTAGTGGTATACGTTAACTTTTCATTAGGTTCCATGAATAATTTAGGAAATTTCTTTGCAATAATATTCATACTCTTTTTTTGTTGGGGCGATGTTTTATTTATATTTAAATTATTTACTGTTGCAGATGAAAGCTGCTTAATACCTATTTTTTTCCCATTCGTCAATGTCATGTAGTTCTCCCCTGTGTGAATTACGACTCCTAATTCTCTAAGGGTATCGTTTCCGAGGATGCCATCAAAAGTTTTAAGGGACGGCATTAAAAAGAATTTAATTTCTTGATTTATGTTAAAAAGTTTCACCATTGTGTGTTCAGTAATTCTAATGTCACCGACAACTGACTTCGCATAGAATGATGCTTCATTCTTTATTTTTTTCTTTGCCAAGTGTGGCTGGAGATAATTTTTGCTTGATCCTGTATCTATTAAAAACTTGAGAATGCTTCCGCTCTCCGTTTTGACCTCAAAATAAGGTAACGAAGAGCTTATTAAACTAAAAAATGAATGTCTGTTGGCTCAATATATTCTTTTTCATGTATTCCTGACTGCTCTTGCTCTGTATCAATGTGGAATGTTCTCTGTAATTTCTTTTGTTGGGGGTATGAAATTCAACCAGGTCTTTTCCCTTGCAGGTTATCGCGGTGAGGTCTGTTTATGTAATTTATATGCCGGGAATGCATGCTTTGATCCACGTCCATGGGCTCTGGTCGTGCTTGAGGCTTAGGTGGCCTTTGTGGATTGTTTTGATACATCCTTTGTTGTGTAGGTTGCCATGTTGGCTGATTACTTTGTGGTATGTGAGCTAAGTGAGGGTAGAATCTATGTGTATCTCTCCTTTCAAAGTTTTGTTTTGGAGGCAATTGCGGTGGTGCAATTCTTCTTGTATTGTGAGCATGGGTTGCTCGAAAGTTTTGATTCTGAAGTTTCAGACAAAGGTGGAGGGCCTGTGGTAGGTCCACTGGTTCCCTTATTCTTAATAGACGGGGTAAGTCTCCATTTAGACCCCTTAAAAATGTATCTAGGGCTTTGTCCCTGTAAGATTTTGTAATTAAATTAAGTGATTCACTACTTGTTTGTAAGCATCCTATCTTATTCAATATTAGTGACAGATGAGTGTATACTCTCTGATAGAAATCTTGTATGCTCTGGTTACCCTGTACCAGAGTTGTCATTTGGTACTCTAGTGTTGACAAGTCTCGCTTGTCGCCATAATGAACAGTTAAACATTCTGAAATGGCTTTCCAATTCAGTGGGGTGTTATAAGACTCTAGTGAAATATCGGCGTTGCCTGTAATTTTATTTCTGATAACGCTGAGAATGCCGTAGTATTTGGGCGTTCCCTAAAGCGGTTCGTAAATTTCTAAAATTCTGTCTACACTTTTCGTCCATGAATTATATTCCCCCGGTTGACCTGTAAACTCCTTTAAGCATTTGACTACGTCCGGAATTTTGTCCATGTCCTGTAAATTATTCCTATGTTTTTCGTCAATCTGTTGGTCGCTAACATTTTGCATATTTGTATGTGGGCTTAGAGCCGCCTGAACCATTTGAGGTCCTTGTTGCCTGAAAATATTTGTGACAACATTTGAAATAAGTGTCGTTAAGTCGTCCATGTTCATTTGAACGTTTTGAGGAGGATTCGTGGGAATAACGGGTGGTCGGATCAGATTATTTGGATTTGACATTTTTATTTAATTTTTAGCTTACAGTAAAAAAAAAATTTTCCAATGCCCAGAGGGTTTTAAATCATATAGTTTTGTGTATGTTTTAGTTTCTGGATTGTAAATTTTTGCTCTTAACATAAATCTTACTCTATACCGGATCTCCGCCTTGAGTTTTTCTATGGCTTCTGGTGTTTCCCGTACTCCTGGTGATTTCGATTCTTCGTTTATGGGTAATATAGCAAAAGATGATACCCCTTTGAATTTTATCTCTTCAGGTTGTGCGTCGTCAGGCAGCCTGTGTTCACTTTTAGTTACCACTTTTTTTCTACTAATGCGGGCAGGTACGTGATACCAATCGTTTTGCCGAGGCTACTAAGGGGCCGTACATTAGATTTTTACAATTTTGTAGCGAAAAATCACGCTTTTCATCAGTTTTTGGAGAAAAAAATTTTCTTTAGAAATTAGTTTTTTAAACTGTTTTCTTTTTAGGAGTTAGTTTTTACGGATCAGTAATTTTTTCAAGGATCAGTTTAAGGGACACTTAGTTTTTAAGGATCACTTTTTTTTATTTAAGGATCAACTTTTAAAGTTTTACTTTTGATTTAAGGATTAGTTTAAGGAATACTTTTTACACTTCTCTTTTTAACTTTAACCGGTATCCTTACTTGTTTTTTTCAGGATTTTATCGGAATGTTTATTTTTTATATGCTCGGGCGCCAGTTAGAGCTTCTCTTTTTTGAAACTCTTAAAAAAAGAAAAGTAATTTCTTTTATTTTATTTTTTTATTTTTATTATTTTATTTAAGCTCTTTTCGGAGCTGAGTTATTAACTAATATAATTCTATAACTAACTTGAATGCAAGTTTTAACAATGCTTAAATACCAAACCTTTGGTGGTGGCGTGATACTACAATTCTTCGGAAAATTGACAAAATAAAAATTAACAAAAAATAAAATAGTTCAATATTCAGTTCTTTGGAAAAGTAAAAATTGACAAAAATAAATTGACATTTAATTCTTTGGAAAAATAAGAATTAACAAAATAAAATTGATTTTAATTCTTTGGAAAAAAAAAATAAGAATTGATAAATAAAAGAAATTAACTTTAATAAAACTTTATGAAAATAAATTCTTTGGAAATTTGTCTGCAGGTGGCGGAAGTGCATTTCCTTTGTTGTTGAACTTAATTTGGCATGTGCTCCAATTGTTGTTAATCAAAAGAATGAATGATTACTTAGCAGTTTTGGTCTTGTCGAAAAATTGATTGTTAAAGGGTGAAAACTTTTGTGGTGTTAACTCATGTACACATTGTGTGTATGCATGTGTAAACTAAAGATTTTTTGTTTGTTTCTTTAAACATTTTTGTACGTTTATTTGTATAATACTATGCATGCGTATTACAGTATTTTTTCTCGCTTATATTTTTTTTTCGTATATAAATAACCATAATTATTTTTTATATTATTTATATTAAAGAAATGTAATGGATCGTCAAGACACTATGTACGAGTAGATATACAAAATCAATGAAATTGAATTTTAGTTTTTTTTTTAAATGTATTAATTTTTCATTTTTTAGGACTATTTGTGATTTCAGAAGAAAGGTAAAATTTATGCTTATATCCTGTTTTAAACTTGTGTAATTTTAATTATTTTCTATATTCAGGTGCAGAGCGTATTTGTATTTGTACAATGTGATAAAAAAATCTTTTGACAATTAAAATGTTGTTTGGATACTTAGTAACACATAACAAAGCAGAAAAATCTCTTCCCGGCTAGAATTTATTTGGTAAGAAATGTTTCTATCATTCTGTAACATCAGTGAGTTAATCATCAAAAGCACTTTAATTAATTGTCTTTTCTATAAAATAAAAACAAAGCTTGATGTAAGAATTTAATTTGATATCAAGCTCCAAAATGTAATTAGCAAAGAAACTAAAAAATTGAAAACCCTGCAACTGCAATATTGGAAATTATTTCCAAAATTTATTTAAAAAAAATCATAACTGGCAATCTGCAGCCAAAAACCTTGAATAATCTCTAAAATGCCAAAAATTCTTAAAAATATGAGAACATCAGGAAAATTGTATGATTCAATATTCATTAAAAAACAGCAAAATTATAGAGTAAAAAAACAGTGAGTTAATCTTCAAAAGCACTTCAATTAATTGCCTTTTCTATAAAATAAAAACAAACTTTGGTTTAAGAATTTAGTTTGATATCAAGCTCCAAAATGTAATTAGCAAAGAAACTAAAAAATTGAAAACCCCGCGAAAATAGCGCATATTCTAAAAATTGCAACTGTAATATTGGAAATTATTCCCAAAATTTATTTAAAAAAAATCATATAATTGGAAATCGGCAGCCAAAAGTCTTGAAAAAATCTCTAAAATGCCAAAAATTCTTAAAAATATGCGAACATCAGAAAAATTGCATGATTCAATATTGATTAAAAGACAGCAAAATTATAGAGTAAAAAAACTTAAATATCATTTCCATTGTGAAAAGTAAACTTTCATTAAAAACTATTTTGTATTTGGAATAAAAATTTCAAATGCTTTTGTATTTCAAATACCTACTTTCCACAAATTTATATATAGCTACTAGATTACATTATCCAATTGGATAATTTAATGTGGGCTTAATTAAAATGTATTTTAAGAATAGTTCGCAATTCATCAAATATTTTTAAACAATCAGTTCCTATCGTATACATACATATGAACTTTGGATTTTTAGATTGGAATGTTTGGGGAAAATTTCCAAAACATTTGTAAAGCGTAGCGATAATAGTTCGCGAGCTGTACCGCGTCTAAAAATAGTATATGCATACATATTTGTATTTAATTTTTGTTTGCATATTTTCGTATTTTTCCCAATTCAACATATACAAAATTATAACTTAAGATCTTAGGAAATAAAAAATTCACTTCTTCATATTCACATAAAATTAAATGGTCTTACATTCATTAAAAACACCTAAGAAATCATAGTTTTGCGGAATATCGCATTGTCGATAGCACGCACTACGGAATTGGACGCGGATTAATGGTAAAATATTACGAAAATAAGCCGAATTATGGGTTGGATTTGAGTGCAAAAAGCTTTCTGCGATTTTATCGTAATTTTTCATATTAAGATCTCTGTCTTACTTAGTAAACGCAGAAGAAGATTTAAATTAAAAATGTTTTTAATTAAATCCATCTGTTTTCTTGGCAGGCTGAATATAAATGACCGAATTCGTATTTTTTAAATCAATTGAGGTTGAAATTCGATTGTGTTTCTATATCAGAATTATACAGGTTATATTAAACCAAAACCTTTATCGCCTGGTCCAACCGCAATAAAGATAAGTAAATGCAAAAGTTAACAAAATTTTAAAAAGACAACTATCAGAATACCACTAGTTTAAATACATACGTATATCATACGAGTTTCAAAGAAAAAATTAAATTAAAATAATGAATTAAAATATGTTGTTAAATTTTTTCTTACACCGTCAAGCTATCTTTATTTTTGGTGTTATTATTATAATTTATCAAATAAAAACGTCGACAACTTACTGAATTCATTATATAATTATTTTATCACTGTACAAAATCCTATCTGATAACATATTGGATATTTTTGAAAAATAAAACTTTTATCGTTCATAAAATGAAAAAAACGCGAAAATTAAAAAAAATTTATTATAAATAGATTGTGCCTGGTTTTTTAAATAAATTGTGGAACAAACTTTTTCAAATAAAAAGTAATAAATAAAAACAACTAAAATGTATCGAAAATTCTAAAAAAAATTGCATTTTGTAGTGTTCAGGATCCGAAACCGTGTAGGATACGGTTTCAAATCCTGAACAACCAATTATTATTTTTTTTAATTGTTGATACTTTTTAGTTATTTTTATTACTTTTACTTCTTATTTGAAAAAGTTCGTTTTTTAAAGAATTTTTATTAGCTTTAAATTATTTTCAATATGAAGATAATATTGGAACATTTTAATCATTAGACTAACAGATTTAAGTAATAGTTGGCGATTTTTTAAATCAATTTTGGGAGAATTTCTTCATTATTAAATCTTTTCTTACGTTTCAAATCATTTCTTTGTTTAGTCGAAGACCACTGGCTTTTTGATAAAGACATTGAAACACTTCTTGGATGTGTGTTATATAAGTGCTAATAAGGGGATGTTAATATTTTTATAATGCACCCCAGGCAAAAAAGTGTTACAAATTTGTTACTAAATTCATAATTTATGGTTGACGTCATAAACGCAGTTTGCAAAGCAACACTAGAATGCCTTGTAAACTCATGCTTCCAGTGTTGCTTTGCAAGCTGTGTTTATGAAATCAGCCTATACTATGAAATAGAGATTAGAACCAATAATGCGTGATCGTGATTAATTTTTTGTTTCCATCACGTGGGGGTGCGTCCCTGTGGCGGTGAGTGGCATTTTTTTTGCTTTAATGTAATTTTTTCCATTCAAATTATTTTTTTTATATTTTTTTTCGTATTTCGTGGGCGTGAATTTTTGTGATTGTGACTTCTTTCGTCACTCCATACTATGGTGAAGGGTATATAAGATTCGGCACAGCCGAATATATCTCTCTTACTTGTTTATTAAATATTTTACTTGGCCGACGATTCTGCTACGACGCACAGTGGCTGAAAATCGTTTTTCATTGGCCAAAAGTCTTTTTTTTTTGGTCACCGATTTTTTAAATTTTTACGCCCTTTTGTAGCTAATATATCCAGATTAAGGTAGCCAAAAAATTAGGATAAACTATTGATAATTGTGAGCGTGGCATGCTGTCAAACTCAACGGTTTTTTTAATTTCAGAAAAAGGTGTTTTTCTTTTGTTTTTTATAAAAAATAAATGGTTACTACTCGCAAGCTATCATCGATAATGGCCTGCGGTCTTTTTTATAATGTTGGTAGGATTATAGTCTTTAGTTGTTGTAAGTGGTCACAGCTCTAGCGTTTAATATTAGGGGCGCTACGGAATATTTATGAAACTACTATATTTTTCTCAAATTTAAACTTTAGTGGAGTAGAACTTCTAGGGAACAAAGAGGAACAAGAAACGTATACCACCCGGAGAAAGGTGAAAGTGTCTTCTTTAACGCTATATATACTTTTGCACCCGTGACGAGCCGTGTGTAGAACACTTTTTTCATTTTAATGAAATTACTCCAAAGTACTCGTATACAATGGTGTATATAATTTTCACTTTTTTGCCTAAAAGTTTATGTTTTTTTACTTTAGACTACGTAAAACTAAAAAAATTAAATATAATACCTGCGAAAGGGTTTAATGGATTTGTTTTGATCAGCCAAAAATTGGTAATAAAATTATCACAAATAATCACAAAATTCTACAGTAAACATATGATCTCTTTCGAAATTTACCTGTTATCAAATGTTAGGGTCAACCAAAGTCATAAGCAATTTTATAACAATAATCGGGACATTAAACCACTAAAGATAAAAAACAACCCAACAACAACAACAAATATTGGCGAGATACACAATCATTTTTACCTGATATTAAGGTCTGGACAACATGAGCAGTTTTGTGCAATTTAAGCACTACCTGCTATGAAATTAAAGATCAATGTGTGAATAACATGTATCTAAAAATTTATAAAACTACGGATTCTATAAGGGATTACTCAGTAATAAGTTAATCCTCTAGGTGTACGGGTAAAACATAACAGACGCAAATAAAAATATTCAAAAAAATATGGAGAGCTTCAGTTATAAAGAACTGGCGGAAGACTATTTTAGAAACAAAAACCAGGAAGATGTTCTTAGTTACGTTAAAATAAAATTAAACTTAAATTCGTGTAGCACCGAAATGCAAGAGCAATTATCTAATTTCGTCAAAGCACTAAAAAAACGCTAAAAAGAAGTTCGCTACAGTAAACCAAACTTTTATATAAAAAGTGCAAACTGGTTAGAGGGCCAACTTACTGTCGCAAGGTAAGGCTGGAAGACCACGCAAATCATTGGACAACTGCAGCGATAGATCTAAGAGGCGGAAACTTAAAGATATCAACGATGCAATTGGTTGTACAAATATAAAAGAATCTTTCCTACATCAATTACGATCACAGAACCAATTAACAAAAGTGGATATCATTGAAAAAGTTGTTAAAGCTAGTCCAGTGAGAACAAAACGGATTCTTAAAAATATACCAACTCCGAGTGATGCAATACAGTACACAAATGAGGAGGCATTAGCATTATTTCTGGATTTGAAATTAACAAAACAGCAATATATTAAGCTCAGACTGCGTGCGATTGAAAAAGGTTCAAATATGTATCCAGCATATCATTACATAACCGCTGCTAAAATGGACTGTTTGCCATCAAAGGACACTATTACAATCACACCAATTTCGGCAGAGGTACAACTACAATCTCTACTAGATCACACAGCAGAACGCTTGCTACAATGAATAACAGGAAATGAGTTAAAGAAATATGGAAACACAAAGTTAAGTCTTTTTTGTAAATGGGGATGTGATGGTTCTTGGGGACAAAAATAATACAAACAAGTTGTATGTGAAAATATTTCGGACTCGGATATGTTCATGGTATCATTTGTACCATTGCGATTGAAAAAGATTTTGGAAGATTCAGAGCCTTCGACTAGTACAACGCAAACAATGGATATTTTGAAAAATGAGACACCATCTTCTACGAAATACTGCAGGCCAATCAAATTTGAATTCAAAAAGAAACTCATGATGCCATTAACAAAGAAGTTATTGATATCAAGGCCCAAATTGCAACACTACAGCCATTACAATTTCAGTTAGATGGGCAGCAAATTGAAGTAAGCTACCAATTAGTGCTGACAATGATAGATGGAAAACTAGGTCACGCTTTGACTAACACGAAGGCATTATATGCCAAACAACATCAACCCCATTAAACCAAATCCCGACAAAATCATTAGATAATACCGATGCATGTGAATTTGGATTATCACCACTACATGCAAGAATACGACTTATGGAACACATACTAAAAATCAGTTATGATTTGGATTTCGGGTCTTCAGGATCAATAAGAAACAACGAAACCAACAAAGAGTTAAGAAGTTCAAAAAAGAAACATGTTCAAGATGAATATCGCAAATTTGGATTGATTATAGATCAGCCAAAACAAGGGTCAGGCAATACAAATGATGGCAATACCGCAAGAAAATTCTTTTCAGATCCAGAAACAGCATCTGAAATAACAGGAGTGGATTTGAACCTTATTTTTAGATTTAAAATAATCCTAGAAGTACTTGCGTGCAATAAAGAAATTGACTCTAGAAAATTTGGAGATTATGCTAAGGAAACTGCAAAAATATATACAACCAACTACCCATGGAGAAATATGTCTGCAACAGTTCACAAAATCCTTTATCATGGAGAAGATGTCATTAAATATCATTTGGTGCCACTTGGAGATCTATCAGAGGAGGCTCAGGAAAAAAGGAACAAGGATTACAATACTAGAAAAATTTCACGAAATTCAACAAATGAAGATCTATTTAATATATTATTGGCAACGTCAGATCCGTTTATCTCCAGTATTCGAAATCAATGGAAAGTGGAACATCGGGATTTAGATGAAGCCAAAAAACTACTAAAGAACAGAGATAGCACAGAACAAAATATGGAATATTTGCAATCAATATTTGAGTCAAATGAATAATGATTATAATTGCCTTTCATTGTTATTTAAGTACGAAAAACATAGTATTAGTAAAAAATTATAATAAACAGAACCTACCATTGTTACAAATGCTATTAAAATTTATTGAAGTTTTATTTTTAAAATGTTTTTAAAATTATCAAATTTAAATTTTTCTGTAGTAATAGCAATATTTTTAGATAATATTATTAACGTTTTTTTTTAAGTGTAACTATTCTTTGAGTGTAAACAAATTTGCAAATTTGTCAGCAAAAAATTTTTAATTTTTCTGTAATAGCAAAATCTCCAGTTGATTTTACTATTTTTTTAAGTGTAACATTAAAAAAATTCCATTATTACAAAAAATATTTATAATTATTATTATTTTCCAAATATGCAATTTTTTAATAAATAAAAAAATAATAAACCCATATTTCACTCTAAAAGTTAAAAAAATTCAAAAGTTCAACTTTGATCTAGAATTCCTTAAAAAGTCCTCAATCAATTTTAATGTATTTTAAAACTGAGTCAAGCTGAACTAAATATCTATCCATTAAAATAAAAATTACTTCAATATTTTGATCGGTTCCAAAGTTACAGAATTTTGGCAAATGAAAAACGATTTTCAGCCACTGAGCGCCGTGATAAAAGACTACAAGAAACCGGCTAATGCACAAGAGCTTAAAAGATTCATTGGCATGATGAGCTTTTACAGAAAGTTTTTGCCACACACAGTGGAGTACCAGAGTCTTACAAAACATGATTACGGGTAACAAAAAGAACGACAAAACCGCTGCAAATTAGAATTGTCAAATGCCACGTTATTAGCTCATCCCGTTCCTGGTGTAGAATTGGTCATTTACGTCGACGCATCAGACAGTGCCGTGGGAGCAGCGCTCCATCAAAAGGTCAATGGGATGATGAAACCCTTAGCTTTCTACTCCAAAAAGCTGAAATTTTTTTGCGTAATCAAGGTACGTCAAATAATTCCCTTCTATTAAAAAGTTTACATGTTTTAGGATGTAACGAACAAATAGTTTGCGATACATCTACTTCGCGTATTCGGCCTTTCATTCCTAAGAAATTTGGTCGACAAATCTTTAACAAGCTACATAACCTAGCTCACCCTGGAATACGTGGTACAACTTTACTCGTGACTTCAAGATTTTGCTGGCCTAGCATGAAGAAAGGCGTCGCCAATATGGTCAAAACATGCTTACCATGCCAGCGATATAAAATACAACGTCACACGCAATCGACACCTAGCATGTACGAGCCTCCTCGCGAACGGTTTTCGCATATTAATATCGATATTGTCGGCCCATTTCCTTTGTGTGAGGGGCAGCGATATTGCTTTACAATCATCGACAGGTTTACACGATGGCCAGAGGCTATCCCAATACCTGATATGTCAGCTGAAACGATTGCGAAGGCCTTAGTGACCCATTGGATATCCAGATTTGGAGTCCCACAACGGATAACGTCTGATAGAGGCAAACAATTTGAGTGCTCAGTTTTCGCCGAGCTAATGCACACGATTGGTGCAACTCATTTACGAACGACAGCTTACCATCCGCAAGCGAACGGCCTTGTAGAAAGATGGCACAGAACACTTAAGTCGGCCATTTTATATCATGACTCATCGAGATGGGTTTACCACCTTCCAACAATTCTACTCGGCCTTCGTGTTGTATACAAACCAGACATAAAAGCATCGCCACCTTAAAAATTCCAGGAGAATTTTTTTCCAGTAGTATACCAAGAAAAAGTTCTAGCGATTTCGTAGCAGAATTTCGAAATTCAATGAAGAAACTACAGCGAACACAAACATTGCATCACTCTACAAAGGAAACATTTTTTTCAAAAAACCTTCAGTCGTCTACACACGTTTTTATCCGAAACGACTCAATTCGTCCCTCGCTTACACATCCGTATGATGGCCCGTTTATGGTTTTAAAACGCTTCAGCAAATATTTCACGATAGTGGTGCGCGGACGAAAGACAAACATTAGCATTGATCGCTTAAAACCTTGTTTTCTTCCAGCTTTAGAAGTTTTGAGTCACGCTGAACCACAAACAATAGAGCCTACGTCAATTGACATTGTACCCATCACACCACATATTGTTGAAAGTGACTTCCATCAATTTTTAAACCACGGTTCATCAGTACGAAATGACCACAGCAATGTCACACATGCCTGTAGCTCATCAGACCGACTTACCGGTACCGACGCATTAACCTCCCTGTTAGATTCCGATGACCTTTTTTCAGCGAGGGGAGTAGGCTTGCCAGATCTAATTTGTCAAAAAGCTTGACATTGACCAAAAAAAAACTTGATTTTGAAAAAAAAACTTGACAAATAAAAACACTCATACTAAATATATAAAAGAGCTTTTTAGTTTTTAAAGAAGAACTTCTGGATAATTATTATTGGGAAAATACGAATTGAATTTCAACTTTTACTCGTAAAAACAATTTTGCTTAGAGTTTTTAGCTAGTCTATAATAAATAAATAATAATTTTCATAAATAACTTGACAATTCTTCAAACACATAAGTTTTATTAAAAAAAACAATGAAAAACCGCCTGTATTATTCCACCATGGGATTATCAAGTCGGCTAAGCTGATAGAAGGATGCCGCGCCGGTAAAACCCCGGCTCAAGCCGAATCGCCGCCGCCGCCGACGAAAAGTCCACGACTTGCTTCTCTGGTTCAATGTTGTCAATTTACTAGTGTTGAGTAATAGGGTAAATATCAGTGTTGGTACTTTTATAATAATTGTACAGAAAGTTATAGTTATTTTTTAAACTATAATTGCAGAAAAAAATATGTATCATATTAGTCCTTAGTTCTATTGATAGTAAAAATATGGGCTTTAGATTTGTTTTTTAGAAATATACACATACTTTTTTTAAGTATTATTACATAGCTAGAATAAATTTGAGAAAAAAAAATAACTTACAAAAAAGCTTGACAAATCACTTTTTCACTTGACACTTGACGCGCATTAAAAAACTTGACAATCAGGCCAAATCAGGCCCTTCTGGCAACCCTAGAGGGGAGTAATGTGGCACCCTGTCACTACCAACTATCAAACTACCTATTACCTGCATAACCAGTATTGGAAATGCAAAATGGCATGCTCATGTAAAAACGACTTTTACATAGGCATCGAGAACAATCGACCCATTTTTCCTGCCGGCTTCGATTGAAACAACACCTACTTTTTGTCGCAAATAATTCAACTATATTTTTCACATTTTATTTCTTTTTTTATCATTAACGTAATTTAATAAAATAATATTTAAGTTTAAATTTAGACACGACGAGTTTTTTATTTTAAACAATTGGGAAAGAATAACCAACGATTCTCCCAAGATGTCATTAAATATCATTTGGTGCCACTTGGAGATCTATCAGAGGAGGCTCAGGAAAAAAAGAACAAGGATTACAGATTTTTAGAGAGCACAATACTAGAAAAATTTCCCGAAATTCAACAATTGAAGATCTATTTAATATATTATTGGCAACGTCAGATCCGTTCATCTCCTGTATTCGAAATCAATGGAAAGTGGAACATCGGGATTTAGATGAAGAAGGTTTTAGACTAAAGAACAGAAATAGCACAGAACAAAATATGGAATATTTGCAATCAATATTTAAGTCAAATGAATAATAATTATAATTGCCTTTCATTGTTGTTTAAGTACGAAAAACATAGTATTAGTAAAAAATAATAATAAACAGAACCTACCATTGTTACAAATGCTATTAAAATTTATTGCAGTTTTTATTTTTAAAATGTATTTTAAAATTATCAAATTTGACAGCAAAAAATAATAATTTTTTCTGTATTAATAGCAATATTTTTAGATAATATTATTAACGTTTTTTTTAAGTGTAACTATTCTTTGAGTGTAAACAAATTTGCAAATTTGACAGCAGAAAATTTTTAATTTTTCTGTAATAATAGCAAAGTATCCAGTTGATTTTACTATTTTTTTAGTGTAAAAATTTTTTAAGTGTAACGTTAAATAAATTCGATTATTACAAAAAATATTTATAATTATTCATTTCCAAATATTCAATTTTTTAATAAATAAAAAAATAATAAACACATATTACACTCTAAAAGTTAAAAAAAATTCAAAAGTTCAACTTTGACCTAGAATTCCTTAAAAAGTCCTCAATCAATTTTAATGTAATTAAAACTGAGTCAGGCTGAACTGAATATCTATCCATTAAAATAAAAATTACTTCAATATTTTGATCGGTTTAAAAGTTACAGAATTTTGTCCAATGAAAAAGGATTTTCAGCCACTGTGCGTAGTTGGTTAAAAACGTATTTCCAATGTTTATTCATTTACTTAAGAACTATTCTTAAAATAGTATAAATTTCATAATTACATTACCAAGAAAGAGTGATAGGTCCCAAACCGGTCACCGCGTCATACAGCAGGAGAGAGAACTCGCTTTCCGGTCCTCTATGGGTTTGGCTAGGCTAGCCTCTCACCAACTCGTTCGTAGTCACCGACTGGTACGGCAGCAGTGTTTGTGGAGGCCAGTGGTAGTGCGAACGATACCACTGCTCTCAATCCACGCGGGTCGCCTCAAGGATCAATATTTGCAACGGGTAAGCCCTGAATACAACGTCCGCCTCCCAGGCCTTCACTTGAGAGCAAGTAGTTACCAGGTTTCTCTAGCTACCGTATACTACAAGATGCGATCCGTCTAGTTAATAAACTAGCTCTTATCACATGACAAGCTGCTGGCCAACTGCCTCTTGTTTCGCAATTGCTCGCCTTTTATACTGTTTTTGGCGGACACACAGAGATACACACACAGGAATACCTGTACAAAGTACTGAAAATATTTCCAGTTCTTGTAGTTTGCAGTGGAGTAAGGGAAAATACTTTACATAGAAATTAATTTTATTGATCGTAAAATACCTAAAATAAGATACATGTATTCATTCATAAATACATACATTTATAGAAAAAATTATAACGAAAGAAGATACAAGGCAAATAATTAATATTAGGATAATAATTAAAAAAAAAATACTTCAGGATTGTTGCAGCAAAAACGAGCCGGGTGTCTTTGGTCGCCACATGAAGATTCCGTGCTATGGAGTTTGTTGTTAGCCATGCCATAGAGTAAAGTGGATTTAACACATGCATTAAATATTCTAATTTTCGTTTTCTGGGATGATCGCCATTCGCGCTTTATACAGTCGATGTTGTACGTCTACTTCCACTCCCCCATGTAGGTATGCATATTTATATCAATGGGGTCATGATTACGTGTAACTTCTGCCATGATGCTGATTTCTTGGAACTGTTATTTCCATATTGAAATTTGAGCATCTGCTTTCGTTAGTAATTTACCACTATTATTTTTTACGTGATTTCTTAAGTGGTTGGTTGGTTAGTGTTTCAATAATTAGTTGCAATTGTCTCATATTGTTTGCACCTGCGATATTTTCGGCTTCTTTGCAGTTGATTCCAAAAAATTCATTTCATCTTTACGTGCGCATCTTTTTACCTCTTTTTGAAAGACATATTAGTGGGATTTTAAACTGGCATCAGTCAGTTATTATTTTTTTAAATTACCTCTTTGTTGTATGAGGTCCAATGTATTATCAGAGATTTTTTTCTGTAATATTTATGAATTCGTTACATGCGTCCTTTATGTATTAGGGCCGTTACTCAATATCCTCCCTCTTATATTTTTTTAATTAGATTTTTAAAGTTGCAACCACCAAATCGTGGTCTGTGTACATACATAAAAATTATAACGGAATGCTCAAAACAACTTGTCTTGTTAAAGTTTATTAAGTAAAAACCTAAATATCCAAATCTACAAGTTGTTTTTATAGAACAATCATTGACGATTGCTGATTGCAGTTACTGCAATCAACGATTATTCGTAATATATTTCTCTTAAAAATAAAAAGAGTTTAACTATGTATCGCTTTATCTTAATAGTCGAAAGAGGAGGGTAAGTATGTTGCGAATAACTCTTTATAAACTCAAACAAGTATTCGAGATTCAAATTACAAGAATGAATAAACACTTTGCAAACAATCATTCATAAACAAAAATAACTATTCGAGATTTAAATTACAAGAATGAACAAACACTTTACGAATAATCATTTATAAACAAAAATGATTATTCGAGATTCAAATTACAACTGGATATTTATTCATATTAGTCATAATAATGTCGTTGGGTAAAACTCATACATATCTGCAATGCGTATAGTACGAACATCCATTAGTGAGCTTCCCCATCTGTGGCGTATACAGATATAGTTAGTTTGTTTTTTGGTGATACAGTCCAGGTATATTTGTGTGTTTTTATGTGTTAAAATTTATCCTCCAATTACAAGGTTACATGTTTTACAAAGTTCAATAACGCGTTCACAACAATTATTTCTCACTCACATGGCTCAGATCCGCATTATAACTTCCTATTTTTGCATTAAAGTTACCAGGTAGTACTAAAATGTCGCGGTGTAATTTGTTTGTTGTTGCAACGAGTACGTCCTAGCAGGCGTCTTTGGATGTATCATCAGCGTCTTCTGTAGGAGCGTAGCATTGTGTAATAGTGACGTAGTTTTTTTTAAGTTGCTGTAGAAGAGTGCTATTATAATATCATTTATTGAATTTCACGAGCTAAGTGAAAGCCGTCGACGAAAAACGTCACGGTCATGTAACGATTACGACAGTAAGAATAAGGGTGAATATGTCATTGAAGAAGCTGCAAACGTTGGTTAACCGAAGTGGAACATTTTCCATACGTCGATGCCAAATGATCGGCATGTTTGCAGCACCATATACGGCTCTTGTTGGCCTAACGAGTCCATGTGTCGGTATATTCAGGGTAAGGGCATAGCGAATTCTTCATAGACTATAGGATGTACATTCAAGGGCGTCAACTTTTTGGCTCTGAGTCCATGATTCTGCGTTCGGGCTGTGTGGATTGAAGCATTATCGTGCTGAAAATGTCACTTTAGATGTACAAACAAGTTATGACCGTAGGGAAAAGCCGATTTGAAAACGCTGTTCATCATTTTTCTGATGTACATTAGTTGTTGTTAGACTGTTTAAGTGTATGCTAATGAATATCACAGCGCCTTCCTGCGTTGGCGTCGCACAGTGGCTGAAAATCGTTTTTCATTGGCCAAAATTCTGTAACTTTTGAACCGATCAAAATATTGATCGATATTTATTTTATTGGATAGATATTTAGTTCAGCTTGACTCAGTTTAAATTACATTAAAATTGATTGAGGACTTTTTAAGGAATTCTAGGTCAAAGTTGAACTTTTGAATTTTTTTAACTTTTAGAGTGAAATAATATTGGTTTATTATTTTTTTATTTATTAAAAAATTTAATATTTGGAACTTAATAATAATTATAAATAGTTTTTGTAATAATGGAATTTTTTTAATGTTACACTTAAAAAAAATTTTACACTGAAAAAAATAGTAAAATCAACTGGAGATTTTGCTATTACAGAAAAATTAAAAATTTTTTGCTTACAAATTTGCAAATTTATTTACACTCAAAGAATAGTTACACTTAAAAAAACGTTAATAATATTATCTAAAAATATTGCTATTACTACAGAAAAATTTATTATTTTTTTGCTGTCAAATTTGATAATTTTAAAAACATTTTAAAAATAAAAACTGCAATAAATTTTAATAGCATTTGTAACAATTGTAGGTTCTGTTTATTATTATTTTTTACTAATACTATGTTTTTCGTACTTAAATAACAATGAAAGGCAGTTATAGTTATTATTCATTTTACTCAAATATTGATTGCAAATATTCCATATTTTGTTCTGTGCTATCTCTGTCCTTTAGTAGTTTTTTGGCTTCTTCATCTAAATCCCGATGTTCCACTTTCCATTGATTTCGAATACTGGAGATAAACGGATCTGACGTTACCAATAATATATTAAATAGATCTTCATTTGTTGAATTTCGTGAAATTTTTCTAGTATTGTAATCCTTGTTCCTTTTTTCTCTGATAGATGTCCAAGTGGCACCAAATGATATTTAATGACATCTTCTCCATGATAAAGGATTTTGTGAACTGTTGCAGACATATTTCTCCATGGGTAGTTGGTTGTATATATTTTTGCAGTTTCCTTAGCATAATCTCCAAATTTTCTAGAGTCAATTTCTTTATTGCACGCAAGTACTTCTAGGATTATTTTAAATCTGAAAATAAGGTTCAAATCCACTCCTGTTATTTCAGATGCTGTTTCTGGATCTGAAAAGAATTTTCTTGCGGTATTGCCATCATTTGTATTGCCTGACCCTTGTTTTGGCTGATCTATAATCAATCCAAATTTGCGATATTCATCTTGAACATGTTTCTTTTTTGAACTTCTTAACTCTTTGTTGGTTTCGTTGTTTCTTATTGATCCTGAAGACCCGAAATCCAAATCATAACTGATTTTTAGTATGTGTTCCATAAGTCGTATTCTTGCATGTAGTGGTGATAATCCAAATTCATATGCATCGGTATTATCTAATGATTTTGTCGGTATTTGGTTTAATTGGGCTGATGTTGCTTGGCATATAATGCAGCTGGATGCAGCCTTCGTGTTAGTCAAAGCGTGACCTAGTTTTCCATCTATCATTGTCAGCACTAATTGGTAGCTTACTTCAATTTGCTGCCCATCTAACTGTAATTGTAATGGCTGTAGTGTTGCAATTTGGGCCTTGATATCAATAACTTCTTTGTTAATGGCATCATGAGTTTCTTTTTTGAATTCAAATTTGATTGGCCTGCAGTATTTCGTAGAAGATGGTGTCTCATTTTTCCAAATATCCATTGTTTGCGTTGTACTAGTCGAAGGCTCTGAATCTTCCAAAATCTTTTTCAATCGCAATGGTACAAATAATACCATGAACATATCTGAGTTCGAAATATTTTCACATACAACTTGTTTGTATTGTTTTTGTCCCGAAGAACTATCACATCCCCATTTACAAAAAAGAATTAACTTTGTGTTTCCATATTTCTTTAACTCATTTCCTGTTAATGATTGTAGCAAGCGTTCGGCTGTGTGATCAAGTAGAGATTGTAGTTGTACCTCTGCCGAAATTGGTGTGATTGTAATAGTGTTCTTTGATGGCAAACAGTTCATTTTAGCAGCGGTTATGTAATGATATGCTGGACACATATTTGAACCTTTTTAAATCGCACGCAGTCTGAACTTAATATATTGCTGTTTTGTTAATTTCAAATCCAGAAATAATGCTAATGCCTCCTCATTTGTGTACTGTATTGCATCACTCGGAGTTGGTATATTTTTAAGAATCCGTTTTGTTCTCACTGGACTAGCTTTAACAACTTTTTCAATGATATCCACTTTTGTTAATTAGTTCTGTGATCGTAATTGATGTAGGAAATATTCTTTTATATTTGTACAACCAATTGCATCGTTGATATCTTTAAGTTTCCGCCTCTTAGACCTATCGCTGCAGTTGTCCAATGATTTGCGTGGTCTTCCAGCCTTATCTTGCTTTGCTGTTTCTGCAGCGACAGTAAGTTGGCCCTCTAACCAGTTTGCACTTTTCATATAAAAGTTTTGTTTACTGTAGCGAACTTCTTTGTAGCGTTTTTTAGTGCTTTGACGAAATTAGATAATTGCTCTTGCATTTCGGTGCTACACGAATTTAAGTTTAATTTTATTTTAACGTAACTAAGAACATCTTCCTGGTTTTTGTTTCTAAAATACTCTTCCGCCTTTGGATGTATCATCAGCGTCTTCTGTAGGAGCGTAGCATTGTGTAATAGTGACGTAGTTTTTTTTAAGTTGCTGTAGAAGAGTGCTATTATAATATCATTTATTGAATTTCACGAGCTAAGTGAAAGCCGTCGACGAAAAACGTCACGGTCATGTAACGATTACGACAGTAAGAATAAGGGTGAATATGTCATTGAAGAAGCTGCAAACGTTGGTTAACCGAAGTGGAACATTTTCCATACGTCGATGCCAAATGATCGGCATGTTTGCAGCACCATATACGGCTCTTGTTGGCCTAACGAGTCCATGTGTCGGTATATTCAGGGTAAGGGCATAGCGAATTCTTCATAGACTATAGGATGTACATTCAAGGGCGTCAACTTTTTGGCTCTGAGTCCATGATTCTGCGTTCGGGCTGTGTGGATTGAAGCATTATCGTGCTGAAAATGTCACTTTAGACGTACAAACAAGTTATGACCGTAGGGAAAAGCCGATTTGAAAACGCTGTTCATCATTTTTCTGATGTACATTAGTTGTTGTTAGACTGTTTAAGTGTATGCTAATGAATATCACAGCGCCTTCCTGCGTTGGCGTCGCACAGTGGCTGAAAATCGTTTTTCATTGGCCAAAATTCTGTAACTTTTGAACCGATCAAAATATTGATCGATATTTATTTTATTGGATAGATATTTAGTTCAGCTTGACTCAGTTTAAATTACATTAAAATTGATTGAGGACTTTTTAAGGAATTCTAGGTCAAAGTTGAACTTTTGAATTTTTTTAACTTTTAGAGTGAAATAATATTGGTTTATTATTTTTTTATTTATTAAAAAATTTAATATTTGGAACTTAATAATAATTATAAATAGTTTTTGTAATAATGGAATTTTTTTAATGTTACACTTAAAAAAATTTTACACTGAAAAAAATAGTAAAATCAACTGGAGATTTTGCTATTACAGAAAAATTAAAAATTTTTTGCTTACAAATTTGCAAATTTATTTACACTCAAAGAATAGTTACACTTAAAAAAACGTTAATAATATTATCTAAAAATATTGCTATTACTACAGAAAAATTTATTATTTTTTTGCTGTCAAATTTGATAATTTTAAAAATAAAAACTGCAATAAATTTTAATAGCATTTGTAACAATTGTAGGTTCTGTTTATTATTATTTTTTACTAATACTATGTTTTTCGTACTTAAATAACAATGAAAGGCAGTTATAGTTATTATTCATTTTACTCAAATATTGATTGCAAATATTCCATATTTTGTTCTGTGCTATCTCTGTCCTTTAGTAGTTTTTTGGCTTCTTCATCTAAATCCCGATGTTCCACTTTCCATTGATTTCGAATACTGGAGATAAACGGATCTGACGTTACCAATAATATATTAAATAGATCTTCATTTGTTGAATTTCGTGAAATTTTTCTAGTATTGTAATCCTTGTTCCTTTTTTCTCTGATAGATGTCCAAGTGGCACCAAATGATATTTAATGACATCTTCTCCATGATAAAGGATTTTGTGAACTGTTGCAGACATATTTCTCCATGGGTAGTTGGTTGTATATATTTTTGCAGTTTCCTTAGCATAATCTCCAAATTTTCTAGAGTCAATTTCTTTATTGCACGCAAGTACTTCTAGGATTATTTTAAATCTGAAAATAAGGTTCAAATCCACTCCTGTTATTTCAGATGCTGTTTCTGGATCTGAAAAGAATTTTCTTGCGGTATTGCCATCATTTGTATTGCCTGACCCTTGTTTTGGCTGATCTATAATCAATCCAAATTTGCGATATTCATCTTGAACATGTTTCTTTTTTGAACTTCTTAACTCTTTGTTGGTTTCGTTGTTTCTTATTGATCCTGAAGACCCGAAATCCAAATCATAACTGATTTTTAGTATGTGTTCCATAAGTCGTATTCTTGCATGTAGTGGTGATAATCCAAATTCATATGCATCGGTATTATCTAATGATTTTGTCGGTATTTGGTTTAATTGGGCTGATGTTGCTTGGCATATAATGCCTTCGTGTTAGTCAAAGCGTGACCTACTTTTCCATCTATCATTGTCAGCACTAATTGGTAGCTTACTTCAATTTGCTGCTGGTTATGTAATGATATGCTGGATATATATTTGAACCTTTTTAAATCGCACGCAATCTGAACTTAATATATTGCTGTTTTGTTAATTTCAAATCCAGAAATAATGCTAATGCCTCCTCATTTGTGTACTGTATTGCATCACTCGGAGTTGGTATACTTTTGGTTTTGTTCTCAGTGGACTAGCTTTAACAACTTTTTCAATGATATCCACTTTTGTTAATTGGTTCTGTGATCGTAATTGATGTGGAAAGATTCTTTTATATTTGTACAACCAATTGCATCGTTGATATCTTTAAGTTTCCGCCTCTTAGATCTATCGCTGCAGTTGTCCAATGATTTGCGTGGTCTTCCACGCGACAAAAAGTACGTGTTGTTTCAATCGAAGCCGACAGGAAAAAAGGGTAGATTGTTCTCGATGCCTATGTAACAGTCGTTTTTATATGTGCATGCCATTTTGCATTTGCAATACTGGTTATACAGGTAATAGGTAGTTTGATAGTTGGTAGTGACAGGGTGCCACATTACTCCCCTCGCTGGAAAAAGGTCATCGGAATCTAACAGGGAGGTTAATGCGTCGGTACCGGTAAGTCGGTCTGATGAGCTGCAGGCATGTGTGACATTGCTGTGGTCATTTCGTACTGAAGAATCGTGGTTTAAAAATTGATGGAAGTCACTTTCAACAATATGTGGTGTGATGGGTACAATATCAATTGACGTAGGATCTATTGTTTGTGGTTCAGCGTGAATCAAAACTTCTAAAGCTGGAAGAAAACAAGGTTTTAAGCGATCAATGCTAATGTTTGTCTTTCGTCCGCGCACCACTATCGTGAAATATTTGCTGAAGCGTTTTAAAACTATAAACGGGCCATCATACGGATGTGTAAGCGAGGGACGAATTGAGTCGTTTCGGATAAAAACGTGTGTAGACGACTGAAGGTTTTTTGAAACAAATGTTTCCTTTGTAGAGTGATGCGATGTTTGTGTTGGCTGTAGTTTCTTCATTGAATTTCTAAATTCTGCTACGAAATCGCTAGAACTTTTTCTTGGTATACTACTGGAAAAAAATTCTCCTGGAATTTTTAAGGTGGTACCATACACGAGCTCTGCGGGCGATGCTTTTATGTCTGGTTTGTATACAACACGAAGGCCGAGTAGAATTGTTGGAAGGTGGTAAACCCATCTCGATGAGTCATGACATAAAATGGCCGACTTAAGTGTTCTGTGCCATCTTTCTACAAGGCCGTTCGCTTGCGGATGGTAAGCTGTCGTCCGTAAATGAGTTGCACCAATCGTTTGCATTAGCTCGGCGAGAACTGAGCACTCAAATTGTTTGCCTCTATCAGACGTTATCCGTTGTGGGACTCCAAATCTGGATTTCCAATGGGTCACTAAGGCCTTCGCAATCGTTTCAGCCGACATATCAGGTATTGGGGTAGCCTCTGGCCATCGTGTAAACCTGTCGATGATTGTAAAGCAATATCGCTGCCCCTCACACAAAGGAAATGGGCCGACAATATCGATATTAATATGCGAAAACCGTTCGCGAGGAGGCTCGTACATGCTAGGTGTCGATTGCGTGTGACGTTGTATTTTAGATCGCTGGCATGGTAAGCATGTTTTGACCATATTGGCGACGCCTTTCTTCATGCTAGGCCAGCAAAATCTTGAAGTCACGAGTAAAGTTGTACCACCTATACTATTTGTTCGTTACATCCTAAAACATGTAAACTTTTTAATAAAAGTGAATTATTTGACGTACCTTGATTACGCAAAAAAATGTTGTAGCTCTTCGTCATCAGCTTGTGCTGCTGCTAAGTCGGCAAAATTTATAATTTGTTGAGCGCCTTTATTGTTGGTAGTTATTGTTTGAACTCTACAAAGAGCGTCAGCCGTTGCATTTTCTTCTCCAGGGGTGTGACGAATGTCAGTTGTGAACTGACTAATGAAGTCAAGTTGCCTTAACCTGCGCGGTGATGCTTTTTCCATCTTTTGCTTGTAAGCAAAAATTAATGGGCGGTGATCGGTTACTACGTAACAAAGGCGTCCTTCTATAGCATAACGAAAATGACAGACAGCCTGGTAGACCGCAGTCAACTCTCGATCGTACGTTGAAAATTTTTGCTGCGTCGCTGTCAGCTTTTTGGAGTAGAAAGCTAAGGGTTTCATCATCCCATTGACCTTTTGATGGAGCGCTGCTCCCACGGCACTGTCTGATGCGTCGACGTAAATGACCAATTCTACACCAGGAACGGGATGAGCTAATAACGTGGCATTTGACAATTCTAATTTGCAGCGGTTTTGTCGTTCTTTTTGTTACCCGTAATTATGTTTTGTAAGACTTTCTGGTACTCTACTGTGTGTGGCAAAAACTTTCTGTAAAAGCTCATCATGCCAATGAATCTTTTAAGCTCTTGTGCATTAGCCGGTTTCGTGTAGTCTTTTATCACGGCGCACAGTGGCTGAAAATCGTTTTTCATTTGCCAAAATTCTGTAACTTTTGACCCGATCAAAATATTGAAGTAATTTTTATTTTAATGGATAGATATTTAGTTCAGCTTGATTCAGTTTTAATTACATTAAAATTGATTGAGGACTTTTTAAGGAATTCTAGGTCAAAGTTGAACTTTTGAATTTTTTATACTTTTAGAGTGAAATATGGGTTTATTATTTTTTTATTTATTAAAAAATTGCATATTTGGAAAATAATAATAATTATAAATATTTTTTGTAATAATGGAATTTTTTTAATGTTACACTGAAAAAAATTTTTACACTAAAAATAATAGTAAAATCAACTGGAGATTTTGCTATTACAGAAAAATTAAAAATTTCTTGCTGTCAAATTTGCAAATTTGTTTAAACTCAAAGAATAGTTACACTTAAAAAAAGAACGTTAATAATATTATTTAAAAATATTGCTATTACTACAGAAAAATTTATTATTTTTTGCTGTCAATTTTGATAATTTTAAAAACATTTTAAAAAGAAAACTGCAATAAATTTTAATAGTATTTGTATCAATGGTAGGTTCTGTTTATTATAATTTTTTACTAATACTATGTTTTTCGTACTTAAATAGAAATGAAAGGTAATTATAATTATTATTCATTTGACTCAAATATTGATTGCAAATATTCCATATTTTGTTCTGTGCTATCTCTGTTCTTTAGTAGTTTTTTGGCTTCTTCATCTAAATCCCGATGTTCCACTTTCCATTGATTTCGAATACTGGAGATAAACGGATCTGACGTTTCCAATAATATATTAAATAGATCTTCATTTGTTGAATTTCGTGAAATTTTTCTAGTATTGTAATCCTTGTTCCTTTTTTCCTGAGCCTCCTCTGATAGATCTCTAAGTGGCACCAAATGATATTTAATGACATCTTCTCCATGATAAAGGATTTTGTGAACTGTTGCAGACATATTTCTCCATGGGTAGTTGGTTGTATATATTTTTGCAATTTCCTTAGCATAATCTCCACATTTTCTAGAGTCAATTTCTTCATTGCACGCAAGTACTTCTAGGATTATTTTAAATCTGAAATTTAGGTTTAAATCCACTCCTGTTATTTCCGATGCTGTTTCTGGATCTGAAAAGAATCTTCTTGCGCTATTGCCATCATTTGTATTGCCTGACCCTTGTTTTGGCTGATCTATAATCAATCCAAATTTGCGATATTCATCTTGAACATGTTTTTTTTGAACTTCTTAACTCTTTGTTGGTTTCGTTGTTTCTTATTGATCCTGAAGACCCGAAATCCAAATCATAACTGAATTTTATTATGTGTTCCATAAGTCGTATTCTTGCATGTAGTGGTGATAATCCAAATTCATATGCATCGGTATTATCTAATGATTTTGTCGGTATTTGGTTTAATTGGGTTGATGTTGCTTGGCATATAATGCAGCTGGATGCATCCTTCGTGTTAGTCAAAGCGTGACCTAGTTTTCCATCTATCATTGTCAGCACTAATTGGTAGCTTACTTCAATTTGCTGCCCATCTAACTGTAATTGTAATGGCTGTAGTGTTGCAATTTGGGCCTTGATATCAATAACTTCTTTGTTAATGGCATCATGAGTTTCTTTTTTGAATTCAAATTTGATTGGCCTGCAGTATTTCGTAGAAGATGGTGTCTCATTTTTCCAAATATCCATTGTTTGCGTTGTACTAGTCGAAGGCTCTGAATCTTCCAAAATCTTTTTCAATCGCAATGGTACAAATAATACCATGAACATATCTGAGTCCGAAATATTTTCACATACAACTTGTTTGTATTGTTTTTGTCCCGAAGAACTATCACATCCCCATTTACAAAAAAGAATTAACTTTGTGTTTCCATATTTCTTTAACTCATTTCCTGTTAATGATTGTAGCAAGCGTTCGGCTGTGTGATCAAGTAGAGATTGTAGTTGTACCTCTGCCGAAATTGGTGTGATTGTAATAGTGTTCTTTGATGGCAAACAGTTCATTTTAGCAGCGGTTATGTAATGATATGCTGGACACATATTTGAACCTTTTTAAATCGCACGCAGTCTGAACTTAATATATTGCTGTTTTGTTAATTTCAAATCCAGAAATAATGCTAATGCCTCCTCATTTGTGTACTGTATTTCATCACTCGGAATTGGTATACTTTTGGTTTTGTTCTCACTGGACTAGCTTTAACAACTTTTTCAATGATATCCACTTTTGTTAATTGGTTTTGTGATCGTAATTGATGTAGGAAAGATTCTTTTATATTTGTACAACCAATTGCATCGTTGATATCTTTAAGTTTCCGCCTCTTAGATCTATCGCTGCAGTTGTGCAATGATTTGCGTGGTCTTCCACGCGACAAAAAGTACGTGTTGTTTCAATCGAAGCCGACAGGAAAAAAGGGTCGATTGTTCTCAATGCCTATGTAACAGTCGTTTTTACATGTGCATGCCATTTTGCATTTGCAATACTGGTTATACAGGTAATAGGTAGTTTGATAGTTGGTAGTAACAGGGTGCCACATTACTCCCCTCGCTGTAAAAAGGTCATCGGAATCTAACAGGGAGGTTAATGCGTCGGTACCGGTAAGTCGGTCTGATGAGCTGCAGGCATGTGTGACATTGCTGTGGTCATTTCGTACTGAAGAAGCGTGGTTTAAAAATTGATGGAAGTCACTTTCAAGAATATGTGGTGTGATGGGTACAATATCAATTGACGTAGGATCTATTGTTTGTGGTTCAGCGTGAATCAAAACTTCTAAAGCTGGAAGAAAACAAGGTTTTAAGCGATCAATGCTAATGTTTGTCTTTCGTCCGCGCACCACTATCGTGAAATATTTGCTGAAGCGTTTTAAAACTACAAACGGGCCATCATACGGATGTGTAAGCGAGGGACGAATTGAGTCGTTTCGGATAAAAACGTGTGTAGACGACTGAAGGTTTTTTGAAACAAATGTTTCCTTTGTAGAGTGATGCGATGTTTGTGTTGGCTGTAGTTTCTTCATTGAATTTCTAAATTCTGCTACGAAATCGCTAGAACTTTTTCTTGGTATACTACTGGAAAAAAATTCTCCTGGAATTTTTAAGGTGGTACCATACACGAGCTCTGCGGGCGATGCTTTTATGTCTGGTTTGTATACAACACGAAGGCCGAGTAGAATTGTTGGAAGGTGGTAAACCCATCTCGATGAGTCACGACATAAAATGGCCGACTTAAGTGTTCTGTGCCATCTTTCTACAAGGCCGTTCGCTTGCGGATGGTAAGCTGTCGTCCGTAAATGAGTTGCACCAATCGTTTGCATTAGCTCGGCGAGAACTGATCACTCAAATTGTTTGCCTCTATCAGACGTTATCCGTTGTGGGACTCCAAATCTGGATATCCAATGGGTCACTAAGGCCTTCGCAATCGTTTCAGCCGACATATCAGGTATTGGGGTAGCCTCTGGCCATCGTGTAAACCTGTCGATGATTGTAAAGCAATATCGCTGCCCCTCACACAAAGGAAATGGGCCGACAATATCGATATTAATATGCGAAAACTGTTCGCGAGGAGGCTCGTACATGCTAGGTGTCGATTGCGTGTGACGTTGTATTTTATATCGCTGGCATGGTAAGCATGTTTTGACCATATTGGCGACGCCTTTCTTCATGCTAGGCCAGCAAAATCTTGAAGTCACGTGTAAAGTTGTACCACGTATTCCAGGGTGAGCTAGGTTATGTAGCTTGTTAAAGATTTGTCGACCAAATTTCTTAGGAATGACAGGCCGAATACGCGAAGTAGATGTATCGCTAACTATTTGTTCGTTACATCCTAAAACATGTAAACTTTTTAATAAAAGTGAATTATTTGACGTATCTTGATTACGCAAAAAAATGTTGTAGCTCTTCGTCATCAGCTTGTGCTGCTGCTAAGTCGGCAAAATTTATAATTTGTTGAGCGCCTTTATCGTTGGTAGTTATTGTTTGAACTCTAGAAAGAGCGTCAGCCGTTGCATTTTCTTCTCCAGGGGTGTGACGAATGTCAGTTGTGAACTGACTAATGAAGTCAAGTTGCCTTAACCTGCGCGGTGATGCTTTTTCCATCTTTTGCTTGTAAGCAAAAATTAATGGGCGGTGATCGGTTACTACGTAACAAAGGCGTCCTTCTATAGCATAACGAAAATGACAGACAGCCTGGTAGACCGCAGTCAACTCTCGATCGTACGTTGAATATTTTTGCTGCGTCGCTGTCAGCTTTTTGGAGTAGAAAGCTAAGGGTTTCATCATCCCATTGACCTTTTGATGGAGCGCTGCTGCCACGGCACTGTCTGATGCGTCGACGTAAATGACCAATTCTACACCAGGAACGGGATGAGCTAATAACGTGGCATTTGACAATTCTAATTTGCAGCGGTTTTGTCGTTCTTTTTGTTACCCGTAATTATGTTTTGTAAGACTTTCTGGTACTCTACTGTGTGTGGCAAAAACTTTCTGTAAAAGCTCATCATGCCAAAGAATCTTTTAAGCTCTTGTGCATTAGCCGGTTTCGTGTAGTCTTTTATCACGGCGCACAGTGGCTGAAAATCGTTTTTCATTTGCCAAAATTCTGTAACTTTTGACCCGATCAAAATATTGAAGTAATTTTTATTTTAATGGATAGATATTTAGTTCAGCTTGATTCAGTTTTAATTACATTAAAATTGATTGAGGACTTTTTAAGGAATTCTAGGTCAAAGTTGAACTTTTGAATTTTTTATACTTTTAGAGTGAAATATGGGTTTATTATTTTTTTATTTATTAAAAAATTGCATATTTGGAAAATAATAATAATTATAAATATTTTTTGTAATAATGGAATTTTTTTAATGTTACACTGAAAAAAATTTTTACACTAAAAATAATAGTAAAATCAACTGGAGATTTTGCTATTACAGAAAAATTAAAAATTTCTTGCTGTCAAATTTGCAAATTTGTTTACACTCAAAGAATAGTTACACTTAAAAACAGAACGTTAATAATATTATTTAAAAATATTGCTATTACTACAGAAAAATTTATTATTTTTTGCTGTCAACTTTGATAATTTTAAAAACATTTTAAAAAGAAAACTTCAATAAATTTTAATAGTATTTGTATCAATGGTAGGTTCTGTTTATTATAATTTTTTACTAATACTATGTTTTTCGTACTTAAATAGAAATGAAAGGTAATTATAATTATTATTCATTTGACTCAAATATTGATTGCAAATATTCCATATTTTGTTCTGTGCTATCTCTGTTCTTTAGTAGTTTTTTGGCTTCTTCATATAAATCCCGATGTTCCACTTTCCATTGATTTCGAATACTGGAGATAAACGGATCTGACGTTGCCAATAATATATTAAATAGATCTTCATTTGTTGAATTTCGTGAAATTTTTCTAGTATTGTAATCCTTGTTCCTTTTTTCCTGAGCCTCCTCTGATAGATCTCCAAGTGGCACCAAATGATATTTAATGACATCTTCTCCATGATAAAGGATTTTGTGAACTGTTGCAGACATATTTCTCCATGGGTAGTTGGTTGTATATATTTTTGCAGTTTCCTTAGCATAATCTCCAAATTTTCTAGAGTCAATTTCTTCATTGCACGCAAGTACTTCTAGGATTATTTTAAATCTGAAATTTAGGTTTAAATCCACTCCTGTTATTTCCGATGCTGTTTCTGGATCTGAAAAGAATCTTCTTGCGCTATTGCCATCATTTGTATTGCCTGACCCTTGTTTTGGCTGATCTATAATCAATCCAAATTTGCGATATTCATCTTGAACATGTTTTTTTTTGAACTTCTTAACTCTTTGTTGGTTTCGCTGTTTCTTATTGATCCTGAAGACCCGAAATCCAAATCATAACTGAATTTTATTATGTGTTCCATAAGTCGTATTCTTGCATGTAGTGGTGATAATCCAAATTCATATGCATCGGTATTATCTAATGATTTTGTCGGTATTTGGTTTAATTGGGTTGATGTTGCTTGGCATATAATGCAGCTGGATGCATCCTTCGTGTTAGTCAAAGCGTGACCTAGTTTTCCATCTATCATTGTCAGCACTAATTGGTAGCTTACTTCAATTTGCTGCCCATCTAACTGTAATTGTAATGGCTGTAGTGTTGCAATTTGGGCCTTGATATCAATAACTTCTTTGTTAATGGCATCATGAGTTTCTTTTTTGAATTCAAATTTGATTGGCCTGCAGTATTTCGTAGAAGATGGTGTCTCATTTTTCCAAATATCCATTGTTTGCGTTGTACTAGTCGAAGGCTCTGAATCTTCCAAAATCTTTTTCAATCGCAATGGTACAAATAATACCATGAACATATCTGAGTCCGAAATATTTTCACATACAACTTGTTTGTATTGTTTTTGTCCCGAAGAACTATCACATCCCCATTTACAAAAAAGAATTAACTTTGTGTTTCCATATTTCTTTAACTCATTTCCTGTTAATGATTGTAGCAAGCGTTCGGCTGTGTGATCAAGTAGAGATTGTAGTTGTACCTCTGCCGAAATTGGTGTGATTGTAATAGTGTTCTTTGATGGCAAACAGTTCATTTTAGCAGCGGTTATGTAATGATATGCTGGACACATATTTGAACCTTTTTAAATCGCACGCAGTCTGAACTTAATATATTGCTGTTTTGTTAATTTCAAATCCAGAAATAATGCTAATGCCTCCTCATTTGTGTACTGTATTGCATCACTCGGAATTGGTATACTTTTGGTTTTGTTCTCACTGGACTAGCTTTAACAACTTTTTCAATGATATCCACTTTTGTTAATTGGTTTTGTGATCGTAATTGATGTAGGAAAGATTCTTTTATATTTGTACAACCAATTGCATCGTTGATATCTTTAAGTTTCCGCCTCTTAGATCTATCGCTGCAGTTGTGCAATGATTTGCGTGGTCTTCCACGCGACAAAAAGTACGTGTTGTTTCAATCGAAGCCGACAGGAAAAAAGGGTCGATTGTTCTCAATGCCTATGTAACAGTCGTTTTTACATGTGCATGCCATTTTGCATTTGCAATACTGGTTATACAGGTAATAGGTAGTTTGATAGTTGGTAGTAACAGGGTGCCA
The DNA here is from genome assembly GCA_956483585.1 of Gymnocheta viridis. NCBI lineage: Eukaryota > Metazoa > Arthropoda > Insecta > Diptera > Tachinidae > Gymnocheta > Gymnocheta viridis. The sequence continues at coordinate 64,016,613 of OY101440.1, read as the reverse complement.
CATTACTCCCCTCGCTGTAAAAAGGTCATCGGAATCTAACAGGGAGGTTAATGCGTCGGTACCGGTAAGTCGGTCTGATGAGCTGCAGGCATGTGTGACATTCCTGTGGTCATTTCGTACTGAAGAATCGTGGTTTAAAAATTGATGGAAGTCACTTTCAAGAATATGTGGTGTGATGGGTACAATATCAATTGACGTAGGATCTATTGTTTGTGGTTCAGCGTGAATCAAAACTTCTAAAGCTGGAAGAAAACAAGGTTTTAAGCGATCAATGCTAATGTTTGTCTTTCGTCCGCGCACCACTATCGTGAAATATTTGCTGAAGCGTTTTAAAACTATAAACGGGCCATCATACGGATGTGTAAGCGAGGGACGAATTGAGTCGTTTCGGATAAAAACGTGTGTAGACGACTGAAGGTTTTTTGAAACAAATGTTTCCTTTGTAGAGTGATGCGATGTTTGTGTTGGCTGTAGTTTCTTCATTGTATTTCTAAATTCTGCTACGAAATCGCTAGAACTTTTTCTTGGTATACTACTGGAAAAAAATTCTCCTGGAATTTTTAAGGTGGTACCATACACGAGCTCTGCGGGCGATGCTTTTATGTCTGGTTTGTATACAACACGAAGGCCGAGTAGAATTGTTGGAAGGTGGTAAACCCATCTCGATGAGTCACGACATAAAATGGCCGACTTAAGTGTTCTGTGCCATCTTTCTACAAGGCCGTTCGCTTGCGGATGGTAAGCTGTCGTCCGTAAATGAGTTGCACCAATCGTTTGCATTAGCTCGGCGAGAACTGATCACTCAAATTGTTTGCCTCTATCAGACGTTATCCGTTGTGGGACTCCAAATCTGGATATCCAATGGGTCACTAAGGCCTTCGCAATCGTTTCAGCCGACATATCAGGTATTGGGGTAGCCTCTGGCCATCGTGTAAACCTGTCGATGATTGTAAAGCAATATCGCTGCCCCTCACACAAAGGAAATGGGCCGACAATATCGATATTAATATGCGAAAACTGTTCGCGAGGAGGCTCGTACATGCTAGTTGTCGATTGCGTGTGACGTTGTATTTTATATCGCTGGCATGGTAAGCATGTTTTGACCATATTGGCGACGCCTTTCTTCATGCTAGGCCAGCAAAATCTTGAAGTCACGTGTAAAGTTGTACCACGTATTCCAGGGTGAGCTAGGTTATGTAGCTTGTTAAAGATTTGTCGACCAAATTTCTTAGGAATGACAGGCCGAATACGCGAAGTAGATGTATCGCTAACTATTTGTTCGTTACATCCTAAAACATGTAAACTTTTTAATAAAAGTGAATTATTTGACGTATCTTGATTACGCAAAAAAATGTTGTAGCTCTTCGTCATCAGCTTGTGCTGCTGCTAAGTCGGCAAAATTTATAATTTGTTGAGCGCCTTTATCGTTGGTAGTTATTGTTTGAACTCTAGAAAGAGCGTCAGCCGTTGCATTTTCTTCTCCAGGGGTGTGACGAATGTCAGTTGTGAACTGACTAATGAAGTCAAGTTGCCTTAACCTGCGCGGTGATGCTTTTTCCATCTTTTGCTTGTAAGCAAAAATTAATGGGCGGTGATCGGTTACTACGTAACAAAGGCGTCCTTCTATAGCATAACGAAAATGACAGACAGCCTGGTAGACCGCAGTCAACTCTCGATCGTACGTTGAATATTTTTGCTGCGTCGCTGTCAGCTTTTTGGAGTAGAAAGCTAAGGGTTTCATCATCCCATTGACCTTTTGATGGAGCGCTGCTGCCACGGCACTGTCTGATGCGTCGACGTAAATGACCAATTCTACACCAGGAACGGGATGAGCTAATAACGTGGCATTTGACAATTCTAATTTGCAGCGGTTTTGTCGTTCTTTTTGTTACCCGTAATTATGTTTTGTAAGACTTTCTGGTACTCTACTGTGTGTGGCAAAAACTTTCTGTAAAAGCTCATCATGCCAAAGAATCTTTTAAGCTCTTGTGCATTAGCCGGTTTCGTGTAGTCTTTTATCACGGCGCACAGTGGCTGAAAATCGTTTTTCATTTGCCAAAATTCTGTAACTTTTGACCCGATCAAAATATTGAAGTAATTTTTATTTTAATGGATAGATATTTAGTTCAGCTTGATTCAGTTTTAATTACATTAAAATTGATTGAGGACTTTTTAAGGAATTCTAGGTCAAAGTTGAACTTTTGAATTTTTTATACTTTTAGAGTGAAATATGGGTTTATTATTTTTTTATTTATTAAAAAATTGCATATTTGGAAAATAATAATAATTATAAATATTTTTTGTAATAATGGAATTTTTTTAATGTTACACTGAAAAAAATTTTTACACTAAAAATAATAGTAAAATCAACTGGAGATTTTGCTATTACAGAAAAATTAAAAATTTCTTGCTGTCAAATTTGCAAATTTGTTTACACTCAAAGAATAGTTACACTTAAAAACAGAACGTTAATAATATTATTTAAAAATATTGCTATTACTACAGAAAAATTTATTATTTTTTGCTGTCAACTTTGATAATTTTAAAAACATTTTAAAAAGAAAACTTCAATAAATTTTAATAGTATTTGTATCAATGGTAGGTTCTGTTTATTATAATTTTTTACTAATACTATGTTTTTCGTACTTAAATAGAAATGAAAGGTAATTATAATTATTATTCATTTGACTCAAATATTGATTGCAAATATTCCATATTTTGTTCTGTGCTATCTCTGTTCTTTAGTAGTTTTTTGGCTTCTTCATATAAATCCCGATGTTCCACTTTCCATTGATTTCGAATACTGGAGATAAACGGATCTGACGTTGCCAATAATATATTAAATAGATCTTCATTTGTTGAATTTCGTGAAATTTTTCTAGTATTGTAATCCTTGTTCCTTTTTTCCTGAGCCTCCTCTGATAGATCTCCAAGTGGCACCAAATGATATTTAATGACATCTTCTCCATGATAAAGGATTTTGTGAACTGTTGCAGACATATTTCTCCATGGGTAGTTGGTTGTATATATTTTTGCAGTTTCCTTAGCATAATCTCCAAATTTTCTAGAGTCAATTTCTTCATTGCACGCAAGTACTTCTAGGATTATTTTAAATCTGAAATTTAGGTTTAAATCCACTCCTGTTATTTCCGATGCTGTTTCTGGATCTGAAAAGAATCTTCTTGCGCTATTGCCATCATTTGTATTGCCTGACCCTTGTTTTGGCTGATCTATAATCAATCCAAATTTGCGATATTCATCTTGAACATGTTTTTTTTTGAACTTCTTAACTCTTTGTTGGTTTCGTTGTTTCTTATTGATCCTGAAGACCCGAAATCCAAATCATAACTGAATTTTATTATGTGTTCCATAAGTCGTATTCTTGCATGTAGTGGTGATAATCCAAATTCATATGCATCGGTATTATCTAATGATTTTGTCGGTATTTGGTTTAATTGGGTTGATGTTGCTTGGCATATAATGCAGCTGGATGCATCCTTCGTGTTAGTCAAAGCGTGACCTAGTTTTCCATCTATCATTGTCAGCACTAATTGGTAGCTTACTTCAATTTGCTGCCCATCTAACTGTAATTGTAATGGCTGTAGTGTTGCAATTTGGGCCTTGATATCAATAACTTCTTTGTTAATGGCATCATGAGTTTCTTTTTTGAATTCAAATTTGATTGGCCTGCAGTATTTCGTAGAAGATGGTGTCTCATTTTTCCAAATATCCATTGTTTGCGTTGTACTAGTCGAAGGCTCTGAATCTTCCAAAATCTTTTTCAATCGCAATGGTACAAATAATACCATGAACATATCTGAGTCCGAAATATTTTCACATACAACTTGTTTGTATTGTTTTTGTCCCGAAGAACTATCACATCCCCATTTACAAAAAAGAATTAACTTTGTGTTTCCATATTTCTTTAACTCATTTCCTGTTAATGATTGTAGCAAGCGTTCGGCTGTGTGATCAAGTAGAGATTGTAGTTGTACCTCTGCCGAAATTGGTGTGATTGTAATAGTGTTCTTTGATGGCAAACAGTTCATTTTAGCAGCGGTTATGTAATGATATGCTGGACACATATTTGAACCTTTTTAAATCGCACGCAGTCTGAACTTAATATATTGCTGTTTTGTTAATTTCAAATCCAGAAATAATGCTAATGCCTCCTCATTTGTGTACTGTATTGCATCACTCGGAATTGGTATACTTTTGGTTTTGTTCTCACTGGACTAGCTTTAACAACTTTTTCAATGATATCCACTTTTGTTAATTGGTTTTGTGATCGTAATTGATGTAGGAAAGATTCTTTTATATTTGTACAACCAATTGCATCGTTGATATCTTTAAGTTTCCGCCTCTTAGATCTATCGCTGCAGTTGTGCAATGATTTGCGTGGTCTTCCACGCGACAAAAAGTACGTGTTGTTTCAATCGAAGCCGACAGGAAAAAAGGGTCGATTGTTCTCAATGCCTATGTAACAGTCGTTTTTACATGTGCATGCCATTTTGCATTTGCAATACTGGTTATACAGGTAATAGGTAGTTTGATAGTTGGTAGTAACAGGGTGCCACATTACTCCCCTCGCTGTAAAAAGGTCATCGGAATCTAACAGGGAGGTTAATGCGTCGGTACCGGTAAGTCGGTCTGATGAGCTGCAGGCATGTGTGACATTCCTGTGGTCATTTCGTACTGAAGAATCGTGGTTTAAAAATTGATGGAAGTCACTTTCAAGAATATGTGGTGTGATGGGTACAATATCAATTGACGTAGGATCTATTGTTTGTGGTTCAGCGTGAATCAAAACTTCTAAAGCTGGAAGAAAACAAGGTTTTAAGCGATCAATGCTAATGTTTGTCTTTCGTCCGCGCACCACTATCGTGAAATATTTGCTGAAGCGTTTTAAAACTATAAACGGGCCATCATACGGATGTGTAAGCGAGGGACGAATTGAGTCGTTTCGGATAAAAACGTGTGTAGACGACTGAAGGTTTTTTGAAACAAATGTTTCCTTTGTAGAGTGATGCGATGTTTGTGTTGGCTGTAGTTTCTTCATTGAATTTCTAAATTCTGCTACGAAATCGCTAGAACTTTTTCTTGGTATACTACTGGAAAAAAATTCTCCTGGAATTTTTAAGGTGGTACCATACACGAGCTCTGCGGGCGATGCTTTTATGTCTGGTTTGTATACAACACGAAGGCCGAGTAGAATTGTTGGAAGGTGGTAAACCCATCTCGATGAGTCACGACATAAAATGGCCGACTTAAGTGTTCTGTGCCATCTTTCTACAAGGCCGTTCGCTTGCGGATGGTAAGCTGTCGTCCGTAAATGAGTTGCACCAATCGTTTGCATTAGCTCGGCGAGAACTGATCACTCAAATTGTTTGCCTCTATCAGACGTTATCCGTTGTGGGACTCCAAATCTGGATATCCAATGGGTCACTAAGGCCTTCGCAATCGTTTCAGCCGACATATCAGGTATTGGGGTAGCCTCTGGCCATCGTGTAAACCTGTCGATGATTGTAAAGCAATATCGCTGCCCCTCACACAAAGGAAATGGGCCGACAATATCGATATTAATATGCGAAAACTGTTCGCGAGGAGGCTCGTACATGCTAGGTGTCGATTGCGTGTGACGTTGTATTTTATATCGCTGGCATGGTAAGCATGTTTTGACCATATTGGCGACGCCTTTCTTCATGCTAGGCCAGCAAAATCTTGAAGTCACGTGTAAAGTTGTACCACGTATTCCAGGGTGAGCTAGGTTATGTAGCTTGTTAAAGATTTGTCGACCAAATTTCTTAGGAATGACAGGCCGAATACGCGAAGTAGATGTATCGCTAACTATTTGTTCGTTACATCCTAAAACATGTAAACTTTTTAATAAAAGTGAATTATTTGACGTATCTTGATTACGCAAAAAAATGTTGTAGCTCTTCGTCATCAGCTTGTGCTGCTGCTAAGTCGGCAAAATTTATAATTTGTTGAGCGCCTTTATTGTTGGTAGTTATTGTTTGAACTCTAGAAAGAGCGTCAGCCGTTGCATTTTCTTCTCCAGGGGTGTGACGAATGTCAGTTGTGAACTGACTAATGAAGTCAAGTTGCCTTAACCTGCGCGGTGATGCTTTTTCCATATTTTGCTTGTAAGCAAAAATTAATGGGCGGTGATCGGTTACTACGTAACAAAGGCGTCCTTCTATAGCATAACGAAAATGACAGACAGCCTGGTAGACCGCAGTCAACTCTCGATCGTACGTTGAATATTTTTGCTGCGTCGCTGTCAGCTTTTTGGAGTAGAAAGCTAAGGGTTTCATCATCCCATTGACCTTTTGATGGAGCGCTGCTGCCACGGCACTGTCTGATGCGTCGACGTAAATGACCAATTCTACACCAGGAACGGGATGAGCTAATAACGTGGCATTTGACAATTCTAATTTGCAGCGGTTTTGTCGTTCTTTTTGTTACCCGTAATTATGTTTTGTAAGACTTTCTGGTACTCTACTGTGTGTGGCAAAAACTTTCTGTAAAAGCTCATCATGCCAATGAATCTTTTAAGCTCTTGTGCATTAGCCGGTTTCGTGTAGTCTTTTATCACGGCGCACAGTGGCTGAAAATCGTTTTTCATTTGCCAAAATTCTGTAACTTTTGACCCGATCAAAATATTGAAGTAATTTTTATTTTAATGGATAGATATTTAGTTCAGCTTGATTCAGTTTTAATTACATTAAAATTGATTGAGGACTTTTTAAGGAATTCTAGGTCAAAGTTGAACTTTTGAATTTTTTATACTTTTAGAGTGAAATATGGGTTTATTATTTTTTTATTTATTAAAAAATTGCATATTTGGAAAATAATAATAATTATAAATATTTTTTGTAATAATGGAATTTTTTTAATGTTACACTGAAAAAAATTTTTACACTAAAAATAATAGTAAAATCAACTGGAGATTTTGCTATTACAGAAAAATTAAAAATTTCTTGCTGTCAAATTTGCAAATTTGTTTACACTCAAAGAATAGTTACACTTAAAAACAGAACGTTAATAATATTATTTAAAAATATTGCTATTACTACAGAAAAATTTATTATTTTTTGCTGTCAACTTTGATAATTTTAAAAACATTTTAAAAAGAAAACTTCAATAAATTTTAATAGTATTTGTATCAATGGTAGGTTCTGTTTATTATAATTTTTTACTAATACTATGTTTTTCGTACTTAAATAGAAATGAAAGGTAATTATAATTATTATTCATTTGACTCAAATATTGATTGCAAATATTCCATATTTTGTTCTGTGCTATCTCTGTTCTTTAGTAGTTTTTTGGCTTCTTCATCTAAATCCCGATGTTCCACTTTCCATTGATTTCGAATACTGGAGATAAACGGATCTGACGTTGCCAATAATATATTAAATAGATCTTCATTTGTTGAATTTCGTGAAATTTTTCTAGTATTGTAATCCTTGTTCCTTTTTTCCTGAGCCTCCTCTGATAGATCTCCAAGTGGCACCAAATGATATTTAATGACATCTTCTCCATGATAAAGGATTTTGTGAACTGTTGCAGACATATTTCTCCATGGGTAGTTGGTTGTATATATTTTTGCAGTTTCCTTAGCATAATCTCCAAATTTTCTAGAGTCAATTTCTTCATTGCACGCAAGTACTTCTAGGATTATTTTAAATCTGAAATTTAGGTTTAAATCCACTCCTGTTATTTTCGATGCTGTTTCTGGATCTGAAAAGAATCTTCTTGCGCTATTGCCATCATTTGTATTGCCTGACCCTTGTTTTGGCTGATCTATAATCAATCCAAATTTGCGATATTCATCTTGAACATGTTTTTTTTTTTGAACTTCTTAACTCTTTGTTGGTTTCGTTGTTTCTTATTGATCCTGAAGACCCGAAATCCAAATCATAACTGAATTTTAGTATGTGTTCCATAAGTCGTATTCTTGCATGTAGTGGTGATAATCCAAATTCATATGCATCGGTATTATCTAATGATTTTGTCGTTATTTGGTTTAATTGGGCTGATGTTGCTTGGCATATAATGCAGCTGGATGCAGCCTTCGTGTTAGTCAAAGCGTGACCTAGTTTTCCATCTATCATTGTCAGCACTAATTGGTAGTGCATACCTGTGGGTGGAGATGTGCTGGTGGATGACTGGTTGCTCTGGGTGTAGATGTGCTGGTGGATGGCTGGTTGCTCTGTGTGTAGATGTGCTGGTGGATGACTGGTTGCTCTGGGTGTGATATCGACGTGTGGGATATCGGTGAAAGAAAACAAACCTTTACTTTACTTTATTTATTAAAATTTCCTTTATTAAAATTTACTTTCTTCAAATTTACTTTATTAAAATGTACTTTATTAAAAACCACTTGTTAATTGCTTAATATTCAACAGACGAATGAAAAGCAACGAGTTGCAAAAGCCCGACGTCCACCGTAATGTTGACGGCGGCAGCTGGCACGACGGCTTCAATGCAGCTGTTACACGGCCCACTGTTGTGTGTCTACACAATAGTTCTTGTCATGCCAACATACCGCCGACCTTGCAACAAGAGTGCAACCAAATGTGAGAAGATAAACAAACAAAATTGAAGCTAAATCTACTAATAATGGTGATATTAATAATAATAATAGAACAAAGGGTTAAGTTAATACTAATAACAGTAAATACATTTATTTCATTCAACGCCTCATAGGGCAACAAAAGAAGGAAAATTTATATATTTAATTCAACGCCTCATAGGGCAACAAGAAAAGGAGAATTCCTATATTTATGCGGAGGCTTCGCGGGCTTCCCCAAAGTAGGCAATGCCGAATACAGTGTTTTGGCTGTACACTTTGCCTGGGCGTCCGCTAGCCGGTCCGACTAGTATTTTGCTTTGGATGTCGGCACCAAGAATTAGGTATATAGGCAGACTTCTGGCGGTTGGCGCTTTCAGGAGGGACTACGGCTTGGCGCACTACATCCGCTTTTGGGCTGGGGGGATAGCCCTTATCGTCGACCACGCATTCTACCTCCACCCGTCGTAGTTGGTCGCTTTTGTGGGATAGATAAACGGTGGTCCGTCCAGATTTGACCACGCACCCTAGCCGTTTAGCTTCTGCATCAGTAACACTCGATCGGGCCACGTAGGGGTCGATGAGGGCTCGAGACCGGCGCCCCTCTCTTCCCTTTTGAGTGCTCACTCGGAGCACAACTGTCATCGGAACCCATAGATGGCTGCTGGGTAGAGGGTGTAGCCAGCTGTGGTGGTCTTGTAGGCACCGGAAGCAGCGGTCGATGCTCTTGCAGTGAGCGCTAGTGTGCGACTGTGCTAGGCAGTTATAGCACAATGCCTTTTGGGACACCACTCGCAGCTTTTGCTCCACCTCCATCACTATAAAGCGGCTACACTGCCATATTGCGTGGAGTCGATTGCAGATGGGGCACGGGAAACGGGTGTTAAATAGAGCGCGATCATTCATAACGAGCTGGAAAACGTTAAAGGTTGATTAATTAAGAGACACGAGCGGAAAAATATTGAACAATGTTAATTATTATAAGGTGGTAAAAGTACTAATTTGTGTATCGGCCGAGTGATTAAACCATTTTGCGTTTTTAGTTCAACTACACGTACTTTCTTATCCGCGCCCTGATGAATTTTTGTAACGCGCCCTAAGCGCCAGTCTGTGGGGCAAGTAGGCTCATTTTTTAGAGCCACTAGGTCATTTAACGTCAGATCTTTTTGTGGGTATTTCCATTTACTGCGTTTGTGCAATTCGCGAAGATATTCTTCTTTCCACCGTCGACAGATTTCTTGCTGAAGAGCCTTTACTTTGCGCCACCGATTTGTGATGCTGAGTGGGGAAGATATTTCTTCAGGTTCAGCTAGGGACAAAAGCGATGAGCCTATCAGAAAATGGCCTGGAGTAAGGACTGCAATGTCGTCGATATTTTCAGACATAGGGGCAAGAGGGCGTGAATTGAGACATGCTTCAACCTGTGCCAGGAGCGTGGAGAACTCTTCAAACGTAAATTTGATTTGACCAGCTGTTTTCTTGAGATGTGTTTTAAGACTTTTCACGCCTGCCTCCCATAGCCCTCCCATGTGAGGTGCTGCAGCAGGGATGAAACTCCACTCCAGACGTTGGTGGCCATACTTTTCAATTGCAGAATCACGTAGCACTTTTATGAGTTTGTCGAAATTTAATTTGATTTCACGTGCGGCGCCCACAAAGTTTCGACCGTTATCGGAAAAAATACAACTGGGGCAACCGCGACGAGCAATAAATCGAGCTAACGCAGCGAGGAAGGCAGGGGTAGACAGGTCGCTTACCGCTTCAATATGTATCGCCTTGGTAGAGAAACACACAAAGAGACAAACGTAACCTTTAGTAATACGGCAATAGCGTCCCGTAAAGCTTTTTATTTCAAAAGGGCCTGCGAAATCAACTCCCGTGTTAGCAAAAGGGCGACTTAGCGTAGTTCTTTCTTTGGGCAAGGAGCCCATAATCTGCCCGTGAAGTTTCTTACGATGCAAGACGCAAATTTTACAATTATGAACTACGGTTTTAATGAGGTTCTTCGCTTTGAGGATCCAACACTCTTGACGAATTACAGACAGCATCAGACGAGGGCCTCCGTGATGTGTTAACTTGTGCACGAACTCCACGTAAAGACGAGCGAGCCTACTGCCATATGCTAGTATAATGGGGTGTCGTTCATTGTAAGGTAAACAGCTAGAGGAGCTAAGACGGCCGTTAGATCGAATGATATCATTTTTGTCAAGAAAAGGGGTAAGTGTCAACAGGGGACTACGAGAGTCAATTTTCTTCTGCAATTTCAGACTGTTGAACTCGTGTGGAAAATGCAATTTTTGTGAAAGAGAAAATAGACGATTTCTGACAAAACGCATTTCCTGAGAGCCAATTTTCAACGTATCAAACCTCTGGGTTGCACGCTTGAGCCTACTAGACAGGATACAAAAACGAAAGACGTAAGCTATTACGTGAAGCGCTCGCGGTAAGCTGGAGAAACGGTCCAGAATATCCTCCCTTTCAGCCGAGATAGCAACAAAGGACTGAACCTTTTTTGATTCTTCCGCCGTATCAAATTGAGAAGGGCCTTCGGGTCACTGAGACTTTTCTAAATGCAGCCAATCAGGGCCATGCCACCAAAGTTTATTTATACGTAACTCCGCAGGAGTCAGCCCCCGGGTTTCTAGATCGGCAGGATTGTTTTGAGACGAGACATGATACCAATTTTTATTGCCGATTTTTTCTAGTATTGTAGCCACCCTATTTGCTACAAATATTTTCCAACTACATGGTGGTTTTCTAAGCCAGGCCAGAACTATTGTGGAATCGGACCACAAGTAATAGGAGTGCCTATTGAGCTGGAAGACTGGAAACACACTGTCAACTAGGTTAGCTAACAAAACTGCTCCACATAACTCCAACCGAGGCAATGATGGCTTTTTAACTGGAGCCACCTTTGTTTTACATACAAGCAAATTCGTAAAGACTTCACTGCCGAGGCTAACTCTTACGTATATCGCTGCTGTATACGCTAACTCAGACGCGTCACAGAACCCATGAAATTGAACATCACAGCCGGGCGAATATTGAACCCAACGCGGGAGCTTAATTGTCTCAATATCCCCATAATTTGTGATGAAATTGTGCCATTTTTGTAAAGCTAATGGTCTAATAGGCTCGTCCCATTCTATCTTATCAAGCCACATTTGTTGCAACAAAATTTTTGCTATAATAACTACAGGAGCTAACCAGCCTGCTGGATCGAACAACCTAGCAATTATTGACAGGACTTCTCTTTTTGTATAAGATGGCTTGAGGTCAATTTTCTCTGCCGTAAAGAAAAATGTGTCTGCCGCATTCCAGTGAATGCCTAAAGTTTTTGTGGTACTTTTATCATCGAGAGACAAAAAGGATGAATTTAGCAAATGTTCACTGGGTAAATTTTTTAAAATTTGTTTTGAGTTTGATGTCCATTTACGTAACTCAAAACCTCCCATCTCCAGTATGCCAATTAATTGGTCACGTGCCACTAAAGCTTCCGAAATGGAATGCGCTCCAACTAGAGCATCATCGACATACATACACTCACGTAAGATTCGAGAGCCTAGCGGGAAACATCGCTCTTCATCGTTGGCCAACTGAAGAATTGTTGTAAGGGCCAAATAAGGGGCACAATTTATGCCGAAAGTGACTGTTTTAAGCTGATAATCTTCTATTACTCCATTTTCAGAACCACGAAAAAAAATTTTCTGAAAGCGCCTGTGCTCAGGTATTACCATGATTTGGCGATACATTTTTGAAATATCAGCATTAAAAACGAACTGAAAAAATCGCCATTTAAGAACCAAATTAACTATTTCAGCCTGCAATATAGGGCCAGTATACAACAAATCGTTTAAGCTATTGCCGCTAGGAGTCGTACTAGAAGCATTAAACACGACCCGCAATTTTGTTGTTGTACTTTCCGGCTTAAAAACGCCATGATGGGGTAAATAATAACTTGGGCCACTGGAACTATCCGCCTTTTCCATGTGCCCTAGAGCTAAATATTCTTTCAGAACCTCATCATACTGGGCCTTGCGCTCAGCGTTGCGTAGTAGTGACTTTTCATTTCTTACAAATTGGCTTACAGCCACATGTCTATTTGGACCGAGCGATAGATTACTACTTTTGAAGGGCAGACTTACCATATATCTCCCTTTTGTATTTCTAGTGGTAGTAGACCGATAGATCTCCTCACAAATTTTATCCTCTTCTGATAACACCTGCCTGCGAGAAACTTCTTCTAACTCCCAAAATTTGGTCAACTGGTCGTCGATAGAGCTTTTTGTTAAATGTGACCTCGTCACAATACGTGGAGAGACACCACTAGTTGGGCCGGTAATAATCCAGCCGAAAATTGTTTCTTGGGCCACTAGAGACTCAAAAACACCATGCTGGACTCCTCCACGAAGAATTAGGGGATACAAATCACCTCCTAATAAAAGATCCACTTCACCACTTTCATAAAAGTTCGGATCAGCATAATTTAATTTAGGTAGGTCAAAACCACTCGAGGGCTTAAACGAGTGCGTTGGAACATTACCAGTCACACGTGGAACTACTAAAGCCTTCACTTTAAGCGAAATATTTTGATAGGATAATGATTCAATCAACAAATCTGCTATTTTGTTCGATTTACTAATGACCTCACCACCTAAGCCTGTAACCTCAGCTGAGATCGCGGTAGTGGGCAACTGTAACAATTTTTGTATTTTTTCAGAAATGAAACTTTCATCCGAACAAGGGTCAATAAGAGCTCGCGCCTTATAACTAGAACCAAAGTGGACAATATTTACCCAGGCAGTAGCTAGAATAACTTTTTTCGCAACCGAAGCGTGATGAGATTGAACAACTCCAGATGGAGCTGGTATACTAGTGGACTGTAATTGCCTTCGATTGTGATTTTCACTTTGTTTAAATTGATTCTGATTTTTTGTCGAAAAATCTTTATGTATTAGCGTGTGATGTTTTTTTCCACACTTGGAACACGTATATTGGCTGCTACACTCACTATACAAATGACCCGTTGTTAAGCAATTGAAACAAAAGTGAAATCTCTTCAACGTTGAAACACGATTTCTGTAGTCCATACTTAGGAATTTACTACACGAGCTTATTTTATGGTTTTCTTTGCATAGGCTACACTGTTTTGGGACAAGTTTTGTATGATGGGCCCTATATTGTTTTGTTTTACTCGAAAATTGATTAATGCCATTGGCCGAGAAATTTTGGGAACCACTGTTATTATTGCTTGATGTCATAATATCTGAGACACTTTCTAGAGCGTGAAACCTATCAGTTAAAAAATTATTTAATTCCGCCCATTTGGGCACTTCTGTTTTCTTTTTAACTGACTGCTCCCAAAGATTTAACGTACATTCTGCAAGCCTTGACGAGCATTGGAAAACAAAAATTGGGTCCTACGTACTGATGTCTACATTGTACAACTTTAGAACAGACATGCAATTATTAACCTCTCTTTGGAGCTTTTTTATTTCCGCCGCAGTGTCATGTAAACATGGAGCTAAATTAAAAAGCAACTTTAATTGAGTATTTATTAAGACCCGTTTATTTTCATATTGTGCCTTCAAGTTATTCCAGGCCACCTCAAAATTTTCAGCAGTAAGCGCCACATTTCTATTAATATCCCTGGCCTCACCATCTGTTTTGTTGAATAAGTAAAATAGTTTTTCAACTGGGCTAAGTTTACTATTATTAATATAAATCGCCGTAAACATGTCTCTAAATGTAGGCCACGATACATAATCCCCATGAAAAACACCAGTGTCACAAGGAGGTACTGCTATGGAGCTACACAAGTTGGGAGCCACTGTAACACGGGCTTCTCTTGTTTTTCCAAAAGCAACTTGTTTCGCTTTTGAAAGAACATTTATACACCTAATATACGCTTTTTTAACTTGCTGTTGCTTTGTCTGAATAGCGACAAGTTCTTTTTTCTTCTCCACTGTATCGACTATGCACTCGTCATATAGTTTCTTGCACTTGGCCCAGGCCTTATCTATTTCACTTCTTTCAATATCAAAGGCATCTTCGGTATACCCAGAAAAGTCTTCTTCACTTAGTGGGATCTCTAGCGCAGTTAAATCCTCTGCCGCGCGTATATATTTCTCAAAAAGCGACATTATTCTTTAAGAAATTTGCTTTTTTAAAATAAAGTTTTATGCCGCCGGACAACTTTTTAAGAAAAAATTTAAAAATGCTAATAAAGGTCAACTGGGACACCAAAAAATGTTATACAGCAAGAACAACAAAAGGTTCGTACCAAAAAAACCACGTAATTATTAGCGGTACAAGTAATTATCAGCAGTTTTTAAAGGGGGAGAAAAAAAAAAGATGGATGCCTAAATTTTGTTATGGTGGAGGCCGCAACAGAAAAAACGCGCAATATAATGGCCGCAAAATGGCTGAGTTAATGTATTCTGCGCTTCGAAATTTATAGGTTAACTAACCTCACTTTTGCCGAGCCACAAATTATGAGACACACTATCACCGTATATAAATAAATCCAAATTTACGCACCTGTTTTCCTCTTTTCCCGGGAGAAGGACCAAAAATGCATACCTGTGGGTGGAGATGTGCTGGTGGATGACTGGTTGCTCTGGGTGTAGATGTGCTGGTGGATGGCTGGTTGCTCTGTGTGTAGATGTGCTGGTGGATGACTGGTTGCTCTGGGTGTGATATCGACGTGTGGGATATCGGTGAAAGAAAACAAACCTTTACTTTACTTTATTTATTAAAATTTCCTTTATTAAAATTTACTTTCTTCAAATTTACTTTATTAAAATGTACTTTATTAAAAACCACTTGTTAATTGCTTAATATTCAACAGACGAATGAAAAGCAACGAGTTGCAAAAGCCCGACGTCCACCGTAATGTTGACGGCGGCAGCTGGCACGACGGCTTCAATGCAGCTGTTACACGGCCCACTGTTGTGTGTCTACACAATAGTTCTTGTCATGCCAACAGGTAGCTTACTTCAATTTGCTGCCCATCTAACTGTAATTGTAATGGCTGTAGTGTTGCAATTTGGGCCTTGATATCAATAACTTCTTTGTTAATGGCATCATGAGTTTCTTTTTTGAATTCAAATTTGATTGGCCTGCAGTATTTCGTAGAAGATGGTGTCTCATTTTTCCAAATATCCATTGTTTGTGTTGTACTAGTCGAAGGCTCTGAATCTTCTAAAATCGCAATGGTACAAATGATACCATGAATATATCTGAGTCCGAAATATTTTCACATACAACTTGTTTGTATTGTTTTTGTCCCGACGAACCATCACATCCTCATTTACAAAAAAGAATTAACTTTGTGTTTCCATATTTCTTTAACTCATTTCCTGTTATTGATTGTAGCAAGCGTTCGGCTGTGTGATCAAGTAGAGATTGTAGTTGTACCTCTGCCGAAATTGGTGTGATTGTAATAGTGTTCTTTGATGGCAAACAGTTCATTTTAGCAGCGGTTATGTAATGATATGCTGGATACATATTTGAACCTTTTTCAATCGTACGCAGTCTGAGCTTAATATATTGCTGTTTTGTTAATTTCAAATCCAGAAATAATGCTAATGCCTCCTCATTTGTGTACTGTATTGCATCACTCCGAATTGGTATACTTTTGGTTTTGTTCTCACTGGACTAGCTTTAACAACTTTTTCAATGATATCCACTTTTGTTAATTGGTTTTGTGATCGTAATTGATGTAGGAAAGATTCTTTTATATTTGTACAACCAATTGCATCGTTGATATCTTTACGTTTCCGCCTCTTAGATCTATCGCTGCAGTTGTGCAATGATTTGCGTGGTCTTCCACGCGACAAAAAGCACGTGTTGTTTCAATCGAAGCCGGCAGGAAAAAAGGGTCGATTGTTCTCGATGCCTATGTAAAAGTCGTTTTTACATGTGCATGCCATTTTGCATTTGCAATACTTGTTATACAGGTAATAGGTAGTGTAGTGTATCCATAGAATTCTCAGCAACACTAGTGTAGCGTATTCATTGATTTCAATTTATAAACAAAACAATAGTCAAACTCGTGTATCCAAATGTAAACAAAAGCCACTTCAATTGAATAATACAAATTATTAAGATAGGTCAGTACTAAATTTAATTACTCCACGTTTTGGCAATTTCATAAACTTTTAATAATCCGATATTCTGTATAAAAGCGGTCATTGCACGTTTACTCATTCTTGTTGCTAAATACTATAAAGACCAATTATGCTGAGTTAACAAACTGTTACTATGAATGTAGTACACTGGCCAAAGTACATTAAAATATAAATTTGTAAAACTCACTCAAAATTTCTGATTGCCTGGTACAATAGGAAGCAAATGTATGTGAATAAAATAGTTTTTAGAAAATAAGTTATTGAGTGAACTTTTAGTAAAGTCACTCAATTTTATAAAAAGCGAGCTTCTCATGTTTAGTATTTAAGCCAAAGAAATTTTTGAATAAATCATCAATTGTTTAATATTGATCAAATCATCCGCCTGTGTTTAAATACATTACATGGCGATCCTGCAAACCTAACTTGTTTTGTTATATACAGCAAATTGGAATACATAGCAAAATTGCTTATCCTTTTTGCTATATATAAAACAAGAAAAAGGACAATAGACCCCAGCATACATAGATTATGCTCAGCTGGGATCTATCGATCAGAATTAAATTCTTTTTTCTCCCCTTTTTTTTTGGAACAACCCCTGGAGGAAATCCTAACGGAGATTGATGAAGCAGAAGAACGCTGGGCACGCTTGCTGCAAGAAGGACATGAGCAGAGGCAGAAACCACATATAATCTATTAAAACTTAAAGATATTTTCTCAATTTTCTAATGAATAAGCTAAAAATAATTTTTGACAAATATATAGGCTGGGTAATACTGGCAATTGTATTGATACCTATGATAATATTTATAAATATAAAGATACTAAATTTGATAGAATCATTAAGAAAAGAAATATTGAAAACCAATTTGAAATAATAAAGAACTTGATATGGATAGAATAAGAAAAAATAGAACCAAAAACATAATGAATTATGAAGAAACTACAGAAGATAATATAGTAGAAAAACTCCAATGGTTGGCAAAAATTTGGAAAACATTAGGTATTGAGGGAACTCCAACTATAGAACACTATAATAACAAAGCACAAGTAGAAAAAGAAACAATATTAGGCATAAGATTGACAGAAAAATATTTTGAAAATAGAAGCGTTTGGGAATAATACTAAGTTTTGCGAATTTTACACAAATGAAATCATTAAGGTTATTAGAACAAATTATATTAAATGCCAAGAAATCACTAGGAAGACCATACGCTATAGAAACAATAAATGAGAAAAGGTTAGAAATCAAAAACATAGAAGAAGACTTAAAAAATAATTTGGTACTAGAAGAAAAAGAGAAAACAAAGGCATTAGGCACATTTTCTGCATTACAGAAGGAAGCATTAGAATTATTAGAACAACACTCGAAAAGAAAAATTTTTCAAGAAAAACCCAACATGACAAATTTGGACATAAATGAGTAATCCGTGATAACAAAATTAGTACCTAAGTTTACGGGTAGATCAAATGAATTAAATGACTTCATAACAAATTTGGGAATAGTATCATCAACAATACCAGCAGACAAGAGTACATCTTTCTTTAATTTCATTTACAAATCAAGATTAGAAGTACGGGTGCAAAATAGAATACACACACCTACATCAATAACAGAATTAATAACAAGCTTAAAAAACACTTATAAGCCATTAAAAAATTCGAACACAGTGTTAAATGAAATTAATAACTGCACACAAAGAGATGGTAACGTGTTGGGGTTTGCTACTAAAATAGAAAACCTCATTGCGGAATTGAATGCAATACAAATAGCAGAAGAAGGAGAAGATAACAGGAATGCTATATGCAGTACGAATGGTAAAATAGCATTTAATGCGTTCATGAATGGACTTAAGGATCCACAGATAATAACTACAATTGACGCACGCCAAGTGAAAACTTTCTCTGAAGCAGTTAAAATTGCAGAACAGGTTGCAGCAAGAACAACGCAGAAACAAGTATTTCATCAGAAAGCACACTACAATAAAGGACAATATATTAATACTAGGCAACAAGCAAAATGCAAAAAATGTGGTGGTATTCATGGTAATCGATGCCCCGCTGAAGGCAAGAAATATAACAGTTGTGGGAAATTTAACCATTTTTCAAACCGGTGTCTTTCAGGAATGCAGAATAATAACAGAAATAACAATAATAGCAATAATAATAATAATAGAACAAATAATACCAACAATAATTATAATAGAACAAACAACAATAACCGAAGCATTAACCGATGGAACGATGGTCATAGAAGACAGAATTACAGCAATATAAACCGCAATATTAACCAAATACAAAATCAGGGAAACTTACTGATCCCGGAGACCACACAGATGGACTCTCCAAGAGGGACATATTAAAGACTAAAAATGTATATTGCATTTCAACCAACCTCAGAAATTATGTAAAATTAAAAATAGTAAATGAAGAAAAGGAATTGACATTTTTGATAGACACAGGAGCAGATGTTTCGCTCTGCAAAGCAAAATTTCTTAATAAATACAAGGTGAATGTAAATGATTATTGCAATTTGACTGGTATATTGGATGATGTTATTAGATCTTTGGGTTCCACAAATATTGATATTAACATAAATAACGAAATTATTAGACACAAAACGCAATTGGTAGAAGATAATTTTCCGATAGACACAGACGGAATTCTTGGACGAGATTTTTTGGCAAAGTATAGATGCAACATAGACTACGACACATATATACTCACATTTAATCACAACAATGAAACAGTAGCTATTCCAATATATGACAACACTTTTAGAATAAATCAAATAACAGTTCCGCAGAGATGCGAAATAATTGTACCATTTAATATCGAACTAGAAGAAGATGCACTGGTGTTAAACAGAGAAATTGTTAAGGGTGTATACTTGGCGAACGTGATAGTACCACGAATAGGATATCAGCATATAAGATTACTAAACGTTACAGACAAAATAGCAACTATCCAAAATTTAAAAATAGAAACAGTTCCATTACAAAAGTATGAGATTTGTTCGATTAATACACAGAAACACGAAAATCATCATGCATCAGAAAGATTCAAAAAATTATTAAAAAATTTTGAACTAGGAGACTTAAGTGATGAGAATAAAGAAAACCTTATAGAAATACTAAAGACATATCAAAATATATTCCACCTGGAAGATGAGCATTTAACAACTAATAATTTTTATAAGCAGATTATAGAACTACATGACAATAGCCCCGTATACATAAAAAACTACCGTCTCCCACATGCACAAACAACAGAAATAAATTCGCAAGTACAAAAGCTTTTAGAAAACAACATTATTGAACCATCAATAAGTCCATATAATGCACCACTATTGTTAGTACCAAAAAAGGGTCATACAGACTTAAAGAAATGGAGATTAGTCGTAGACTTTAGAAAACTAAACGACAAAATTGTCAATGACAAGTTTCCTTTGACTCGTTTGGAAGATATACTTGACAGATTGGGCAGAGCAAAATATTTTTCAACATTGGACATGACAAGCTCTTTCCATCAGATTGAACTTGAAGAGCAATCTCGCCCATACACAGCATTTTCAACACCTAACGGACATTACCAATACACACGATTACCATTTGGTTTAAAGATATCATCAAACAGTTTTCAGCGAATGCTAACAATAGCCTTATCAAGTCTGGAATGTGAAGCCTTCTTGTATGTGGAC
Source organism: Gymnocheta viridis (assembly GCA_956483585.1). Classification (NCBI taxonomy): domain Eukaryota; kingdom Metazoa; phylum Arthropoda; class Insecta; order Diptera; family Tachinidae; genus Gymnocheta; species Gymnocheta viridis. Next base: position 63,996,209 of record OY101440.1, on the reverse strand, counting down.
GATATAATTGTCTTTGGATGTAGTCTTAAACATCATAATACAAATCTAATTAAAGTATTCAATAGACTCCAACAATATAACCTAAAACTCAACGCCAGTAAATGCTGCTTTTTGAAGTCAGAAGTAGTATATCTCGGACACTTAATAACAGCAGAAGGAATAAAACCCGATCCAGAAAAATTTGAAGCAATAACCAAATATCCGGAACCAAAGAATGCAGATGATGTTAGAAGATTTGTTGCATTTTGTAATTATTATAGACGTTTCATAGAAAATTTTGCAGAAGTAACAAATTGCTTAAATGCTTTGTTGAAGAAAGATAGAAAGTTCAATTGGACTGAAACATGTCAAACTGCTTTTGAAACACTAAAACATAAGCTAATAAATCCACCGATTTTGCAATACCCAAATTTCGATAAAACTTTCATTGTGACAACTGATGCATCAAACTTTGCATTAGGAGCAATTTTGTCGCAGGGAGAAATCGGACAGGATAAACCAATATCATATGCAAGCCGCACACTCAACAAACACGAAAGAAATAAACCAGTAATAGAAAAAGAACTGCTTGGGATACATTGGGGAATACAATTTTTTAGACCCTACCTGTACGGCAGAAAGTTTACTGTCGTTACGGACCACCGTCCATTAATTGCATTGTTTTCACACAAAAATCCAAGCTCCAAATTAACAAGAATTCGTATGGAATTGTCGGACTATGACTTTGAAATAATTTACAAAAAAGGAAGTAGCAATACCAACGCAGACGCATTGTCAAGAATACAATTGAACTCAGACATACTAAAAGAAATGATTCCTAATAAAATTGATGACACTGTAAAGAAATCGCTGGTGATAACAAGAAATAAAAAGAGGATACAAAATGAGGAAACCAAAAACCTAGGTAGATACAAGAAAAATGAAGGAAACAACAACAAAAGTGCACTTAAAAAAAAATAAAAATGGTAATACAGATTCTAATGAGCCTGATCAACTCAAAGTTTGGGACTGTACATCCATAAGTGATATAAAGCTTGCAAGAAAATTAAAATTCATATTAGAAAAGTCAAATAAAGAAATAAAAGTTGAAAACGATTCTGCTTTAAATGAAATGCGCATCAGATGTAGCGATAATCCCGATTATCTAGATAATATGTTGGAGAAACTACCTTCTGTTTTAGGCAGAACAAATTGTAGAAAATTCGCACTAGAAAAAGGTGACGAAATATTTAAAAAGATAAGTATAGAAAAGTTGAAAGAAAAGTTAAACACGTGTAAAGAAAATGAAGTCAAAATAATGTTGTATAATAATCCTCATAGAATAACAGAAGAAAATAAAAAACTTGAATTAATAAAATTGTATCACAACACACCATGCGGAGGACATTTCGGAGTTAGAAAAACTTTAATCAAATTGAAACAGAAATACATATGGAAGAACATGTACAAAATGGTAAAAAAGTACGTTTTAGAGTGTGATCTATGTCAGAGGAATAAACAAGTCAGACACACCAGAGAACCACTATGCGTTACAGACACGCCAAAAGATAGTTTTTCCACTATAGTTATAGATACAGTTGGACCTTTAAGACCTTCTGGAAACTATCGCTATATACTGACTATGCAGTGTGAACTAACCAAGTATATAATAGCTGCAACAATGGAGACAAAAGAAGCCAAGTCTATCGCAAAATGTGTGACGGAAAATTTAATATTGAAGTATGGCATATTTAAAATTCTGAAATCAGATAGAGGTACAGAGTTTGTAAATGAATTAATGAAAGAAATATGTACTTTACTAAAAATAGAACAGAAAATATCAACGCCATACCACCATGAAACTCTCGGTACAGTGGAGAGAAATCATAGAGTTCTAAATGAATACTTTTTGTCATTCACAAATGATGACTACTGGCATGATTGGATACCTTATTATTGTTTCGCATATAATATAACCCCTCACGTAGACACAAATTACTCACCATTTGAATTAGTTTTCGGAAAATTGCCCGAATTACCAGGTGAAAATATCATGAATTACGATAGAATATATAACTTAGAAAATTACGCAAATGAGTTAAAAGTTAGATTGAAAAATTCATTAGAAAACGCTAGAAAGCTGATAGAAGCAACAAAAAGGAATAGAAGTTTAGAATCATATAATAGGATAAATAGCATAGATCTTGATATAGGAGACTTAGTTTTAATAAAAGTAGAAAATAGAAAGAAAAATGAACCACCATACAATGGTCCTTATGAAATAATAAATATAGATAATGTAAATGTAGAATTAAGCATTAATGGGAAAACCAAAATTGTACATAAAAATTTATTAAAGAAATATAAGAAATGAAAAATATTGTATTAAAATATCTTTAGCATAAGAATTACAAAAACTTAAAAATGTAATAACAAAAAAAAAAAAAAAAAAAAAAATAATGTTAATATAAGAGTCATAGAAACAAAGTATTCATAAGTAAAAACCATGAGAAGCAACAAATATACTACTACTACAATAATATGTAAATAAAATTTATAAAAACAATATTATCTTTGTAAGAAAAATGTAATTTTATTGTACCACGCAGACAGCACATCATATAAATATTAAATTAAAATTTTAAAAATTTCATCCAAATTGTAAAATTTTAACTGAAAGATTGGGGGTGTAGTGTATCCATAGAATTCTCAGCAACACTAGTGTAGCGTATTCATTGATTTCAATTTATAAACAAAACAATAGTCAAACTCGTGTATCCAAATGTAAACAAAAGCCACTTCAATTGAATAATAGAAATTATTAAGATAGGTCAGTACTAAATTTAATTACTCCACGTTTTGGCAATTTCATAAACTTTTAATAATCCGATATTCTGTATAAAAGCGGTCATTGCACGCTTACTCATTCTTGTTGCTAAATACTATAAAGACCAATTATGCTGAGTTAACAAACTGTTACTATGAATGTAGTACACTGGCCAAAGTACATTAAAAAAAATTTCTTATTGCCTGGTACAATAGGAAGCAAATGTATGTGAATAAAATAGTTTTTAGAAAATAAGTTATTGAGTGAACTTTTAGTAAAGTCACTCAATTTTATAAAAAGCGAGCTTCTCATGTTTAGTATTTAAGCCAAAGAAATTTTTGAATAAATCATAAATTGTTTAATATTGATCAAATCATCCGCCTGTGTTTAAATACATTACAGTAGTTTGATAGTTGGTAGTGACAGAGTGCCACATTACTCCCCTCGCTGGAAAAAGGTCATCGAAATCTACAGGGAGGTTAATGCGTCGGTACCAGTAAGTCGGTGTCTGATGAGCTGCAGGCATGTGTGACATTGCTGTGGTCATTTCGTACTGATGAATCGTGGTTTAAGAATTGATGGAAGTCACTTTCAACAATATGTGGATTGATGGGTACAATATCAATTGACGTAGGATCTATTGTTTGTGGTTCAGCGTGAATCAAAACTTCTAAAGCTGGAAGAAAACAAGGTTTTAAGCGATCAATGCTAGTGTTTGTCTTTCGTCCGCGCACCACTATCGTGAAATATTTGCTGAAGCGTTTTAAAACCATAAACGGGTCATCATACGGATGTGTAAGCGAGGGACGAATTGAGTCGTTTCGGATAAAAAACGTGTGTTGACGACTGAAGGTTTTTTGAAACAAATGTTTCCTTTGTAGAGTGATGCGATGTTTGTGTTGGCTGTAGTTTCTTCATTGAATTTCGAAATTCTGCTACGAAATCGCTAGAATTTTTTCTTGGTATACTATTGAAAAAAAATTCTCCTGGAATTTTTAAGGTGGTACCATACACGAGCTCTGCGGGCGATGCTTTTATGTCTGGTTTGTATACAACACGAAGGCCGAGTAGAATTGTTGGAAGGTGGTAAACCCATCTCGATGAGTCATGACATAAAATGGCCGACTTAAGTGTTCTGTGCCATCTTTCTACAAGGCCGTTCGCTTGCGGATGGTAAGCTGTCGTTCGTAAATGAGTTGCACCAATCGTTTGCATTAGCTCGGCGAAAACTGAGCACTCAAATTGTTTGCCTCTATCAGACGTTATCCGTTGTGGGACTCCAAATCTGGATATCCAATGGGTCACTAAGGCCTTCGCAATCGTTTCAGCCGACATATCAGGTATTGGGATAGCCTCTGGCCATCGTGTAAGCCTGTCGATGATTGTAAAGCAATATCGCTGCCCCTCACACAAAGGAAATGGGCCGACAATATCGATATTAATATGCGAAAACCGTTCGCGAGGAGGCTCGTACATGCTAGGTGTCGATTGCGTGTGACGTTGTATTTTAGATCGCTGGTATGGTAAGCATGTTTTGACCATATTGGCGACGCCTTTCTTCATGCTAGGCCAGCAAAATCTTGAAGTCACGAGTAAAGTTGTACCACGTATTCCAGGGTGAGCTAGGTTATGTAGCTTGTTAAAGATTTGCCGACCAAATTTCTTCGGAATGACAGGCCGAATACGCGAAGTAGATGTATCGCTAAGTATTTGTTCGTTACATCCTAAAACATGTAAACTTTTTAATAAAAGTGAATTATTTGACGTACCTTGATTACGCAAAAAAATGTTGTAGCTCTTCGTCATCAGCTTGTGCTGCTGCTAAGTCGGCAAAATTTATAATTTGTTGAGCGCCTTTATTGTTGGTAGTTATTGCTTGAACTCTAGAAAGAGCGTCAGCCGTTGCATTTTCTTCTCCAGGGGTGTGACGAATGTCAGTTGTGATTTGACTAATGAAGTCAAGTTGCCTTAACCTGCGCGGTGATGCTTTTTCCATCTTTTGCTTGTAAGCAAAAATTAATGGGCGGTGATCGGTTACTACGTAACAAAGGCGTCCTTCTATAGCATAACGAAAATGACAGACAGCCTGGTAGACCGCAGTCAACTCTCGATCGTACGTTCACTATTTTTGCTGCGTCGCTGTCAGCTTTTTGGAGTAGAAAGCTAAGGGTTTCATCATCCCATTGACCTTTTGATGGAGCGCTGCTCCCACGGCATTGTGATGCGTCGACGTAAATGACCAATTCTACACCAGGAACGGGATGAGCTAATAACGTGGCATTTGACAATTCTAATTTGCAGCGGTTTTGTCGTTCTTTTTGTTACCCGTAATCATGTTTTGTAAGACTTTCTGGTACTCTACTGTGTGTGGCAAAAACTTTCTGTAAAAGCTCATCATGCCAATGAATCTTTTAAGCTCTTGTGCATTAGCCGGTTTCTTGTAGTCTTTTATCACGGCGTTTTTTTCGGGCGATGGCCGAATACCCTCGGGTGTAACGAGGTGTCCGAGAAAAACAATTTCAGACTTACCAAATTCGCACTTTTTTAAATTAATGGCTAGGCAGTTTTCTCGGTGGCGCTGAAACACTAACCGGAGATCTTGGCGATGTTGTTCAAATGTTGCGGAGGCTACAAACATACGGTCGATGTAGGGAAATACGAAATCAAGACCTCTGAAGACATCGTTAATCAGTCGCTGAAATGTCTATGCAGCATTGCGTAGGCCGAATGTCATACATTTGAATTCATATAAGCCAAAGGGCGTGCTTATGGCCGTTTTTGGTACATTGTCGGGGTATATCGGAATTTGGTGAAGCCTTTTGCAAATCTATCTTTGAAAAAATTTTCTTACCTTCTAGGTTGCACGTGAAATCCGTTAAATACGTCAAGGGATATCGGTCTGGTACTGTTTGAGCTTAAGCGCACGGTAATCCCCGCAAGGTCGCCATGTGCCATCGCTTTTTTTCACCATATGCAATGGACTACACCAATTGCTTTTTGAAGGCTCTCATATTCCAGCTTTAGTGAGAAATGCAAACTCTCTTTTAGCTGCGTGGAGCTTTTCGAGTGGCAGTCGTCTTGGCCGGCAAAATGTAGGCTGCCCTGTCGTTTCGATCCGGTGAAAAATTGTCGATTTAGTTTTGGAACCTAGAGGCGAAAGTACCGTGATGTTGTTAAATTCATGTAGCAAGTCTGCAAACGGGTTGTATGAGCTGAATGTTTCAATGGCATTAACTTTTGTAGTCGATGGTAGAAGTAGCTTAGAGTCGCGGCCGGTAATATTGTCTATCAATCGGTTACGCCGCAGATCGATTAAGAGATCATGATGTTTAATAAAATCTGAACCTATTATAGGTGTCGTCACGTCGGCAATAATAAGGTCGGTAAGCTGTGCGATCGTTTCGGGCTTTAATGCTGCAAGCACGGTGGCGGCTTTCTGTTTATCAGAGGTTATACCCGATGCACTAAACCAGAATTCCATTGTAACAAACCACGCTTCTGTATTCGTGCTACACATTTCTGGGAAAGACAATCGGGCATAAATTGCTGAAACCGTGTTCTTGCTATGATGTGACGTCTGGTATTCATTATCGGCTTGCTTAACCACTGCAGGCGTTGCTAGCACGTCGTTTGTGGCCATCTTCTTATTTCTTCTACGTCGGGGTCACCAATTTGGGAGAATCGTTGGTTATTCTTTCCCAATTGTTTAAAATAAAAAATTCGTCGTGTCTAAATTTAAACTTAAATATTATTTTATTAAATTACGTTAATGATAAAAAAAGAAATAAAATGTGAAAAATACAGTTGAATAATTTGAGGCAAAAAGTACGTGTTGTTTCAATCGAAGCCGGCAAGAAAAAAGGGTCGATTGTTCTCGAAGTCGTTTTTACATATGCATTCCATTTTGCATTTGCAATACTGGTTATGCAGGTAATAGGTTGGTTTATAGTTGGTAGTGACAGGGTGCCACGTAAAGGATTTTGTGAACTGTTGCAGACATATTTCTCCATGGGTAGTTGGTTGTATATATTTTTGCATTTTCCTTAGCATAATCTCCAAATTTTCTAGAGTCAATTTCTTCATTGCACGCAAGTACTTCTAGGATTATTTTAAATATGAAAATAAGGTTTAAATCCACTCCTGTTATTTCAGATGCTGTTTCTGGATCAGAAAAGAATCTTCTTGCGCTATTGCCATCATTTGTATTGCCTGGCCCTTGTTTTGGCTGATCTATAATCAATCCAAATTTGCGATATTCATCTTGAACATGTTTCTTTTTTGAACTTCTTAACTCTTTGTTGGTTTCGTTGTTTCTTATTGATCCTGAAGACCCGAAATCCAAATCATAACTGAATTTTATTATGTGTTCCATAAGTCGTATTCTTGCATGTAGTGGTGATAATCCAAATTCATATGCATCGGTATTATCTAATGATTTTGTCGGTATTTGGTTTAATTGGGTTGATGTTGCTTGGCATATAATGCAGCTGGATGCATCCTTCGTGTTAGTCAAAGCGTGACCTAGTTTTCCATCTATCATTGTCAGCACTAATTGGTAGCTTACTTCAATTTGCTGCCCATCTAACCGTAATTGTAATGGCTGTAGTGTTGCAATTTGGGCCTTGATATCAATAACTTCTTTGTTAATGGCATCATGAGTTTCTTTTTTGAATTCAAATTTGATTGGCCTGCAGTATTTCGTAGAAGATGGTGTCTCATTTTTCCAAATATCCATTGTTTGCGTTGTACTAATCGAAGGCTCTGAATCTTCTAAAATCGCAATGGTACAAATGATACCATGAATATATCTGAGTCCGAAATATTTTCACATACAACTTGTTTGTATTGTTTTTGTCCCGACGAACCATCACATCCTCATTTACAAAAAAGAATTAACTTTGTGTTTCCATATTTCTTTAACTCATTTCCTGTTATTGATTGTAGCAAGCGTTCGGCTGTGTGATCAAGTAGAGATTTGTGCCTCTGCCGAAATTGGTGTGATTGTAATAGTGTCCTTTTATGGCAAACAGTCCATTTTAGCAGCGGTTATGTAATGATATGCTGGATATATATTTGAACCTTTTTAAATCGCACGCAGTCTGAACTTAATATATTGCTGTTTTGTTAATTTCAAATCCAGAAATAATGATAATGCCTCCTCATTTGTGTACTGTATTGCATCACTCGGAGTTGGTATACTTTTGGTTTTGTTCTCACTGGACTAGCTTTAACAACTTTTTCAATGATATCCACTATTGCTAATTGGTTCTGTGATCGTAATTGATGTGGAAAGATTCTTTTATATTTGTACAACCAATTGCATCGTTGATATCTTTAAGTTTCCGCCTCTTAGATCTATCGCTGCAGTTGTCCAATGATTTGCGTGGTCTTCCACGCGACAAAAAGTACGTGTTGTTTCAATCGAAGCCGGCAGGAAAAAAGGGTCGATTGTTCTCGATGCCTATGTAACAGTAGTTTTTACATGTGCATGCCATTTTGCATTTGTAATACTGGTTATACAGGTAATAGGTAGTTTGATACTTGGTAGTGACAGGGTGCCACATTACTCCCCTCGCTGGAAAAAGGTCATCGGAATCTAACAGGGAGGTTAATGCGTCGGTACCGGTAAGTCGGTCTGATGAGCTGCAGGCATGTGTGACATTGCTGTGGTCATTTCGTACTGATGAATCGTGGTTTAAAAATTGATGGAAGTCACTTTCAACAATATGTGGTGTGATGGGTACAATGTCAATTGACGTAGGCTCTATTGTTTGTGGTTCAGCGTGACTCAAAACTTCTAAAGCTGGAAGAAAACAAGGTTTTAAGCGATCAATGCTAATGTTTGTGTTTCGTCCGCGCACCACTATCGTGAAATATTTGCTGAAGCGTTTTAAAACCATAAACGGGCCATCATACGGATGTGTAAGCGAGGGACGAATTGAGTCGTTTCGGATAAAAACGTGTGTAGACGACTGAAGGTTTTTTGAAACAAATGTTTCCTTTGTAGAGTGATGCGATGTTTGTGTTGGCTGTAGTTTCTTCATTGAATTTCGAAATTCTGCTACGAAATCGCTAGAATTTTTTCTTGGTATACTATTGAAAAAAAATTCTCCTGGACTTTTTAAGGTGGTACCATACACGAGCTCTGTGCGCGATACTTTTATGTCTGGTTTGTATACAACACGAAGGCCGAGTAGAATTGTTGGAAGGTGGTAAACCCATCTCGATGAGTCATGACATAAAATGGCCGACTTAAGTGTTCTGTGCCATCTTTCTACAAGGCCGTTCGCTTGCGGATGGTAAGCTGTCGTTCGTAAATGAGTTGCACCAATCGTTTGCATTAGCTCGGCGAAAACTGAGCACTCAAATTGTTTGCCTCTATCAGACGTTATCCGTTGTGGGACTCCAAATCTGGATATCCAATGGGTCACTAAGGCCTTCGCAGTCGTTTCAGCCGACATATCAGGTATTGGGATAGCCTCTGGCCATCGTGTAAGCCTGTCGATGATTGTAAAGCAATATCGCTGCCCCTCACACAAAGGAAATGGGCCGACAATATCGATATTAATATGCGAAAACCGTTCGCGAGGAGGCTCGTACATGCTAGGTGTCGATTGCGTGTGACGTTGTATTTTAGATCGCTGGCATGGTAAGCATGTTTTGACCATATTGGCGACGCCTTTCTTCATGCTAGGCCAGCAAAATCTTGAAGTCACGAGTAAAATTGTACCACGTATTCCAGGGTGAGCTAGGTTATGTAGCTTGTTAAAGATTTGTCGACCAAATTTCTTCGGAATGACATGCCGAATACGCGAAGTAGATGTATCGCTAAGTATTTGTTCGTTACATGCTAAAACATGTAAACTTTTTAATAAAAGTGAATTATTTGACGTACCTTGATTACGCAAAAAAATGTTGTAGCTCTTCGTCATCAGCTTGTGCTGCTGCTAAGTCGGCAAAATTTATAATTTGTTGAGCGCCTTTATTGTTGGTAGTTATTGTTTGAACTCTAGAAAGAGCGTCAGCCGTTGCATTTTCTTCTCCAGGGGTGTTACGAATGTCAGTTGTGATCTGACTAATGAAGTCAAGTTGCCTTAACCTGCGCGGTGATGCTTTTTCCATCTTTTGCTTGTAAGCAAAAATTAATGGGCGGTGATCGGTTACTACGTAACAAAGGCGTCCTTCTATAGCATAACGAAAATGACAGACAGCCTGGTAGACCGTGTAGACCGTCAACTCTCGATCGTACGTTGAATATTTTTGCTGCGTCGCTGCCAGCTTTTTGGAGTAGAAAGCTAAGGGTTTCATCATCCCATTGACCTTTTGATGGAGCGCTGCTCCCACGGCACTGTGATGCGTCGACGTAAATGACCAATTCTACACCAGGAACGGGATGAGCTAATAACGTGGCATTTGACAATTCTAATTTGCAGCGGTTTTGTCGTTCTTTTTGTTACCCGTAATCATGTTTTGTAAGACTTTCTGGTACTCTACTGTGTGTGGCAAAAACTTTCTGTAAAAGCTCATCAAGACCTCTGAAGACATCGTTAATCAGTCGCTGAAATGTCTATGCAGCATTGCGTAGGCCGAATGTCATACATTTGAATTCATATAAGCCAAAGGGCGTGCTTATGGCCGTTTTTGGTACATTGTCGGGGTATATCGGAATTTGGTGAAATACCTTTTGCAAATCTATCTTTGAAAAAATTTTCTTACCTTCTAGGTTGCACGTGAAATCCGTTAAATACGGCAAGGGATATCGGTCTGGTACTGTTTGAGCTTAAGCGCAAGGTCGCCATGTGCCATCGATTTTTTTTACCATATGCAATCGACTACACCAATTGCTTTTTGAAGGCTCGCATATTCCAGCTTTAGTGAAAAATGCAAACTCATTTTTAGCTGCGTTGAGCTTTTCGAGTGGCAGTCGTCTTGGCCGGCAAAATGTAGGCTGCCCTGTCGTTTCGATCCGGTGAAAAATTGTCGATTTAGTTTTGGAACCTAGAGGCGAAAGTACCGTGATGTTGTTAAATTCATGTAGCAAGTCTGCAAACGGGTTGTATAAGCTGAATGTTTCAATGGCATTAACTTTTGTAGTCGATGGTAGAAGTAGCTTAGAGTCGCGGCCGGTAATATTGTCTATCAATCGGTTACGCCGCAGATCGATTAAGAGGTCATGATGTTTAATAAAATCTGAACCTATTATAGGTGTCGTCACGTCGGCAATAATAAATGACCATAAAAAATTTCGTTTTAGCCCAGGTCCGATGGCTTTTTATCGCCCAGAGGCATCTCTGATAAGAACCGGTTTAGTCGTCGTTGCTCACTGTCAGCAAAGTGGTCGATGATTCGCTGCTTAACATACTCAAAGCGGTCACACGTTGGCAAGGTTGTTATAAGGTCGGTAAGCTGTGCGATCGTTTCGGGCTTTAATGCTGCAAGCACGGTGGCGGCTTTCTGTTTATCAGAGGTTATACCCGATGCACTAAACCAGAATTCCATTGTAACAAACTACGCTTCTGTATTCGTGCTACACATTTCTGGGAAAGACAATCGGGCATAAATTGCTGAAACCGTGTTCTTGCTATGATGTGACGTCTGGTATTCATTATCGGCTTGCTTAACCACTGCAGGCGTTGCTAGCACGTCGTTTGTGGCCATCTTCTTATTTCTTCTACGTCGGGGTCACCAATTTGGGAGAATCGTTGGTTATTCTTTCCCAATTGTTTAAAATAAAAAATTCGTCGTGTCTAAATTTAAACTTAAATATTATTTTATTAAATTACGTTAATGATAAAAAAAGAAATAAAATGTGAAAAATACAGTTGAATAATTTGCGACAAAAAGTACGTGTTGTTTCAATCGAAGCCGGCAGGAAAAAAGGGTCGATTGTTCTCGAAGTCGTTTTTACATGTGCATTCCATTTTGCATTTGCAATACTGGTTATGCAGGTAATAGGTAGTTTGATAGTTGGTAGTGACAGGGTGCCACGTAAAGGATTTTGTGAACTGTTGCAGACATATTTCTCCATGGGTAGTTGGTTGTATATATTTTTGCAGTTTCCTTAGCATAATCTCAAAATTTTCTAGAGTCAATTTCTTCATTGCACGCAAGTACTTCTAGGATTATTTTAAATCTGAAATTTTTAGGTTTAAATCCACTCCTGTTATTTCAGATGCTGTTTCTGGATCAGAAAAGAATCTTCTTGCGCTATTGCCATCATTTGTATTGCCTGACCCTTGTTTTGGCTGATCTATAATCAATCCAAATTTGCGATATTCATCTTGAACATATTTTTTTTAACTTCTTAACTCTTTGTTGGTTTCGTTATTTCTTATTGATCCTGAAGACCCGAAATCCAAATCATAACTGATTTTTAGTATGTGTTCCATAAGTCGAATTCTTGCATGTAGTGGTGATAATCCAAATTCATATGCATCGGTATTATCTAATGATTTTGTCGGGATTTGGTTTAATTGGGTTGATGTTGCTTGGCATATAATGCAGCTGGATGCAGCCTTCGTGTTAGTCAAAGCGTGACCTAGTTTTCCATCTATCATTGTCAGCACTAATTGGTAGCTTACTTCAATTTGCTGCCCATCTAACTGTAATTGTAATGGCTGTAGTGTTCCAATTTGGGCCTTGATATCAATAACTTCTTTGTTAATGGCATCATGAGTTTCTTTTTTGACTTCAAATTTGATTGGCCTGCAGTATTTCGTAGAAGATGGTGTCTCATTTTTCAAAATATCCATTGTTTGCGTTGTACTAGTCGAAGGCTCTGAATCTTCTAAAATCGCAATGGTACAAATGATACCATGAATATATCTGAGTCCGAAATATTTTCACATACAACTTGTTTGTATTGTTTTTGTCCCGACGAACCATCACATCCTCATTTACAAAAAAGAATTAACTTTGTGTTTCCATATTTCTTTAACTCATTTCCTGTTATTGATTGTAGCAAGCGTTCGGCTGTGTGATCAAGTAGCGATTTGTACCTCTGCCGAAATTGGTGTGATTGTAATAGTGTCCTTTGATGGCAAACAGTCCATTTTAGCAGCGGTTATGTAATGATATGCTGGATATATATTTGAACCTTTTTAAATCGCACGCAGTTTGAACTTAATATATTGCTGTTTTGTTAATTTCAAATCCAGAAATAATGCTAATGCCTCCTCATTTGTGTACTGTATTGCATCACTCGGAGTTCGTATATTTTTAAGAATCCGTTTTGTTCTCACTGGACTAGCTTTAACAACTTTTTCAATGATATCCACTTTTGTTAATTGGTTCTGTGATCGTAATGGATGTGGAAAGATTCTTTTATATTTGTACAACCAATTGCATCGTTGATATCTTTAAGTTTCGCCTCTTAGATATATCGCTGCAGTTGTCCAATGATTTGCGTGGTCTTCCACGCGACAAAAAGTACGTGTTGTTTCAATCGAAGCCGGCAGGAAAAAAAAGTGTCGATTGTTCTCGATGCCTATGTAACAGTCGTTTTTACATGTGCATGCCATTTTGCATTTGCAATACTGGTTATACAGGTAATAGGTAGTTTGATAGTTGGTAGTGACAGGGTGCCACATTACTCCCCTCGCTGGAAAAAGGCCATCGGAATCTAACAGGGAGGTTAGTGCGTCGGTACCGGTAAGTCGGTCTGATGAGCTGCAGGCATGTGTGACATTGCTGTGGTCATTTCGTACTGATGAATCGTGGTTTAAAAATTGATGGAAGTCACTTTCAACAATATGTGGTGTGATGGGTACAATGTCAATTGACGTAGGCTCTATTGTTTGTGGTTCAGCGTGACTCAAAACTTCTAAAGCTGGAAGAAAACAAGGTTTTAAGCGATCAATGCTAATGTTTGTCTTTCGTCCGCGCACCACTATCGTGAAATATTTGCTGAAGCGTTTTAAAACCATAAACGGGCCATCATACGGTTGTGTAAGCGAGGGACGAATTGAGTCGTTTCGGATAAAAACGTGTGTAGACGACTGAAGGTTTTTTGAAACAAATGTTTCCTTTGTAGAGTGATGCGATGTTTGTGTTGGCTGTAGTTTCTTCATTGAATTTCGAAATTCTGCTACGAAATCGCTAGAATTTTTTCTTGGTATACTATTGAAAAAAATTCTCTTGGACTTTTTAAGGTGGTACCATACACGAGCTCTGCAGGCGATGCTTTTATGTCTGGTTTGTATACAACACGAAGGGCGAGTAGAATTGTTGGAAGGTGGTAAACCCATCTCGATGAGTCATGACATAAAATGGCCGACTTAAGTGTTCTGTGCCATCTTTCTACAAGGCCGTTCGCTTGCGGATGGTAAGCTGTCGTTCTTAAATGAGTTGCACCAATCGTTTGCATTAGCTCGGCGAAAACTGAGCACTCAAATTGTTTGCCTCTATCAGACGTTATCCGTTGTGGGACTCCAAATCTGGATATCCAATGGGTCACTAAGGCCTTCGCAATCGTTTCAGCCGACATATCAGGTATTGGGATAGCCTCTGGCCATCGTGTAAGCCTGTCGATGATTGTAAAGCAATATCGCTGCCCCTCACACAAAGGAAATGGGCCGATAATATCGATATTAATATGCGAAAACCGTTCGCGAGGAGGCTCGTACATGCTAGGTGTCGATTGCGTGTGACGTTGTATTTTAGATCGCTGGCATGGTAAGCATGTTTTGACCATATTGGCGACGCCTTTCTTCATGCTAGGCCAGCAAAATCTTAAAGTCACGAGTAAAGTTGTACCACGTATTCCAGGGTGAGCTAGGTTATGTAGCTTGTTAAAGATTTGTCGACCAAATTTCTTCGGAATGACATGCCGAATACGCGAAGTAGATGTATCGCTAAGTATTTGTTCGTTACATGCTAAAACATGTAAACTTTTTAATAAATGTGAATTATTTGACGTACCTTGATTACGCAAAAAAATGTTGTAGCTCTTCGTCATCAGCTTGTGCTGCTGCTAAGTCGGCAAAATTTATAATTTGTTGAGCGCCTTTATTGTTGGTAGTTATTGTTTGAATTCTAGAAAGAGCGTCAGCCGTTGCATTTTCTTCTCCAGGGGTGTGACGAATGTCAGTTGTGAACTGACTAATGAAGTCAAGTTGCCTTAACCTGCGCGGTGATGCTTTTTCCATCTTTTGCTTGGAAGCAAAAATTAATGGGCGGTGATCGGTTACTACGTAACAAAGGCGTCCTTCTATAGCATAACGAAAATGACAGACAGCCTGGTAGACCGCAGTCAACTCTCGATCGTACGTTGAATATTTTTGCTGCGTCGCTGTCAGCTTTTTGGAGTAGAAAGCTAAGGGTTTCATCATCCCATTGACCTTTTGATGGAGCGCTGCTCCCACGGCACTGTGATGCGTCGACGTAAATGACCAATTCTACACCAGGAACGGGATGAGCTTATAACGTGGCATTTGACAATTCTAATTTGCAGCGGTTTTGTCGTTCTTTTTGTTACCCGTAATCATGTTTTGTAAGACTTTCTGGTACTCTACTGTGTGTGGCAAAAACTTTCTGTAAAAGCTCATCATGCCAATGAATCTTTTAAGCCCTTGTGCATTGGCCGGTTTCTTGTAGTCTTTTATCACGGCGGTTTTTTCGGGCGATGGCCGAATACCCTCGGGTGTAACGAGGTGTCCGAGAAAAACAATTTCAGACTTACCAAATTCGCACTTTTTTAAATTAATGGCTAGGCAGTTTTCTCGGTGGCGCTGAAACACTAACCGGAGATCTTGGCGATGTTGTTCAAATGTTGCGGAGGCTACAAAAATATCGTCGATGTAGGGAAATACGAAATCAAGACCTCTGAAGACATCGTTAATCAGTCGCTGAAATGTCTATGCAGCATTGCGTAGGCCGAATGTCATACATTTGAATTCATATAAGCCAAAGGGCGTGCTTATGGCCGTTTTTGGTACATTGTCGGGGTATATCGGAATTTGGTGAAATGCCTTTTGCAAATCTATCTTTGAAAAAATTTTCTTACCTTCTAGGTTGCACGTGAAATCCGTTAAATACGGCAAGGGATATCGGTCTGGTACTGTTTGAGCTTAAGCGCAAGGTCGCCATGTGCCATCGCTTTTTTTTACCATATGCAATCGACTACACCAATTGCTTTTTGAAGGCTCGCATATTCCAGCTTTAGTGAGAAATGCAAACTCATTTTTAGCTGCGTTGAGCTTTTCGAGTGGCAGTCGTCTTGGCCGGCAAAATGTAGGCTGCCCTGTCGTTTCGATCCGGTGAAAAATTGTCGATTTAGTTTTGGAACCTAGAGGCGAAAGTACCGTGATGTTGTTAAATTCATGTAGCAAGTCTGCAAACGGGTTGTATGAGCTGAATGTTTCAATGGCGTCGTCACGTCGGCAATAATAAATGACCATAAAAAATTTCGTTTTAGCCCAGGTCTAATTTAATGCGCCCTTCGCCCATGACTTTAATTGGTGTACCATTCGCAGCACACAGTGTTACGGCTGTAGGACGGACATTTTGTGTTTTCGCAGCTAGAGGAAGCACCGAGACATCGGCACCACTATCAACTAAGAATTTTTTGTTTGTAAATTTGTCGGTTACTTGAAGGCGAAAAATTTGGCATTTAGTGGAGGATTTTTCGCTGAATTGCTTTACCGGCCTTACAAGTCAATTTGAAGATTGGGCTGAAACGGTATAAACCTTGCGTTTCCTGTGGCTGCAAGGGCTGCGACACTTCCGTGCGTTGCGTCCATATTTTTTATGGTACCAGCACTTGTCAAAATCTGCACTGTTACTCTTTTCGTCGTTTGCAGTTTGCGGTGTTGAGAACGATGTTGTGTAACAGTGGGCCTGCGTGACCGTGAACGTGAGCGTGTTGTGAAGTGCTCGAATTTTTTATTTAGTTCCATTATTGCTACACGAAGTTCTTTTATTTCGATAGCCGGCTCTTTTACTACATTACATACCTGATAAAGAGATATAGCATCGACAATTGAGTCAGCTATCTTAGTGAACTCTGCTGCTGTGCCTGAACGCTTTGTCCACAAGCCTTTAAGTGCTGCTTCGCCTAAGGAACTTCCGGCGACTCGTCCATTTCGAAAAACAACTCCGATGGCTTTTTATCGCCCAGAGGCATCTCTGATAAGAACCGGTTAAGTCGTCGTTGCTGACTGTCAGCAAAGTGGTCGATGATTCGCTGCTTAACACACTCAAAGCGGTCACACGTTGGCAAGGTTGTTATAAGGTCGGTAAGCTGTGCGATCGTTTCGGGCTTTAATGCTGCAAGCACGGTGGCGGCTTTCTGTTTATCAGAGGTTATACCCGATGCACTAAACCAGAATTCCATTGTAACAAACCACGCTTCTGTATTCGTGCTACACATTTCTGGGAAAGACAATCGGGCATAAATTGCTTAAACCGTGTTGTTGCTATGATGTGACGTCTGGTATTCATTATCGGCTTGCTTAACCACTGCAGACGTTGCTAGCATGTCGTTTGTGGCCATCTTCTTATTTCTTCTACGTCAAGGTCACCAATTTGGGAGAATCGTTGGTTATTCTTTCCCAATTCTTTAAAATAAAAAACTCTTCGTGTCTAAATTTAAACTTAAATATTATTTTATTAAATTACGTTAATGATAAAAAAAGAAATAAAATGTGAAAAATATAGTTGAATAATTTGCGACAAAAAGTACGTGTTGTTTCAATCGAAGCCGGCAGGAAAAAAGGGTCGATTGTTCTCGAAGTCGTTTTTACATGTGCATTCCATTTTGCATTTGCAATACTGGTTATGCAGGTAATAGGTAGTTTGATAGTTGGTAGTGACAGGGTGCCACGTAAAGGATTTTGTGAACTGTTGCAGACATATTTCTCCATGGGTAGTTGGTTGTATATATTTTTGCAGTTTCCTTAGCATAATCTCAAAATTTTCTAGAGTCAATTTCTTCATTACACGCAAGTACTTCTAGGATTATTTTAAATCTGAAATTTTTAGGTTTATATCCACTCCTGTTATTTCAGATGCTGTTTCTGGATCAGGAAAGAATCTTCTTGCGCTATTGCCATCATTTGTATTGCCTGACCCTTGTTTTGGCTGATCTATAATCAATCCAAATTTGCGATATTCATCTTGAACATATTTTTTTTAACTTCTTAACTCTTTGTTGGTTTCGTTATTTCTTATTGATCCTGAAGACCCGAAATCCAAATCATAACTGATTTTTAGTATGTGTTCCATAAGTCGAATTCTTGCATGTAGTGGTGATAATCCAAATTCATATGCATCGGTATTATCTAATGATTTTGTCGGGATTTGGTTTAATTGGGTTGATGTTGCTTGGCATATAATGCAGCTGGATGCAGCCTTCGTGTTAGTCAAAGCGTGACCTAGTTTTCCATCTATCATTGTCAGCACTAATTGGTAGCTTACTTCAATTTGCTGCCCATCTAACTGTAATTGTAATGGCTGTAGTGTTCCAATTTGGGCCATGATATCAATAACTTCTTTGTTAATGGCATCATGAGTTTCTTTTTTGACTTCAAATTTGATTGGCCTGCAGTATTTCGTAGAAGATGGTGTCTCATTTTTCCAAATATCCATTATTTGCGTTGTACTAGTCGAAGGCTCTGAATCTTCTAAAATCGCAATGGTACAAATGATACCATGAATATATCTGAGTCCGAAATATTTTCACATACAACTTGTTTGTATTGTTTTTGTCCCGACGAACCATCACATCCTCATTTACAAAAAAGAATTAACTTTGTGTTTCCATATTTCTTTAACTCATTTCCTGTTATTGATTGTAGCAAGCGTTCGGCTGTGTGATCAAGTAGCGATTTGTACCTCTGCCAAAATTGGTGTGATTGTAATAGTGTCCTTTGATGGCAAACAGTCCATTTTAGCAGCGGTTATGTAATGATATGCTGGATATATATTTAAACCTTTTTAAATCGCACGCAGTCTGAACTTAATATATTGCTGTTTTGTTAATTTCAAATCCAGAAATAATGCTAATGCCTCCTCATTTGTGTACTGTATTGCATCACTCGGAGTTGGTATATTTTTAAGAATCCGTTTTGTTCTCACTGGACTAGCTTTAACAACTTTTTCAATGATATCCACTTTTGTTAATTGGTTCTGTGATCGTAATGGATGTGGAAAGATTCTTTTATATTTGTACAACCAATTGCATCGTTGATATCTTTAAGTTTCGCCTCTTAGATCTATCGCTGCAGTTGTCCAATGATTTGCGTGGTCTTCCACGCGACAAAAAGTACGTGTTGTTTCAATCGAAGCCGGCAGGAAAAAAAGTGTCGATTGTTCTCGATGCCTATGTAACAGTCGTTTTTACATGTGCATGCCATTTTGCATTTGCAATACTGGTTATACAGGTAATAGGTAGTTTGATAGTTGGTAGTGACAGGGTGCCACATTACTCCCCTCGCTGGAAAAAGGTCATCGGAATCTAACAGGGAGGTTAGTGCGTCGGTACCGGTAAGTCGGTCTGATGAGCTGCAGGCATGTGTGACATTGCTGTGGTCATTTCGTACTGATGAATCGTGGTTTAAAAATTGATGGAAGTCACTTTCAACAATATGTGGTGTGATGGGTACAATGTCAATTGACGTAGGCTCTATTGTTTGTGGTTCAGCGTGACTCAAAACTTCTAAAGCTGGAAGAAAACAAGGTTTTAAGCGATCAATGCTAATGTTTGTCTTTCGTCCGCGCACCACTATCGTGAAATATTTGCTGAAGCGTTTTAAAACCATAAACGGGCCATCATACGGTTGTGTAAGCGAGGGACGAATTGAGTCGTTTCGGATAAAAACGTGTGTAGACGACTGAAGGTTTTTTGAAACAAATGTTTCCTTTGTAGAGTGATGCGATGTTTGTGTTGGCTGTAGTTTCTTCATTGAATTTCGAAATTCTGCTACGAAATCGCTAGAATTTTTTCTTGGTATACTATTGAAAAAAAATTCTCTTGGACTTTTTAAGGTGGTACCATACACGAGCTCTTCAGGCGATGCTTTTATGTCTGGTTTGTATACAACACGAAGGGCGAGTAGAATTGTTGGAAGGTGGTAAACCCATCTCGATGAGTCATGACATAAAATGGCCGACTTAAGTGTTCTGTGCCATCTTTCTACAAGGCCGTTCGCTTGCGGATGGTAAGCTGTCGTTCTTAAATGAGTTGCACCAATCGTTTGCATTAGCTCGGCGAAAACTGAGCACTCAAATTGTTTGCCTCTATCACACGTTATCCGTTGTGGGACTCCAAATCTGGATATCCAATGGGTCACTAAGGCCTTCGCAATCGTTTCAGCCGACATATCAGGTATTGGGATAGCCTCTGGCCATCGTGTAAGCCTGTCGATGATTGTAAAGCAATATCGCTGCCCCTCACACAAAGGAAATGGGCCGACAATATCGATATTAATATGCGAAAACCGTTCGCGAGGAGGCTCGTACATGCTAGGTGTCGATTGCGTGTGACGTTGTATTTTAGATCGCTGGCATGGTAAGCATGTTTTGACCATATTGGCGACGCCTTTCTTCATGCTAGCCAGCAAAATCTTAAAGTCACGAGTAAAGTTGTACCACGTATTCCAGGGTGAGCTAGGTTATGTAGCTTGTTAAAGATTTGTCGACCAAATTTCTTCGGAATGACAGGCCGAATACGCGAAGTAGATGTATCGCTAAGTATTTGTTCGTTACATCCTAAAACATGTAAACTTTTTAATAAAAGTGAATTATTTTACGTACCTTGATTACGCAAAAAAATGTTGTAGCTCTTCGTCATCAGCTTGTGCTGCTGCTAAGTCGGCAAAATTTATAATTTGTTGAGCGCCTTTATTGTTGGTAGTTATTGTTTGAACTCTAGAAAGAGCGTCAGCCGTTGCATTTTCTTCTCCAGGGGTGTGACGAATGTCAGTTGTGAACTGACTAATGAAGTCAAGTTGCCTTAACCTGCGCGGTGATGCTTTTTCCATCTTTTGCTTGGAAGCAAAAATTAATGGGCGGTGATCGGTTACTACGTAACAAAGGCGTCCTTCTATAGCATAACGAAAATGACAGACAGCCTGGTAGACCGCAGTCAACTCTCGATCGTACGTTGAATATTTTTGCTGCGTCGCTGTCAGCTTTTTGGAGTAGAAAGCTAAGGGTTTCATCATCCCATTGACCTTTTGATGGAGCGCTGCTCCCACGGCACTGTGATGCGTCGACGTAAATGACCAATTCTACACCAGGAACGGGATGAGCTAATAACGTGGCATTTGACAATTCTAATTTGCAGCGGTTTTGTCGTTCTTTTTGTTACCCGTAATCATGTTTTGTAAGACTTTCTGGTACTCTACTGTGTGTGGCAAAAACTTTCTGTAAAAGCTCATCATGCCAATGAATCTTTTAAGCTCTTGTGCATTAGCCGGTTTCTTGTAGTCTTTTATCACGGCGGTTTTTTCGGGCGATGGCCGAATACCCTCGGGTGTAACGAGGTGTCCGAGAAAAACAATTTCAGACTTACCAAATTCGCACTTTTTTAAATTAATGGCTAGGCAGTTTTCTCGGTGGCGCTGAAACACTAAACGGAGATCTTGGCGATGTTGTTCAAATGTTGCGGAGGCTACAAAAATATCGTCGATGTAGGGAAATACGAAATCAAGACCTCTGAAGACATCGTTAATCAGTCGCTGAAATGTCTATGAGTAGTGTGTTTACACCGGTTCTGTATATTTTTTTCCCATAAGGGACAATGTAAATTGCACATCTATGCCTGGCTGGGAAACGTGATCGTTAAAAATATATTTTGTTAGGTAATTAAGTGTATTTATTATGGAAATGCGTTTTCCATCCTTGGATGGTTGTTTGTATTAGGAGGTTTCATAAAATTTGTATTATGTATTAAGGGGTTTCAAAAAAAATTTTTATATGTAAAAATTTTTTTTGTTTTCACATGCCTGATTGGAGAGTTAGTCAGGGCTTCTCTATTGAATATCCCCCCTCAAACTTCTGTACGAACACCCCTACCCGGGCACCTATATTGAACAACTCTGTTGAATGTTTGTCAGGAAGCTGGAAATTTTCTTCATAGATACAAAATATTTCACCGAGTTAAATATGAACCTCCCTACTAATTTTTTTTTGAGTTTTGATTGCTGAAAGAAAACGAAACTAATAAAAAAGGGCATTTCGGTCTATTTTTATTACCCTTATCCTTTCTGTCTATTCATTAGCATTTTCTTTTTATTGCACTTGATAAGATGCATTAACTTAGGGCTTGTGTTTTTTCTTATGTTTAAAGTAAACCCTAAATGTTTGACTGTGTCCTCTATTGTCTGCCTATTTTTAATGAAAAATAAGGGTGCGAGAAAGTGAAACATTGCATTTATATCGCTATTGGTCAGTTTGAGTGAGCTTGTTAGAATATTTTATTATATTGCGCATGTGTGCGTTTGTTTGCATTGGATCATTTTCTGTCTGTCCTTCTCTACCGTCTAGCTTGTTATCTATACCTATTTCACACCCCAGTTCGTATATTTATGTGTATAAGGATACACAATTTCATTACACATACATATTTCTGATTTTTTTTCAAAGAAAAAGGATCAGAAATTTAAAAAGAGGTTACAAAACCAACATGCATTTGCATTACATAAATGTATGAGATACATGGAAAATTCTTAAGCAAAGTTAAACACCTGTGCCGGTATATCTCTTTTTTATTACACTTGTCCTTTCTGTTTTTCTTTTCTGTCTACCTTTTTTTATTGCAGTTCATCTTTTTTTATTGAAAAATTTTGAGTTGGCATTTTCATGAGTGTCTGCTCCTCTACCAACTTTCTTGTTGATCGCTTTCATTTATCGAAAAAAATAAATGTTTGCGATGCCGAGAAAATTCTTATAACGTAAATAGTTGTGATTGATGTTTTGGTTTTTTGCAGATTTGATTGTTGAAAGAAAATGAATCTCATAGAAAAACGAATTCAACATGTAACTGTTTATCAGCATACAGATGTGAAAATTGTATGACCGAATGTTGTAAATTTAAAGAAATTTGTTTACTATGAAAAATAAATATTTTCTTCATGGTTTTATAATATTGCTTTTTCTTAAGACATGCGCGAGCATAATTTAGTATAAATGCGAGTGTTTTTCAGAAATTTTTTTTAACAAAGCTTAGAACAATCAATAACATTCTTTCTATTTTCAGCCTAATCTAATAAAAATACATACTAAAATAAATATTTTAAATAAAACTAATTGATATACAGAAATATATATGATGTGTTTTTATTTGTTATGAAGATTTTTTATCTTACTTTTTCAGATTTCATAACAATTAAAATGTTTATATGTATTTCTTTTACTTTTCAGATATAGGTTAATAGTTTAAAAAGTCTTATATATAAATTAAAAAGTTTCTGTGTTAATATTCATATATTCGTTATAATATAAATTAAATGCACATATATTAACATTTGGTATACTGATATTTTGAATATTACATCTATGAATTCAATTATGAAAATATATGAAAGGATAAGACTCTTTACTATACATTCTTAATTCCTCAATCATTCTCAGGAATAATTTCTTGTGTTCCTTATCGATATGACAACTGTATCCATCAAATAGATCCTTTAATTCAGCTGATGTGTCCTTTTTTTAATACAGTTGATCTAGTTCGCAACAGAATACATAAATAACTAAACAAAAGTTTTAAATGTTTTCAATATTCTCTTTGTTTACATATAAATTAATAAAATTTCTATATAAAATTGCACTTTTTTTAGCACACATTTCCTTACAACTATTTCTATGATATTTACAGATATTGATGTTAATATTACTTTTATATAACGTTCTTATATTTAGACAATTAAAGTCATCTAAATTATAGATATATATTTCCATTTCTCCAAGCAGTTGACTTAACCATTTTACTTTTTAAATTCCTTTAACATATATAATATGATAATATTCTTTTTTAAGATATGATATTATATATTCTCTAAATTCGTTGAGCGTTGAATTTCCATCATTCCAACATAATCCATGTAAATGATTGTACAACCATTTATTTGTAATCCCATCTTTATATGTTAATTCTGAATATTTAAAAGGCGGTAGAATGAGAAAAGTTTTAATTTCTGAATCAACTCCTACAACGCAGACTTCCTTTGCGAATAAATTATTATTAATACAGAAACCCTGTACATCTATGACTACATTTCTATTTTGATTCATTATCTTATTATAAGTGAAAATATTTACAAAAAGTATTGTTCTTTTATTACTTTTTTAATATCAATAAATAAATCAAAAGTTATTTATGTTCATTTGTTTGCTTTCAAAAATAATCTTATAATAAAATCCAACTGAAATTTTTCTTATGTAATGAGAGATCAATAATGATATATATCATCAGTGATATAGTTGTATATTTCAGGTAAAAAACAAAACAGCTCTCCAGTTCCAACATAATTTGTAACATACAATACAATGTTAGCTTTCTTTCACATCGTATGATTTCCAAAGGTTCATTTAGCAGAAAATCTCTTAGAGATATGATTTTTGATTTTATTTACAGATGTTATTAAGAAATTCAATTGTATTATTCATCTTCTTATTTTTATTTATTTTTTATTATATGTATAAGCTAATTCTCAAATTTTAGTTATAATCAGCTTTTAGCTGGTTAAGATCTGCTTTTTATCGGGTTATGAACAGCTTTTTATCTGGTTTGTATCTAATCTGTATCTGCTTTTATCTGGTTTGTATCTGCTCTGTATCTGCTTTTTATCGGGTTATGAACAGCTTTTTATCTGGTTTGTATCTGCTCTGTATCTGCTTTTATCTGGTTTGTATCTGCTCTGTATCTGCTTTTTATCTGCTCTGTATCTGCTTTTATCTGGTTTGTATCTGCTCTGTATCTGCTTTTTATCTGCTCTGTATCTGCTTTTATCTGGTTATGAACTGATTGTATCTGCTTTTAACTGGTTGTGAACTGATTCTTATCCGGTTGTGATCTGCTTTTATCCGGTTGTGATTTGCTTTTATCTGATTTGTATCTATTCCTGAACAAATCTATCTTACAGTTGTATGAATTCATTAAAACTTTTTCTATATCACCACTTATTTATTTATAAAGTCATCCTTATTGACAATAAGATCACCCCATATTTATCTCTCCAGCATTGACTACATATATCTGTTAATTCTTTAAATGTCATCTCTAATAAAATGATCGTTATATTCGTATCGTAAATTCATTTTATCTTTTTAAAAAAATTATAATTATGTTAGCACTATTAAGTAATAGATGCTTTGGAGTTTTTGTATTAGACCTGATCCAATACCTGATTAGACCTGATCCAATACCTGATCCAATACCTGATCGAACCTGATCCAAAACCTGATCGAACCTGATACCACTAATGACCAGGTATTGGATCAGGTCTGATCAGGTATTGGATCAGGTCTAATACAAAAACTCCAAAGCATCTATTACTTAATAGTGCTAACATAATTATAATTTTTTTAAAAAGATAAAATGAATTTACGATACGAATATAACGATCATTTTATTAGAGATGACATTTAAAGAATTAACAGATATATGTAGTCAATGCTGGAGAGATAAATATGGGGTGATCTTGTTGTCAATAAGGATGACTTTATAAATAAATAAGTGGTGATATAGAAAAAGTTTTGATGAATTCATACAACTGTAAGATAGATTTGTTCAGGAATAGATACAAATCAGATAAAAGCAAATCACAACCGGACAAAAGCAGATCACAACCGGATAAGAATCAGTTCACAACCAGTTAAAAGCAGATACAATCAGTTCATAACCAGATAAAAGCAGATACAGAGCAGATAAAAAGCAGATACAGAGCAGATACAAACCAGATAAAAGCAGATACAGAGCAGATAAAAAGCAGATACAGAGCAGATACAAACCAGATAAAAGCAGATACAGAGCAGATACAAACCAGATAAAAGCAGATACAGAGCAGATACAAACCAGATAAAAAGCTGTTCATAACCCGATAAAAAGCAGATACAGAGCAGATACAAACCAGATAAAAGCAGATACAGATTAGATACAAACCAGATAAAAAGCTGTTCATAACCCGATAAAAAGCAGATCTTAACCAGCTAAAAGCTGATTATAACTAAAATTTGAGAATTAGCTTATACATATAATAAAAAATAAATAAAAATAAGAAGATGAATAATACAATTGAATTTCTTAATAACATCTGTAAATAAAATCAAAAATCATATCTCTAAGAGATTTTCTGCTAAATGAACCTTTGGAAATCATACGATGTGAAAGAAAGCTAACATTGTATTGTATGTTACAAATTATGTTGGAACTGGAGAGCTGTTTTGTTTTTTACCTGAAATATACAACTATATCACTGATGATATATATCATTATTGATCTCTCATTACATAAGAAAAATTTCAGTTGGATTTTATTATAAGATTATTTTTGAAAGCAAACAAATGAACATAAATAACTTTTGATTTATTTATTGATATTAAAAAAGTAATAAAAGAACAATACTTTTTGTAAATATTTTCACTTATAATAAGATAATGAATCAAAATAGAAATGTAGTCATAGATGTACAGGGTTTCTGTATTAATAATAATTTATTCGCAAAGGAAGTCTGCGTTGTAGGAGTTGATTCAGAAATTAAAACTTTTCTCATTCTACCGCCTTTTAAATATTCAGAATTAACATATAAAGATAGGATTACAAATAAATGGTTGTACAATCATTTACATGGATTATGTTGGAATGATGGAAATTCAACGCTCAACGAATTTAGAGAATATATAATATCATATCTTAAAAAAGAATATTATCATATTATATATGTTAAAGGAATTTAAAAAGTAAAATGGTTAAGTCAACTGCTTGGAGAAATGGAAATATATATCTATAATTTAGATGACTTTAATTGTCTAAATATAAGAACGTTATATAAAAGTAATATTAACATCAATATCTGTAAATATCATAGAAATAGTTGTAAGGAAATGTGTGCTAAAAAAAGTGCAATTTTATATAGAAATTTTATTAATTTATATGTAAACAAAGAGAATATTGAAAACATTTAAAACTTTTGTTTAGTTATTTATGTATTCTGTTGCGAACTAGATCAACTGTATTAAAAAAAGGACACATCAGCTGAATTAAAGGATCTATTTGATGGATACAGTTGTCATATCGATAAGGAACACAAGAAATTATTCCTGAGAATGATTGAGGAATTAAGAATGTATAGTAAAGAGTCTTATCCTTTCATATATTTTCATAATTGAATTCATAGATGTAATATTCAAAATATCAGTATACCAAATGTTAATATATGTGCATTTAATTTATATTATAACGAATATATGAATATTAACACAGAAACTTTTTAATTTATATATAAGACTTTTTAAACTATTAACCTATATCTGAAAAGTAAAAGAAATACATATAAACATTTTAATTGTTATGAAATCTGAAAAAGTAAGATAAAAAATCTTCATAACAAATAAAAACACATCATATATATTTCTGTATATCAATTAGTTTTATTTAAAATATTTATTTTAGTATGTATTTTTATTAGATTAGGCTGAAAATAGAAAGAATGTTATTGATTGTTCTAAGCTTTGTTAAAAAAAATTTCTGAAAAACACTCGCATTTATACTAAATTATGCTCGCGCATGTCTTAAGAAAAAGCAATATTATAAAACCATGAAGAAAATATTTATTTTTCATAGTAAACAAATTTCTTTAAATTTACAACATTCGGTCATACAATTTTCACATCTGTATGCTGATAAACAGTTACATGTTGAATTCGTTTTTCTATGAGATTCATTTTCTTTCAACAATCAAATCTGCAAAAAACCAAAACATCAATCACAACTATTTACGTTATAAGAATTTTCTCGGCATCGCAAACATTTATTTTTTTCGATAAATGAAAGCGATCAACAAGAAAGTTGGTAGAGGAGCAGACACTCATGAAAATGCCAACTCAAAATTTTTCAATAAAAAAAGATGAACTGCAATAAAAAAAGGTAGACAGAAAAGAAAAACAGAAAGGACAAGTGTAATAAAAAAGAGATATACCGGCACAGGTGTTTAACTTTGCTTAAGAATTTTCCATGTATCTCATACATTTATGTAATGCAAATGCATGTTGGTTTTGTAACCTCTTTTTAAATTTCTGATCCTTTTTCTTTGAAAAAAATCAGAAATATGTATGTGTAATGAAATTGTGTATCCTTATACACATAAATATACGAACTGGGGTGTGAAATAGGTATAGATAACAAGCTAGACGGTAGAGAAGGACAGACAGAAAATGATCCAATGCAAACAAACGCACACATGCGCAATATAATAAAATATTCTAACAAGCTCACTCAAACTGACCAATAGCGATATAAATGTACACACATATGTACATACACGACATATGAATGCATTTAAAAATAGACAATGTTTCACTTTCTCGCACCCTTATTTTTCATTAAAAATAGGCAGACAATAGAGGACACAGTCAAACATTTAGGGTTTACTTTAAACATAAGAAAAAACACAAGCCCTAAGTTAATGCATCTTATCAAGTGCAATAAAAAGAAAATGCTAATGAATAGACAGAAAGGATAAGGGTAATAAAAATAGACCGAAATGCCCTTTTTTTATTAGTTTCGTTTTCTTTCAGCAATCAAAACTCAAAAAAAAATTAGTAGGGAGGTTCATATTTAACTCGGTGAAATATTTTGTATCTATGAAGAAAATTTCCAGCTTCCTGACAAACATTCAACAGAGTTGTTCAATATAGGTGCCCGGGTAGGGGTGTTCGTACAGAAGTTTCAGGGGGGGATATTCAATAGAGAAGCCCTGACTAACTCTCCAATCAGGCATGTGAAAACAAAAAAAATTTTTACATATAAAAATTTTTTTTGAAACCCCTTAATACATAATATAAATTTTATGAAACCTCCTAATACAAACAACCATCCAAGGATGGAAAACGCATTTCCATAATAAATACACTTAATTACCTAACAAAATATATTTTTAACGATCACGTTTCCCAGCCAGGCATAGATGTGCAATTTACATTGTCCCTTATGGGAAAAACATATACAGAACCGGTGTAAACACACTACTTCTATGCAGCATTGCGTAGGCCGAATGTCATACATTTGAATTCATATAAGCCAAAGGGCGTGCTTATGGCCGTTTTTGGTACATTGTCGGGGTATATCGGAATTTGGTGAAATGCCTTTTGCAAATCTATCTTTGAAAAAATTTTCTTACCTTCTAGGTTGCACGTGAAATCCGTTAAATACGGCAAGGGATATCGGTCTGGTACTGTTTGAGCTTAAGCGCAAGGTCGCCATGTGCCATCGCTTTTTTTTACCATATGCAATCGACTACACCAATTGCTTTTTGAAGGCTCGCATATTCCAGCTTTAGTGAGAAATGCAAACTCATTTTTAGCTGCGTTGAGCTTTTCGAGTGGCAGTCGTCTTGGCCGGCAAAATGTAGGCTACCCTGTCGTTTCGATCCGGTGAAAAATTGTCGATTTAGTTTTGGAACCTAGAGGCGAAAGTACCGTGATGTTGTTAAATTCATGTAGCAAGTCTGCAAACGGGTTGTATGAGCTGAATGTTTCAATGGCATTAACTTTTGTAGTCGATGGTAAATGTAGCTTAGAGTCGCGGCCGGTAATATTGTCTATCAATCGGTTACGCCGCAGATCAATTAAGAGGTCATGATGTTTAATAAAATCTGAACCTATTATAGGTGTCGTCACGTCGGCAATAATAAATGACCATAAAAAATTTCGTTTTAGCCCAGGTCTAATTTAATGCGCCCTTCGCCCATGACTTTAATTGGTGTACCATTCGCAGCACACAGTGTTACGGCTGTAGGACGGACATTTTGTGTTTTCGCAGCTAGAGGAAGCACCGAGACATCGGCACCACTATCAACTAAGAATTTTTTGTTTGTAAATTTGTCGGTTACTTGAAGGCGAAAAATTTGGCATTTAGTGGAGGATTTTTCGCTGAATTGCTTTACCGGCCTTACAAGTCAATTTGAAGATTGGGCTGAAACGGTATAAACCTTGCGTTTCCTGTGGCTGCAAGGGCTGCGACACTTCCGTGCGTTGCGTCCATTTTTTTTATGGTACCAGCACTTGTCAAAATCTGCACTATTACTCTTTTCGTCGTTTGCAGTTTGCGGTGTTGAGAACGATGTTTTGTAACAGTGGGCCTGCGTGAACGTGAGCGTGTTGTGAAGTGCTCGAATTTTTTATTTAGTTCCATTATTGCTACACGAAGTTCTTTTATTTCGATAGCCGGCTCTTTTACTACATTACATACCTGATAAAGAGATATAGCATCGACAATTGAGTCAGCTATCTTAGTGAACTCTGCTGCTGTGCCTGAACGCTTTGTCCACAAGCCTTTAAGTGCTGCTTCGCCTAAGGAACTTCCGGCGACTCGTCCATTTCGAAAAACAACTCCGATGGCTTTTTATCGCCCAGAAGATAAGAACCGGTTAAGTCGTCGTTGCTCACTGTCAGCAAAATGGTCGATGATTCGCTGCTTAACACACTCAAAGCGGTCACACGTTGGCAAGGTTGTTATAAGGTCGGTAAGCTGTGCGATCGTTTCGGGCTTTAATGCTGCAAGCACGGTGGCGGCTTTCTGTTTATCAGAGGTTATACCCGATGCACTAAACCAGAATTCCATTGTAACAAACCACGCTTCTGTATTCGTGCTACACATTTCTGGGAAAGACAATCGGGCATAAATTGCTTAAACCGTGTTGTTGCTATGATGTGACGTCTGGTATTCATTATCGGCTTGCTTAACCACTGCAGGCGTTGCTAGCATGTCGTTTGTGGCCATCTTCTTATTTCTTCTACGTCAAGGTCACCAATTTGGGAGAATCGTTGGTTATTCTTTCCCAATTCTTTAAAATAAAAAACTCTTCGTGTCTAAATTTAAACTTAAATATTATTTTATTAAATTACGTTAATGATAAAAAAATAAATAAAATGTGAAAAATATAGTTGAATAATTTGCGACAAAAAGTACGTGTTGTTTCAATCGAAGCCGGCAGGAAAAAAGGGTCGATTGTTCTCGATGCCTATGTAAAAGTCGTTTTTACATGTGCATTCCATTTTGCATTTGCAATACTGGTTATGCAGGTAATAGGTAGTTTGATAGTTGGTAGTGACAGGGTGCCACGTAAAGGATTTTGTGAACTGTTGCAGACATATTTCTCCATGGGTAGTTGGTTGTATATATTTTTGCAGTTTCCTTAGCATAATCTCAAAATTTTCTAGAGTCAATTTCTTCATTACACGCAAGTACTTCTAGGATTATTTTAAATCTGAAATTTTTAGGTTTAAATCCACTCCTGTTATTTCAGATGCTGTTTCTGGATAAGAAAAGAATCTTCTTGCGTTATTGCCATCATTTGTATTGCCTGACCCTTGTTTTGGCTGATCTATAATCAATCCAAATTTGCGATATTCATCTTGAACATGTTTTTTTTTAACTTCTTAACTCTTTGTTGGTTTCGTTGTTTCTTATTGATCCTGAAGACCCGAAATCCAAATCATAACTGATTTTTAGTATGTGTTCCATAAGTCGTATTCTTGCATGTAGTGGTGATAATCCAAATTCATATGCATCGGTATTATCTAATGATTTTGTCGGGATTTGGTTTAATAGGGTTGATGTTGCTTGGCATATAATGCAGCTGGATGCAGCCTTCGTATTAGTCAAAGCGTGACCTAGTTTTCCATCTATCATTGTCAGCACTAATTGGTAGCTTACTTCAATTTGCTGCCCATCTAACTGTATTGTAATGGCTGTAGTGTTGCAATTTGGGCCTTGATATCAATAACTTCTTTGTTAATGGCATCATGAGTTTCTTTTTTGAATTCAAATTTGATTGGCCTGCAGTATTTCGTAGAAGATGGTGTCTCATTTTTCCAAATATCCATTATTTGCGTTGTACTAGTCGAAGGCTCTGAATCTTCTAAAATCGCAATGGTACAAATGATACCATGAATATATCTGAGTCCGAAATATTTTCACATACAACTTGTTTGTATTGTTTTTGTCCCGACGAACCATCACATCCTCATTTACAAAAAAGAATTAACTTTGTGTTTCCATATTTCTTTAACTCATTTCCTGTTATTGATTGTAGCAAGCGTTCGGCTGTGTGATCAAGTAGCGATTTGTACCTCTGCCAAAATTGGTGTGATTGTAATAGTGTCCTTTGATGGCAAACAGTCCATTTTAGCAGCGGTTATGTAATGATATGCTGGATATATATTTAAACCTTTTTAAATCGCACGCAGTCTGAACTTAATATATTGCTGTTTTGTTAATTTCAAATCCAGAAATAATGCTAATGCCTCCTCATTTGTGTACTGTATTGCATCACTCGGAGTTGGTATATTTTTAAGAATCCGTTTTGTTCTCACTGGACTAGCTTTAACAACTTTTTCAATGATATCCACTTTTGTTAATTGGTTCTGTGATCGTAATGGATGTGGAAAGATTCTTTTATATTTGTACAACCAATTGCATCGTTGATATCTTTAAGTTTCGCCTCTTAGATCTATCGCTGCAGTTGTCCAATGATTTGCGTGGTCTTCCACGCGACAAAAAGTACGTGTTGTTTCAATCGAAGCCGGCAGGAAAAAAAGTGTCGATTGTTCTCGATGCCTATGTAACAGTCGTTTTTACATGTGCATGCCATTTTGCATTTGCAATACTGGTTATACAGGTAATAGGTAGTTTGATAGTTGGTAGTGACAGGGTGCCACATTACTCCCCTCGCTGGAAAAAGGTCATCGGAATCTAACAGGGAGGTTAGTGCGTCGGTACCGGTAAGTCGGTCTGATGAGCTGCAGGCATGTGTGACATTGCTGTGGTCATTTCGTACTGATGAATCGTGGTTTAAAAATTGATGGAAGTCACTTTCAACAATATGTGGTGTGATGGGTACAATGTCAATTGACGTAGGCTCTATTGTTTGTGGTTCAGCGTGACTCAAAACTTCTAAAGCTGGAAGAAAACAAGGTTTTAAGCGATCAATGCTAATGTTTGTCTTTCGTCCGCGCACCACTATCGTGAAATATTTGCTGAAGCGTTTTAAAACCATAAACGGGCCATCATACGGTTGTGTAAGCGAGGGACGAATTGAGTCGTTTCGGATAAAAACGTGTGTAGACGACTGAAGGTTTTTTGAAACAAATGTTTCCTTTGTAGAGTGATGCGATGTTTGTGTTGGCTGTAGTTTCTTCATTGAATTTCGAAATTCTGCTACGAAATCGCTAGAATTTTTTCTTGGTATACTATTGAAAAAAAATTCTCTTGGATTTTTTAAGGTGGTACCATACACGAGCTCTGCAGGCGATGCTTTTATGTCTGGTTTGTATACAACACGAAGGGCGAGTAGAATTGTTGGAAGGTGGTAAACCCATCTCGATGAGTCATGACATAAAATGGCCGACTTAAGTGTTCTGTGCCATCTTTCTACAAGGCCGTTCGCTTGCGGATGGTAAGCTGTCGTTCTTAAATGAGTTGCACCAATCGTTTGCGTTAGCTCGGCGAAAACTGAGCACTCAAATTGTTTGCCTCTATCAGACGTTATCCGTTGTGGGACTCCAAATCTGGATATCCAATGGGTCACTAAGGCCTTCGCAATCGTTTCAGCCGACATATCAGGTATTGGGATAGCCTCTGGCCATCGTGTAAGCCTGTCGATGACTGTAAAGCAATATCGCTGCCACTCACACAAAGGAAATGGGCCGACAATATCGATATTAATATGCGAAAACCGTTCGCGAGGAGGCTCGTACATGCTAGGTGTCGATTGCGTGTGACGTTGTATTTTAGATCGCTGGCATGTAAGCATGTTTTGACCATAATGGCGACGCCTTTCTTCATGCTAGGCCAGCAAAATCTTAAGGTCACGAGTAAAGTTGTACCACGTATTCCAGGGTGAGCTAGGTTATGTAGCTTGTTAAAGATTTGTCGACCAAATTTCTTCGGAATGACAGGCCGAATACGCGAAGTAGATGTATCGCTAAGTATTTGTTCGTTACATCCTAAAACATGTAAACTTTTTAATAAAAGTGAATTATTTGACGTACCTTGATTACGCAAAAAAATGTTGTAGCTCTTCGTCATCAGCTTGTGCTGCTGGTAAGTCGGCAAAATTTATAATTTGTTGAGCGCCTTTATTGTTGGTAGTTATTGTTTGAACTCTAGAAAGAGCGTCAGCCGTTGCATTTTCTTCTCCACGGGTGTGACGAATGTCAGTTGTGAACTGACTAATGAAGTCAAGTTGCCTTAACCTGCGCGGTGATGCTTTTTCCATCTTTTGCTTGGAAGCAAAAATTAATGGGCGGTGATCGGTTACTACGTAACAAAGGCGTCCTTCTATAGCATAACGAAAATGACAGACAGCCTGGTAGACCGCAGTCAACTCTCGATCGTACGTTGAATATTTTTGCTGCGTCGCTGTCAGCTTTTTGGAGTAGAAAGCTAAGGGTTTCATCATCCCATTGACCTTTTGATGGAGCGCTGCTCCCACGGCACTGTGATGCGTCGACGTAAATGACCAATTCTACACCAGGAACGGGATGAGCTAATAACGTGGCATTTGACAATTCTAATTTGCAGCGGTTTTGTCGTTCTTTTTGTTACCCGTAATCATGTTTTGTAAGACTTTCTGGTACTCTACTGTGTGTGGCAAAAACTTTCTGTAAAAGCTCATCATGCCAATGAATCTTTTAAGCTCTTGTGCATTAGCCGGTTTCTTGTAGTCTTTTATCACGGCGGTTTTTTCGGGCGATGGCCGAATACCCTCGGGTGTAACGAGGTGTCCGAGAAAAACAATTTCAGACTTACCAAATTCGCACTTTTTTAAATTAATGGCTAGGCAGTTTTCTCGGTGGCGCTGAAACACTAACCGGAGATCTTGGCGATGTTGTTCAAATGTTGCGGAGGCTACAAAAATATCGTCGATGTAGGGAAATACGAAATCAAGACCTCTGAAGACATCGTTAATCAGTCGCTGAAATGTCTATGCAGCATTGCGTAGGCCGAATGTCATACATTTGAATTCATATAAGCCAAAGGGCGTGCTTATGGCCGTTTTTGGTACATTGTCGGGGTATATCGGAATTTGGTGAAATGCCTTTTGCAAATCTATCTTTGAAAAAATTTTCTTACCTTCTAGGTTGCACGTGAAATCCGTTAAATACGGCAAGGGATATCGGTCTGGTACTGTTTGAGCTTAAGCGCAAGGTCGCCATGTGCCATCGCTTTTTTTTACCATATGCAATCGACTACACCAATTGCTTTTTGAAGGCTCGCATATTCCAGCTTTAGTGAGAAATGCAAACTCATTTTTAGCTGCGTTGAGCTTTTCGAGTGGCAGTCGTCTTGGCCGGCAAAATGTAGGCTACCCTGTCGTTTCGATCCGGTGAAAAATTGTCGATTTAGTTTTGGAACCTAGAGGCGAAAGTACCGTGATGTTGTTAAATTCATGTAGCAAGTCTGCAAACGGGTTGTATGAGCTGAATGTTTCAATGGCATTAACTTTTGTAGTCGATGGTAAATGTAGCTTAGAGTCGTGGCCGGTAATATTGTCTATCAATCGGTTACGCCGCAGATCAATTAAGAGGTCATGATGTTTAATAAAATCTGAACCTATTATAGGTGTCGTCACGTCGGCAATAATAAATGACCATAAAAAATTTCGTTTTAGCCCAGGTCTAATTTAATGCGCCCTTCGCCCATGACTTTAATTGGTGTACCATTCGCAGCACACAGTGTTACGGCTGTAGGACGGACATTTTGTGTTTTCGCAGCTAGAGGAAGCACCGAGACATCGGCACCACTATCAACTAAGAATTTTTTGTTTGTAAATTTGTCGGTTACTTGAAGGCGAAAAATTTGGCATTTAGTGGAGGATTTTTCGCTGAATTGCTTTACCGGCCTTACAAGTCAATTTGAAGATTGGGCTGAAACGGTATAAACCTTGCGTTTCCTGTGGCTGCAAGGGCTGCGACACTTCCGTGCGTTGCGTCCATTTTTTTTATGGTACCAGCACTTGTCAAAATCTGCACTATTACTCTTTTCGTCGTTTGCAGTTTGCGGTGTTGAGAACGATGTTTTGTAACAGTGGGTCTGCGTGAACGTGAGCGTGTTGTGAAGTGCTCGAATTTTTTATTTAGTTCCATTATTGCTACACGAAGTTCTTTTATTTCGATAGCCGGCTCTTTTACTACATTACATACCTGATAAAGAGATATAGCATCGACAATTGAGTCAGCTATCTTAGTGAACTCTGCTGCTGTGCCTGAACGCTTTGTCCACAAGCCTTTAAGTGCTGCTTCGCCTAAGGAACTTCCGGCGACTCGTCCATTTCGAAAAACAACTCCGATGGCTTTTTATCGCCCAGAGGCATCTCTGATAAGAACCGGTTAAGTCGTCGTTGCTCACTGTCAGCAAAATGGTCGATGATTCGCTGCTTAACACACTCAAAGCGGTCACACGTTGGCAAGGTTGTTATAAGGTCGGTAAGCTGTGCGATCGTTTCGGGCTTTAATGCTGCAAGCACGGTGGCGGCTTTCTGTTTATCAGAGGTTATACCCGATGCACTAAACCAGAATTCCATTGTAACAAACCACGCTTCTGTATTCGTGCTACACATTTCTGGGAAAGACAATCGGGCATAAATTGCTTAAACCGTGTTGTTGCTATGATGTGACGTCTGGTATTCATTATCGGCTTGCTTAACCACTGCAGGCGTTGCTAGCATGTCGTTTGTGGCCAACTTCTTATTTCTTCTACGTCAAGGTCACCAATTTGGGAGAATCGTTGGTTATTCTTTCCCAATTCTTTAAAATAAAAAACTCTTCGTGTCTAAATTTAAACTTAAATATTATTTTATTAAATTACGTTAATGATAAAAAAAGAAATAAAATGTGAAAAATATAGTTGAATAATTTGCGACAAAAAGTACGTGTTGTTTCAATCGAAGCCGGCAGGAAAAAAGGGTCGATTGTTCTCGATGCCTATGTAAAAGTCGTTTTTACATGTGCATTCCATTTTGCATTTGCAATACTGGTTATGCAGGTAATAGGTAGTTTGATAGTTGGTAGTGACAGGGTGCCACGTAAAGGATTTTGTGAACTGTTGCAGACATATTTCTCCATTGGTAGTTGGTTGTATATATTTTTGCAGTTTCCTTAGCATAATCTCAAAATTTTCTAGAGTCAATTTCTTCATTACACGCAAGTACTTCTAGGATTATTTTAAATCTGAAATTTTTAGGTTTAAATCCACTCCTGTTATTTCAGATGCTGTTTCTGGATCAGAAAAGAATCTTCTTGCGTTATTGCCATCATTTGTATTGCCTGACCCTTGTTTTGGCTGATCTATAATCAATCCAAATTTGCGATATTCATCTTGAACATGTTTTTTTTTAACTTCTTAACTCTTTGTTGGTTTCGTTGTTTCTTATTGATCCTGAAGACCCGAAATCCAAATCATAACTGATTTTTAGTATGTGGTCCATAAGTCGTATTCTTGCATGTAGTGGTGATAATCCAAATTCATATGCATCGGTATTATCTAATGATTTTGTCGGGATTTGGTTTAATAGGGTTGATGTTGCTTGGCATATAATGCAGCTGGATGCAGCCTTCGTATTAGTCAAAGCGTGACCTAGTTTTCCATCTATCATTGTCAGTACTAATTGGTAGCTTACTTCAATTTGCTGCCCATCTAACTGTAATTGTAATGGCTGTAGTGTTGCAATTTGGGCCTTGATATCAATAACTTCTTTGTTAATGGCATCATGAGTTTCTTTTTTGAATTCAAATTTGATTGGCCTGCAGTATTTCGTAGAAGATGGTGTCTCATTTTTCCAAATATCCATTGTTTGCGTTGTACTAGTCGAAGGGTCTGAAACTTCTAAAATCTTCTTCAATCGCAATGTTACAAATGATACCATGAATATATCTGAGTCCGAAATATATTCACATACAACTTTCTTGTATTGTTTTTGTCCCGACGAACCATCGCATCCTCATTTACAAAAAAGACTTAACTTTGTGTTTCCATATTTCTTTAACTCATTTCCTGTTATTGATTGTAGCAAGCGTTCGGCTGTGTGATCAAGTAGAGATTTGTGCCTCTGCCGAAATTGGTGTGATTGTAATAGTGTCCTTTGATGGCAAACAGTCCATTTTAGCAGCGGTTATGTAATGATATGCTGGATATATATTTGAACCTTTTTAAATCGCACGCAGTCTGAACTTAATATATTGCTGTTTTGTTAATTTAAAATCCAGAAATAATGCTAATGCCTCCTCATTTGTGTACTGTATTGCATCACTCGGAGTTGGTATATTTTTAAGAATCCGTTTTGTTCTCACTGGACTAGCTTTAACAACTTTTTCAATGATATCCACTTTTGTTAATTGGTTCTGTGATCGTAATGGATGTGGAAAGATTCTTTTATATTTGTACAACCAATTGCATCGTTGATATCTTTAAGTTTCGCCTCTTAGATCTATCGCTGCAGTTGTCCAATGATTTGCGTGGTCTTCCACGCGACAAAAAGTACGTGTTGTTTCAATCGAAGCCGACAGGAAAAAATGGTCGATTGTTCTCAATGCCTATGTAACAGTCGTTTTTACATGTGCATGCCATTTTGCATTTGCAATACTGGTTATACAGGTAATAGGTAGTTTGATAGTTGGTAGTGACAGGGTGCCACATTACTCCCCTCGCTGGAAAAAGGTCATCGGAATCTAACAGGGAGGTTAATGTGTCGGTACCGGTAAGTCGGTCTGATGAGCTGCAGGCATGTGTGACATTGCTGTGGTCATTTCGTATTGATGAATCGTGGTTTAAAAATTGATGGAAGTCACTTTCAACAATATGTGGTGTGATGGGTACAATGTCAATTGACGTAGGCTCTATTGTTTGTGGTTCAGCGTGACTCAAAACTTCTAAAGCTGGAAGAAAACAAGGTTTAAAGCGATCAATGCTAATGTTTGTGTTTCGTCCGCGCACCACTATCGTGAAATATTTGCTGAAGCGTTTTAAAACCATAAACGGGCCATCATACGGATGTGTAAGCGAGGGACGAATTGAGTCGTTTCGGATAAAAACGTGTGTAGACGACTGAAGGTTTTTTCAAACAAATGTTTCCTTTGTAGAGTGATGCGATGTTTGTGTTGGCTGTAGTTTCTTCATTGAATTTCGAAATTCTGCTACGAAATCGCTAGAATTTTTTCTTGGTATACTATTGAAAAAAAATTCTCCTGGACTTTTTAAAGTGGTACCATACACGAGCTCTGCGGGCGATGCTTTTATGTCTGGTTTGTATACAACACGAAGGGCGAGTAGAATTGTTGGAAGGTGGTAAACCCATCTCGATGAGTCATGACATAAAATGGCCGACTTAAGTGTTCTGTGCCATCTTTCTACAAGGCCGTTCGCTTGCGGATGGTAAGCTGTCGTTCGTAAATGAGTTGCACCAATCGTTTGCATTAGCTCGGCGAAAACTGAGCACTCAAATTGTTTGTCTCTATCAGACGTTATCCGTTGTGGGACTCCAAATCTGGATATCCAATGGGTCACTAAGGCCTTCGCAATCGTTTCAGCCGACATATCAGGTATTGGGATAGCCTCTGGCCATCGTGTAAGCCTATCGATGATTGTAAAGCAATATAGCTGCCCCTCACACAAAGGAAATGGGCCGACAATATCGATATTAATATGCGAAAACCGTTCGCGAGGAGGCTCGTACATGCTAGGTGTCGATTGCGTGTGACGTTGTATTTTATATCGCTGGCATGGTAAGCATGTTTTGACCATATTGGCGACGCCTTTCTTCATGCTAGGCCAGCAAAATCTTGAAGTCACGAGTAAAGTTGTACCACGTATTCCAGGGTGAGCTAGGTTATGTAGCTTGTTAAAGATTTGTCGACCAAATTTCTTCGGAATGACAAGCCGAATACGCGAAGTAGATGTATCGCTAAGTATTTGTTCGTTACATCCTAAAACATGTAAACTTTTTAATAAAAGTGAATTATTTGACGTACCTTGATTACGCAAAAAAATGTTGTAGCTCTTCGTCATCAGCTTTGCTGCTGCTAAGTCGGCAAAATTTATAATTTGTTGAGCGCCTTTATTGTTGGTAGTTATTGTTTGAACTCTAGAAAGAGCGTCAGCCGTTGCATTTTCTTCTCCAGGGGTGTGACGAATGTCAGTTGTGATCTGACTAATGAAGTCAAGTTGCCTTAACCTGCGCGGTGATGCTTTTTCCATCTTTTGCTTGTAAGCAAAAATTAATGGGCGGTGATCGGTTACTACGTAACAAAGGCGTCCTTCTATAGCATAACGAAAATGACAGACAGCCTGGTAGACCGCAGTCAACTCTCGATCGTACGTTGAATATTTTTGCTGCGTCGCTGTCAGCTTTTTGGAGTAGGAAGCTAAGGGTTCCATCATCCCATTGACCTTTTGATGGAGCGCTGCTCCCACGGCACTGTGATGCGTCGACGTAAATGACCAATTCTACACCAGGAACGGGATGAGCTAATAACGTGGCATTTGACAATTCTAATTTGCAGCGGTTTTGTCGTTCTTTTTGTTACCCGTAATCATGTTTTGTAAGACTTTCTGGTACTCTACTGTGTGTGGCAAAAACTTTCTGTAAAAGCTCATCATGCCAATGAATCTTTTAAGCTCTTGTGCATTAGCCGGTTTCTTGTAGTCTTTTATCACGGCGGTTTTTTCGGGCGATGACCGAATACCCTCGGGTTTAACGAGGTGTCCGAGAAAAACAATTTCAGACTTACCAAATTCGCACTTTTTTAAATTAATGGCTAGGCGGTTTTCTCGGAGGCGGCTTTCTCGGTGGCGCTGAAACACTAACCGGTACTGTTTGAGCTTAAGCGCAAGGTCGCCATGTGCCATCGATTTTTTTACCATATGCAATCGACTACACCAATTGCTTTTTGAAGGCTCGCATATTCCAGCTTTAGTGAGAAATGCAAACTCTTTTAGCTGCGTTGAGCTTTTCGAGTGGCAGTCGTCTTGGCCGGCAAAATGTAGGCTGCCCTGTCGTTTCGATCCGGTAAAAATTGTCGATTTAGTTTTGGAACCTAGAAGCGAAAGTACCGTGATGTTGTTAAATTCATGTAGCAAGTCTGCACACGGGTTGTATGAGCTGAATGTTTCAATGGCATTAACTTTTGTAGTCGATGGTAGATGTAGCTTAGAGTCGCGGCCGGTAATATTGTCTATCAATCGGTTACGCCGCAGATCGATTAAGAGGTCATGATGTTTAATAAAATCTGAACCTATTATAGGTGTCGTCACGTCGGCAATAATAAATGACAATAAAAAAATTCGTTTTAGCCCAGGTCTAATTTAATGCGCCCTTCGCCCATGACTTTAATTGGTGTACCATTCGCAGCACACAGTGTTACGGCTGTAGGACGGACATTTTGTGTTTTCGTAGCAAGAGGAAGCACCGAGACATCGGCACCACTATCAACTAAGAATTTTTTGTTTGTAAATTTGTCGGTTACTTGAAGGCGAAAAATTTGGCATTTAGTGGAGGATTTTTCGCTGAATTGCTTTACCGGCCTTACAAGTCAATTTAAAGATTGGGCTGAAACGGTATAAACCTTGCGTTGCCTGTGGCTGCAAGGGCTGCTACACTTCCGTGCCTTGCGTCAGCAAAGTGGTCGATGATTCGCTGCTTAACATACTCAAAGCGGTCACACGTTGGCAAGGTTGTTATAAGGTCGGTAAGCTGTGCGATCGTTTCGGGCTTTAATGCTGCAAGCATGGTGGTGGCTTTCTGTTTATCAGAGGTTATACCCGATGCACTAAACCAGAATTCCATTGTAACAAACCACGCTTCTGTATTCGTGCTACACATTTCTGGGAAAGACAATCTTGCATAAATTGCTTAAACCGTGTTGTTGCTATGATGTGACGTCTGGTATTCATTATCGGCTTGCTTAACCACTGCAGACGTTGCTAGCATGTCGTTTGTGGCCATCTTCTTATTTCTTCTACGTCAAGGTCACCAATTTGGGAGAATCGTTGGTTATTCTTTCCCAATTTTTTAAAATAAAAAACTCGTCGTGTCTAAATTTAAACTTAAATATTATATTATTAAATTACGTTAATGATAAAAAAAGAAATAAAATGTGAAAAATACAGTTGAATAATTTGCGACAAAAAGTACGTGTTGTTTCAAGCCGGCAGGAAAAAAGGATCGATTGTTCTCGATGCCTAGGTAAAAGTCGTTTTTACATGTGCATTCCATTTTGCATTTGCAATACTGGTTATGCAGGTAATAGGTAGTTTGATAGTGGGTAGTGACAGGGTGCCACGTAAAGGATTTTGTGAACTGTTGCAGACATATTTCTCCATGGGTAGTTGGTTGTATATATTTTTGCAGTTTCCTTAGCATAATCTCAAAATTTTCTAGAGTCAATTTCTTCATTGCACGCAAGTACTTCTAGGATTATTTTAAATCCGAAATTTTTAGGTTTAAATCCACTCCTGTTATTTCAGATGCTATTTCTGGATCAGAAAAGAATCTTCTTGCGCTATTGCCATCATTTGTATTGCCTGACCCTTGTTTTGGCTGATCTATAATCAATCCAAATTTGCGATATTCATCTTGAATTTAACTTCTTAACTCTTTGTTGGTTTCGTTGTTTCTTATTGATCCTGAAGACCCGAAATCCAAATCATAACTGATTTTTAGTATGTGTTCCATAAGTCGTATTCTTGCATGTAGTGGTGATAATCCAAATTCATATGCATCGGTATTATCTAATGATTTTGTCGGGATTTGGTTTAATTGGGTTGATGTTGCTTGGCATATAATGCAGCTGGATGCAGCCTTCGTGTTAGTCAAA
This sequence comes from Gymnocheta viridis, assembly GCA_956483585.1. Taxonomy (NCBI): domain Eukaryota; kingdom Metazoa; phylum Arthropoda; class Insecta; order Diptera; family Tachinidae; genus Gymnocheta; species Gymnocheta viridis. The sequence continues at coordinate 63,953,371 of OY101440.1, read as the reverse complement.
GCGTGACCTAGTTTTCCATCTATCATTGTCAGCACTAATTGGTAGCTTACTTCAATTTGCTGCCCATCTAACTGTAATTGTAATGGCTGTAGTCTTGCAATTTGGGCCTTGATATCAATAACTTCTTTGTTAATGGCATCATGAGTTTATTTTTTGACTTCAAATTTGATTGGCCTGCAGTATTTCGTAGAAGATGGTGTCTCATTTTTCCAAATATCCATTGTTTGCGTTGTACTAGTCGAAGGCTCTGAATCTTCCAAAATATTTTTCAATCGCAATGGTACAAATGATACATATACAATACATGAACATATCCGAGTCCGAAATATTTTCACATACAACTTGTTTGTATTGTTTTTGTCCCGAAGAACCATCACATCCCCATTTACAAAAAAGAATTAACTTTGTGTTCCCATATTTCTTTAACGCATTTCCTGTTATTGATTGTAGCAAGCGTTCGGCTGTGTGATTAAGTAGAGATTGTAGTTGTACCTCTGCCGAAATTGGTGTGATTGTAATAGTGTCCTTTGATGGCAAACAGTCCATTTTAGCAGCGGTTATGTAATGATATGCTGGATATATATTTGAACCTTTTTAAATCGCACGCAGTCTGAACTTAATATATTGCTGTTTTGTTAATTTCAAATCCAGAAATAATGGTAATGCCTCCTCATTTGTGTACTGTATTGCATCACTCGGAGTTGGTATACTTTTGGTTTTGTTCTCACTGGACTAGCTTTAGCAACTTTTTCAATGATATCCACTTTTTTTTATTGCTTCTGTGATCGTAAGTGATGTGGAAAGATTCTTTTATATTTGTACAACCAATTGCATCGTTGATATCTTTAAGTTTCGCCTCTTAGATCTATCGCTGCAGTTGTCCAATGATTTGCGTGGTCTTCCACGCGACAAAAAGTACGTGTTGTTTCAATCGAAGCCGGCAGGAAAAAAGTGTCGATTGTTCTCGATGCCTATGTAACAGTCGTTTTTACATGTGCATGCCATTTTGCATTTGCAATACTGGTTATACAGGTAATAGGTAGTTTGATAGTTGGTAGTGACAGGGTGCCACATTACTCCCCTCGCTGGAAAAAGGTCATCGGAATCTAACAGGGAGGTTAATGCGTCGGTACCGGTAAGTCGGTCTGATGAGCTGCAGGCATGTGTGACATTGCTGTGGTCATTTCGTACTGATGAATCGTGGTTTAAAAATTGATGGATGTTTTGTGTCTGCAATCTTTTTTGCAGGCAATTGACAATTAAAAAACTTTCGTTAAAAGTTAAGTATTGTCTTTTTATTTCGAAGGTAATAAGTCGACTGAATTTAAGAATACAAAAAAAAAATAGTGTAAAGCACAAATAATAAAAATTGCATACGTCTTCATATTATGAGAAATAAGAGCAGTTTAGCGAACATACACATGTATATACATATTAACTTTAATAAAATGCATACAAAAAATGCAAGGCAAGGAGAAACAAACAAAAATAGATTAATGAAACTTAAAGCAAATTAAAATATACATATGTAGGAGCGTATGTACATATGAATGCATAAGAAATCAATTTAAATAATGCAGGAGCGCATCTGCAGTTAACATCCTCCCCCCGTTGGAAGGCAAGGGCCTTCAACAGATGATTCTATAGGAAGAACTGCAAGTTTGGTGACAGCACGCTTAACTAAACCATTGGTTGTTCGAATAATTGCTACTCGAGCTACGCCATCATCTCCAAGTACCAGCTCTGATATACGACCTATTTGCCACTTTAATGGGGGCTGGTTTTCGTCCTTCAAAATCACCATTGCTCCACAGGTTATGTTTTTACCTTGCTCTCGCCACTTTGTGCGCTCTTGCAAAAGAGACAGATATGAGCTACTCCACCTTTTCCAAAAAATTTGTTGCATTTGGGTAACCTTTTGCCATCTGCTGAGGCGGCTTATGTCTATTTGAGTGATGTCAGGCTCAACTATTGAAACAAGAGGACCACCTACCAAAAAATGGCCGGGAGTTAAAATATCAAGGTCGTGACAATTTTCTGAAATGGGAGAAAGTGGTCGAGAGTTTAAAATTGCAGAAATTTGGCAAACCAAAGTGCGTAGCTCATCAAATGTTAACTTATTGAGTCCTACTGTACGATAAAGGTGCAGTTTAGCCGATTTTACCGCAGCCTCCCACAAGCCTCCAAAGTGGGGTGACCTTGGTGGAATGAATTTCCATTCTATTTCGTCTTCAAGACACTGGCGTTGAATTGATTGCTGGTGTGATGCGTTTAAAAATAATTGTTTCAAGTCAGCCAGCTCGTTTTTAGCGCCAACAAAATTTGTTGCGTTATCGGACCAAATCGTTTTAGGTTTTCCTCTAATTGCGATAAAGCGACGAAGAGCTGACAAAAATGCTGATGTAGATAAATCTTGAACCAACTCTATGTGAGTGGCCTTTGTTGAAAAACATACGAAGATAGATAGGTAACATTTAATAGGAGAGCGATTTCTCACCTCAGACTTATAATAAAACGGACCACAAAAATCCACTCCAGTAGTATGAAAAGCTTTGCTTGGTGTCACCCGTTCAGCAGGCAAGCTACCCATAACGTGTTGACTTAATATTGGTTTCATTCTAAAACAACGTAGGCATTTTGAGATTACGCTGCTAATTAATTTACGACCACCAATTGGCCAATACTGCTGCCGAATTAAAGCCAATAAAGCCTGTGGGCCAGCATGCAACAGCTTTTTATGAAGATGCATTATCAGAGACGAAGTTAATAGGTGATGCTTAGGCAAAATAATAGGATGTCGTGCATCGAAATCTAGAGCCGAATGCTGAAGACGACCACCAACACGAACCAAACCAACAGAGTCAATTATAGGCAACAATGAACGAAGTTTGCTGGATGAGGAAATATTTTGATTTTCTTTTAAGGCCTTATACTCAGCTGCAAAATGAATTATCTGTATATTTTTTATTAAGAGATATGTTCCATTTTTTATGTCATTTGGAATCAGTAGTTAATTTTTGGTTGTCAATTTCGGATATAAGAATTTGAATACATATGCAAATACTCGTTGCATTTTTGCGAACGAATTATAGTACTTACAATTCATTGACATGTCCGACAGCGAGACCATTACCAAAATATTACGGCGTCGCTCAGGCAGGTCATTTAAAAAATTTTCATTATTAGGCCACAATGAAAAATCAAGGCGCAAAAAACTAGGCCCGTTTTTCCACAAAGTTGAATTAAGTAATTCCTTAGGCGAAGTACCCCTTGAAAGTATGTCGGCTGGGTTTAGATTAGTAGGAACATAATGCCATGTCATTTTTCCTGTGATTGTTTGTATGTGAGAAACTCTATTCGATACAAAAACGTTGTAATTTGAAGGTTGCTGCTTGAGCCATGAAAGTACGACCATAGAATCAGACCAGCAATGTACGTCACAACTAAAAGGCAGAGTTTTAACAACTAATTCTACAAGTTCCGCTAAAAGGTAGGCTGCGGCAAGCTCCAGCTTTGGGACTGTTAAGGCCTTTAAGGGAGCGACTCTCGATTTAGAGCACAGCAATGATGATTTGGCAACATTTCCTAATTCAGATCTTATGTATACACATACCCCATAGGCAGATAAACTAGCATCACAAAATGCGTGAATTTGCATCTTTGAGTTTGAGATCAAAACACAGCGAGGAAACTTAAAATGCTCAATGTTATCAAATTGAGAAATATAATCTAGCCACGAAGAGTGTAATGATTGAGGAAGACTTTCGTCCCACTTTAGCTCCAGCCTCCATAAATGCTGCATAAAAATTTTAGCTTTTGTGATAACCGGGCCAATTAAACCAAGGGGGTCATACAGACGAGCAATTGACGAAAGAATAGAACGTTTTGTGACCGGCTTACAATTATCAACGGCATTGAATGAGAAAATAAAGTTGTCGTCATTAGGATCCCAAATGAGACCAAGCGTTTTTGTGATGTCAGTCCCATCGTCAAATTTTAAAAATTTCTCACACCCTTTTGGCGGTACCCCATCCAAAATTGCGGGATTATTAGAGCACCACTTTCTTATCAGAAAATTACCACGCTGTAGCAAAGCAGTAACCTGATGCCTTATCTCTATAACCTCTTCAATAGAATCACCACCGGATAACATGTCGTCTACATAGAAATCCCGTTTCACAATTTTTGCGCCAATTGGGAAACTATTTTCTTCGTCAGTTGCCAATTTAAGCATTGATCGAATTGCTAGGTATGCTGCAGGTTTTGTACCGTACGTAACAGTATCTAACTTATATGTTCTAATCTCGTCCTCTTTTCTGTCCCTCCATAATATACATTGCATGTAGTTGTCTGGACAAGAAACTCGGACACATCTGTACATTTTACAAATGTCACCACTAAGAACAAACTTAAAACAGCGATATCGCAAAAGCGTATTGAAAAGCTTAGGCTGTATGGTCGGGCCAGCATGCAATATATCATTGAGCGACAAACCAGTTGTTGTTTTTGCTGAGCCATCGAATACAACCCTTAGTTTGGTCGTTGTGCTATCAAGCTTGTGCACACAGTGATGCGGCAGAAAATATTTCTTATGAGCAACCTGTGGTGAAACCAATGACATATGATTTAATGAAAGATACTCACACATAAAATCTATGTATTGAGCTTTGATTTGTGGCTGTCTTTCTAATTTATTTTCTAAAAGTTTAAATCGTTTTAAGGCACTATTATACGAATCACCAAGCCGATGCGCAGCACCAACTTCTATTTCAGGTAGACGAACAGAAAACGAGCCATTGGCTATGCGAGTAGTATTTTTTAAGTAGTGATTTTCACAAACAATTTCATCATTAGATAACGAATCACAGTTGGCAAAATTATTTTCTATTTCCTAAAAATTCTTTACTACGGAGCACAATTGATCATTTTGATTTGTACTAACAGCTAAAGACCACGAATGATGAGAATGAGAGCTACCGCCAGCAACAACCCAACCAAGTAATGTTTTTTGTAGTACTGGAGAGGTATTAGCTACTTTTATTTGTCCAATCGACATCAATTCAAAAAACAATTCAGCTCCAAATAAAATATCAATTCGGCCACATTTATCAAAAGAGGGATCTGCGAGCTGTATATTTTTTGGTATTTTCCATTCCGCTGTATTGGTGTTAATGCTAGGTTGATAACTTGTTATTGTGGGTACAACAACAGCTTCAAAGGTTGTTGAGTAATCTCCAGTATTGGACTTAACCACGACTTGAGTAGATTTATTTACTGTAACACAACCATCACCTATTCCCGAAATAGTTGCATAAGTCTGATTGCATTTTAAATTTAGTTGGTTCACGAGACGATTTGTAATAAGATTAAGTTGCGATGCAGAATCTAATATTGCGCGGCATGGTATAAAAATTCCGAATTTATTTTTGACCATAACGACGGCTGTTGCCAGCAAAACACTTGCAGCTGGCGCCGATGTTGTTTTTGCATCAGCATCATTCGACGAGATAAGTACTGCTTGTGATGATGCTGTCTCTATTACGGGCTGATCCGTAGACGGGGTATCTATGTGCAGCATCGTGTGGTATTTCGAAGAGCACTGTCGGAAACAACCTGATGTACAATTTTTTAGCATGTGGCCCTTTCGTAAACAATTAAGACATAACTTCATTTTCTTTGCTTCTTTAAAACGTAGAGTCGGCGATAAATTTGAGAAACGTGAGCAAATGGTAATAAAATGATCCTTAGAATCACAAAAGGTGCATAATTTTGTAGATGTTGCTGCCGAAACATGAACATGTCGGTTGCTATGATGTGATTTTTTCAAAATGGGTTGCTTTGTGCTTTTATTTACCACAGAGTTTTCGAAATTTTCGACCATACGACATCGTCGTTCTAAGAATGCCGCCATTGAGGACCAAGTGGGTAACTCGTTTATTGGTAAATTTTCTTCCCATTTAGTTAGAGATTTAGCGTCCAACTTTGTTGACACTAAATGAATTAGTAGCCCATCAATAAGCTGCTGCTGATTTCCAATTGTTTGCAAAGCACGCAAATGTGCATTTATACTATCGCTTAAACGACGTAAACCAACAGCGGAACCATTGTCAACAGAACTCAAATAAAAAATTTCTTTTATATGTGTTTGAAAATTTAAGAGCTTGTTGTCAAAACGATTTTTCAACAATGACAATGCTTCTTCATAGTTTGCTTCATTGAGTTCCAATGAAGCGATTGTATTGAGTGCAACATCTCCCAAACTGGCACGCAAATAATGAAACTTTTCAAGCCTGTTTAAATCACCGTTGTCATTTATAACAGTCGAGAATAATGAAAAGAAATTAGGCCAATCGGAATAGGCACCACAAAATTTGGGTAATTGGATTTCAGGGACTTTGGTTTTGCGTAACGTTGTTGGAGAGGGCGGTTCATTGACAGAAAAGCGGCGTAATGTTGATGAACGTTGGTCAGTATCGATTGTACGAATGGTGTTTATTTGACGCTTTAATTTGGATTTTACCTCGAAGTATAGCGAAACATACCTCATGCGATCACTACTTATAGATTCACTGATGTCTATTTCCTCTCTTATGGATTGGGCCCTTTCGAAGGCATCCTTGAGCTCCTCTACGTAGTCCAAGCGAACAGACAGTTCAGCCTCATCGTGTTGTTTTAATTGTATTGGGTTTAAATTATTATTTAGCTCCTCCAACTGCTTTATTATAGCCGAGACTTTAGAAAAATAAGGTAGCGTGTCAACGGAAAGTTGCTCCTTATCATTGCGATCAGTGTTATTGGTTGCCATTTTGTATGAGAGTGGAATTAGTTGCAATTTTATCGCCCTGAAATACGATGATTATTAGCGCAAGTTGTATTTTTGCGAGATGCGAAACTATTGATAAATATCCGAATTGATATTAATACAAAAAATCGATCACGTCGGGGTCACCAATGTTTTGTGTCTGCAATCTTTTTTGCAGGCAATTGACAATTAAAAAACTTTCGTTACAAGTTAAGTATTGTCTTTTTATTTCAAAGGTAATAAGTCGACTGAATTTAAGAATACAAAAAAAATAGTGTAAAGCACAAATAATAAAAATTGCATACGTCTTCATATTATGAGAAATAAGAGCAGTTTAGCGAACATACACATGTATATACATATTAACTTTATTAAAATGCATACAAAAAATGCAAGGCAGGGAGAAACAAACAAAAATAGATTAATGAAACTTAAAGCAAATTAAAATATACATATGTAGGAGCGTATGTACATATGAATGCATAAGAAATCAATTTAAATAATGCAGGAGCGCATCTGCAGTTAACAATGGAAGTCACTTTCAACAATATGTGGTGTGATGGGTACAATGTCAATTGACGTAGGCTCTATTGTTTGTGGTTCAACGTGACTCAAAACTTCTAAAGCTGGAAGAAAACAAGGTTTTAAGCGATCAATGCTAATGTTTGTCTTTCGTCCGCGCACCACTATCGTGAAATATTTGCTGAAGCGTTTTAAAATCATAAACGGGCCATCATACGGATGTGTAAGCGAGGGACGAATTGAGTCGTTTCGGATAAAAACGTTTGTAGACGACTGAAGGTTTTTTGAAACAAATGTTTCCTTTGTAGAGTGATGCGATGTTTGTGTTGGCTGTAGTTTCTTCATTGAATTTCGAAATTCTGCTACGAAATCTTGAAGTCACGAGTAAAATTGTACCACGTATTCCAGGGTGAGCTAGGTTATGTAGCTTGTTAAAGATTTGTCGACCAAATTTCTTCGGAATGACAGGCCGAATACGCGAAGTAGATGTATCGCTAAGTATTTGTTCGTTACATCCTAAAACATGTAAACTTTTTAATAAAAGTGAATTATTTGACGTACCTTGATTACGCAAAAAAATGTTGTAGCTCTTCGTCATCAGCTTGTGCTGCTGCTAAGTCGGCAAAATTTATAATTTGTTGAGCGCCTTTATTGTTGGTAGTTATTGTATGAACTCTAGAAAGAGCGTCAGCCGTTGCATTTTCTTCTCCAGGGGTGTGACGAATGTCAGTTGTGAACTGACTAATGAAGTCAAGTTGCCTTAACCTGCGCGGTGATGCTTTTTCCATCTTTTGCTTGTAAGCAAAAATTAATGGGCGGTGATCGGTTACTACGTAACAAAGGCGTCCTTCTATAGCATAACGAAAATGACAGACAGCCTGGTAGACCGCAGTCAACTCTCGATCGTACGTTGAATATTTTTGCTGCGTCGCTGTCAGCTTTTTGGAGTAGAAAGCTAAGGGTTTCATCATCCCATTGACCTTTTGATGGTGCGCTGCTCCCACGGCACTGTGATGCGTCGACGTAAATGACCAATTCTACACCAGGAACGGGATGAGCTAATAACGTGGCATTTGACAATTCTAATTTGCAGCGGTTTTGTCGTTCTTTTTGTTACCCGTAATCATGTTTTGTAAGACTTTCTGGTACTCTACTGTGTGTGGCAAAAACTTTCTGTAAAAGCTCATTATGCCAATGAATCTTTTAAGCTCTTGTGCATTAGCCGGTTTCTTGTAGTCTTTTATCACGGCGGTTTTTTCGGGCGATAGCCGAATACCCTCGGGTGTAACGAGGTGTCCGAGAAAAACAATTTCAGACTTACCAAATTCGCACTTTTTTAAATTAATGGCTAGGCGGTTTTCTCGGAGGCGCTGAAACACTAAGCGGAGATCTTGGCGATGTTGTTCAAATGTTGCGGAGGCTACAAAAATATCGTCGATGTAGGGAAATACGAAATCAAGACCTCTGAAGACATATCGTTAATCAGTCGCTGAAATGTCTATGCAGCATTGCGTAGGCCGAATGTCATACATTTGAATTCATATAAGCCAAAGGGCGTGCTTATGGCCGTTTTTGGTACATTGTCGGGGTATATCGGAATTTGGTGAAATGCCTTTTGCAAATCTATCTTTGAAAAAATTTTCTTACCTTCTAGGTTGCACGTGAAATCCGTTAAATACGGCAAGGGATATCGGTCTGGTACTGTTTGAGCTTAAGCGCACGGTAATCCCCGCAAGGTCGCCATGTGCCATCGCTTTTTTTTACCATATGCAATGGACTACACCAATTGCTTTTTGAAGGCTCGCATATTCCAGCTTTAGTGAGAAATGCAAACTCTCTTTTAGCTGCGTTGAGCTTTTGGAGTGGCAGTCGTCTTGGGCGGCAAAATGTAGGCTGCCCTGTCGTTTCGATCCGGTGAAAAATTGTCGATTTAGTTTTGGAACCTAAAAGCGAAAGTACCGTGATGTTGTTAAATTCATGTAGCAAGTCTGCAAACGGGTTGTATGAGCTGAATGTTTCAATGGCATTAACTTTTGTAGTCGATGGTAGAAGTAGCTTAGAGTCGCGGCCGGTAATATTGTCTATCAATCGGTTACGCCGCAGATCGATTAAGAGGTCATGATGTTTAATAAAATCTGAATCTATTATAGGTGTCGTCACGTCGGCAATAATAAATGACCATAAAAAATTTCGTTTTAGCCCAGGTCTAATTTAATGCGCCCTTCGCCCATGACTTTAATTGGTGTACCATTCGCAGCACACAGTGTTACGGCTGTAGGACGGACATTTTGTGTTTTCGCAGCAAGAGGAAGCACCGAGACATCGGCACCACTATCAACTAAGAATTTTTTGTTTGTAAATTTGTCGGTTACTTGAAGGCGAAAAATTTGGCATTTAGTGGAGGATTTTTCGCTGAATTGCTTTGCCGGCCTTACAAGTCAATTTGAAGATTGGGCTGAAACGGTATAAACCTTGCGTTGCCTGTGGCTGCAAGGGCTGCTACACTTCCGTGCCTTGCGTCCATATTTTTTATGGTACAAGCACTTGTCGAAATCTGCACTGTTACTCTTTTCGTCGTTTGCAGTTTGCGGTGTTGAGAACGATGTTGTGTAACAGTGGGCCTGCGTGACCGTGAACGTGAGCGTGTTGTGAAGTGCTCAAATTTTTTATTTAGTTCCATTATTGCTACACGAAATTCTTTTATTTCGATAGCCGGCTCTTTTACTACATTAAATACCTGATATGGAGATATAACATCGACAATTGAGTCAGCTATCTTAGTGAACTCTGCTGCTGTGCCTGAAGATGCTGCTACTACAGGCTGAGCGACTCGCCTCATTTCGAAAAACAACTCCGATGGCTTTTTATCGCCCAGAGGCATCTCTGATAAGAGCCGGTTAAGTCGTCGTTGCTCACTGTCAGCAAAGTGGTCGATGATTCGCTGCTTAACATATTTAAAGCGGTCACACGTTGGCAAGGTTGTTATAAGCAACAAGCTTATGCTGCAAGCACGGTGGCGGGTTTCTGTTTATCAGAGGTTATACCCGATGCACTAAACCAGAATTCCATTGTAACAAACCACGCTTCTGTATTCGTGCTACACATTTCTGGGAAAGACAATCGGGCATAAATTGCTGAAACCGTGTTCTTGCTATGATGTGACGTCTGGTATTCATTATCGGCTTGCTTAACCACTGCAGGCGTTGCTAGCACGTCGTTTGTGGCCATCTTCTTATTTCTTCTACGTCGGGGTCACCAATTTGGGAGAATCGTTGGTTATTCTTTCCCAATTGTTTAAAATAAAAAACTCGTCGTGTCTAAATTTAAACTTAAATATTATATTATTAAATTACGTTAATGATAAAAAAAGAAATAAAATGTGAAAAATACAGTTGAATAATTTGCGACAAAAAGTACCTGTTGTTTCAAGCCGGCAGGAAAAAAGGGTCGATTGTTCTCGATGCCTATGTAAAAGTCGTTTTTACATGTGCATTCCATTTTGCATTTGCAATACTGGTTATGCAGGTAATAGGTAGTTTGATAGTGGGTAGTGACAGGGTGCCACGTAAAGGATTTTGTGAACTGTTGCAGACATATTTCTCCATGGGTAGCTGGTTGTATATATTTTTGCAGTTTCCTTAGCATAATCTCAAAATTTTCTAGAGTCAATTTCTTCATTGCACGCAAGTACTTCTAGGATTATTTTAAATCTGAAATTTTTAGGTTTAAATCCACTCCTGTTATTTCAGATGCTGTTTCTGGATCAGAAAAGAATCTTCTTGCGCTATTGCCATCATTTGTATTGCCTGGCCCTTGTTTTGGCTGATCTATAATCAATCCAAATTTGCGATATTCATCTTGAACATGTTTTTTTAACTTCTTAACTCTTTGTTGGTTTCGTTGTTTCTTATTGATCCTGAAGACCCGAAATCCAAATCATAACTGATTTTTAGTATGTGTTCCATAAGTCGTATTCTTGCATGTAGTGGTGATAATCCAAATTCATATGCATCGGTATTATCTAATGATTTTGTCGGGATTTGGTTTAATTGGGTTGATGTTGCTTGGCATATAATGCAGCTGGATGCAGCCTTCGTGTTAGTCAAAGCGTGACCTAGTTTTCCATCTATCATTGTCAGCACTAATTGGTAGCTTACTTCAATTTGCTGCCCATCTAATGTAATTGTAATGGCTGTAGTGTTCCAATTTGGGCCTTGATATCAATAACTTCTTTGTTAATGGCATCATGAGTTTCTTTTTTGAATTCAAATTTGATTGGCCTGCAGTATTTCGTAGAAGATGGTGTCTCATTTTTCCAAATATCCATTGTTTGCGTTGTACTAGTCGAAGGCTCTGAATCTTCTAAAATCGCAATGGTACAAATGATAACATGAATATATCTGAGTCCGAAATATTTTCACATACAACTTGTTTGTATTGTTTTTGTCCCGACGAACCTCATTTACAAAAAAGAATTAACTTTGTGTTTCCATATTTCTTTAACTCATTTCCTGTTATTGATTGTAGCAAGCGTTCGGCTGTGTGATCAAGTAGATATTTGTGCCTCTGCCGAAATTGGTGTGATTGTAATAGTGTCCTTTGATGGCAAACAGTCCATTTTAGCAGCGGTTATGTAATGATATGCTGGATATATATTTGAACCTTTTTAAATCGCACGCAGTCTGAACTTAATATATTGCTGTTTTGTTAATTTTGTAGTGTATGTATACTGTAAGGTATTCACGTTGTGCAGGAATACTAATTATAGAGTGGCTTCACTTGCGTTATTTGGAATTGTTTACGATGACATTGACTCACATATGTTAATGTTCTTCATAGACATTGCAATACGAACTGTGTGTGGCAAAACCCAAATTGTAAATATTGTGATAAGTGAAAGGGTTTTTAATTTCAATTGCTTTACGGTGTGTTTATATGACGGCACCATAAAACGAACATGAGATTAATTGTTTTGTATTTGCTTGACACATTTAGCTACTTTGAAGATATTTGAGGCATGTGTGTCATACATGTGGGTTACAAAGCAAATTGCCAAAGTCACTCATAATATTGCAGATGCACTCAATAATTTTAAGAGATTATTTTAGTATATAAGTCACTATTGTTTTAGAATTAAGGCAGTCTCAAATAAGTATCAATTAAGAAGACAACTGGTTCATGTCGAACCAAATAAACAAAGATAAAGCTAATACTAAAGTAAACAGAAAAAGCGTTTTACTTGTACCAGCTCTTGCGCTGCCCGATGGCCACTACAGCTCTCATATTACATGGCGATCCTAATGGACGAATCCTGTGCCGGATCCTAGTTCAAAGCCAGGAACTAGAAGAGAAAAGGAAAAGCCAATAAGAAGGACGTCCCTTTTCTCAACCCAAGAAGGAAACATCAGCTCCGCATCAGCTTTACATCTACCTTTTCTCAACCCAAGAAGGAAACATCAGCTTTACATCTACCTTTTCTCAACCCATCAGTTCTACATGTGGTGGGTCACATCAAAATTATTCAACATTCATTTATCATCACATCCAAATTTATAAACAACGTAAGAATCTTTTGAAAGTGAAGATAGCTATTATAGATAAAAGAAACATTTTTTTTCCTACTTATAATTACAAAGTATTGAATGCGCTGCATAAATACAATTTGTAAAATTATGAGTAAAGAGCCGACAAAGACAATATTAGAAAATATTAAAATTGCAAATGAGCTCTGGAAAACAGGAAAGCTCACAGAGAAACCATATGAACTATATCTAGGTCCTAGACCAATATTTAAAAAGAGAAGAGCAGCAGAACCAATATATCCTATTTTTCCCGTACCGGAAACGAAGATAAGAGGAAAAAATTATGTAGGTGAAAGAAAGCTAAAACTAACACTGATAGAGGACAAGATAAACTCTATAAAGGAAAGATTACTAGTAGAGAAAACTGATGAGGAAATAAATTACTTGAATAGAAGATTAGAAGAATTGAAACTAGAATTTAGTACAATATTGGTAGAAATAAGAAATTATAAAAAGAATGAAAGAAAGAAAAGAAAGAACTTAAATGTAAAATAAAATATATTATTAATTCAACATGAATGATATGTGTAAAATGCTATTAATTAAAATAATAATTGTTATATCTATAATAGTAATAATGACAGTATCACTAAAATATATTAAGCACACAATTGAAAACACTGCTACGGAGAAAGTTAACCAATTGAGGGAATTAATGGAGGAAAAAGCAGTAGACGTTAGCATATTAGAGAAGATATTTTCATTAAGGAAGTATTTTAAAAATGGGAAGAGGAAATAAGACAGGATAATGAAACAACAGAATTAATAGAATATTGAATAAAGTATTAAAAATGTATATGAATTGTGTATGAAAATTTAGGCTAATGGACATTATCTTTAGACAAATTGAGGTAATAATAACTAACGCAAGGAAATCGGAAGGCAAGGGTTATACAAGTGAAACAGTACAGGCGAAGAGGAGGGAAATTGAGAAACTAGAATTGGACGCAGGAACAACATTGGAAAATACTAAAATATCAGAATTAGAGAAAAGAGAACAGATAGATAAATTTAATAAGTTAAAAAAGGAAGCATTACAGATACTACAGTTGCACGAGGACAAGGCTCGTCAGACAAATACCGACACATAAAAGAAGAAGATAATAGCGAAACTATCACAATAGCTAATAACATTTTGAACACGACGGAGTTGGCATCTATTTCAAAGCTATTACCAACTTTTAGCGGTGCTAAGGAAGATCTGGAGAGTTTCTTAGCAAATTTGGAAATAATAAAGGAAACCATTCCAACCGAAAAACACGGTTCATTTTTCAACTTTGTTTTCAAAACCAAATTGACAACAAAGGTATAAAATAGAGTGAGGCAAATAGCGGTACCAACTAGTATCGAAACACTATTAGTTTCGATAAAGAGGGCGTATAGGGTGAAGAAATCCCCTAACGTAATTTTAAATGAGCTCACGAGGATGGTGCAAACGGAATCTATAAGGAAATTTGCTGATAGGATAGAGACTTTGACTATGGAATTGAATGAGATACAGGTAGAAGCTCTAGGTGAGGCAAGTAGGGAGACTATCTGCAACACGAATGCTATGATAGCGTTTAATTCATTTAAGAATGGCCTAAAAGATAGGGAAATAGTTAGAACCATTGAAGCTAGCAGGATGAAAACTCTTCAAGAAGCTATCGAAATAGCTTTGGAAACTTCATCTGACATGAGACAGGGTAGAATCATGTTCCAAACAGCGCAGGCAGGGAGCTCTTATAGAAATAACTATAATGGGAATAATAACCATAATAATTATAGTAATAAAGGAAACAACAACGGTGGATATATGAACAATAATAATAGATTTTCCAATAATGGGTATAATAACAGGAACAACAGAAGTGGGAATAATAACCACGGGTATAACAACAGGAGCTATAATAATGGCAACAATGGCTATAATGGAAGCCATAATAATAACGAGAATACGTACCGTAATAATAATGGTAACAATGGTAATTACAGAGGAAATGGTAATGGAAATAACTATCGCGGAAGAGGTTATAACGGAAGAGGCGGTAGTAACGGTATTAATAATCAGTACGGTGGTAACAGGAACCAAAGAGTACACCATATTCAGGAACAGGGAAACCCACAAGTTACGGAAGTTGTACAGTACCAGGACTTTCCGGAACAGAATTAATAAATACAAGGAAAATATTTAGTATCTCGTCTGACCTTAAAAACTATGTGAAATTGAAAGTGCGTGGCATGGATGATATATTGACGTTTTTAATTGACACAGGAGCCGACGTCTCCTTGTGCAAGGAAGATTTATTACATAGGCATAGAAAAGATCCGGATGATTATTGTTGTTTAACGGGAATTTCGAAAAGCGAAATAAGATCTTTAGGCTCAACAACGATACTAATACAAAGCGGTGAAATGGTACTAACTCAGAAGATACAACTGGTCAGACATGATTTTCCCATTTATACCGATGGTATACTTGGACGAGATTTTCTTTGCAAGTATAACTGCAACATAGATTATGAAAAGTTCATACTCACAATCAACACAGACAATGAGACACTAACACTTCCTATACATAATGATACGTATAATATAACTTTCGTGAGAATTGCTCCAAGGAGTGAAGTAATTTTACCATTTAAATTGAATATTGAAGAGGATGGTGTAGTTTGTAGTCGTGAGATTGCGCACGGCGTATTTCTGGCAAACGCCATAATACCAAAGAACGGTAACCAACATATAAGATTACTTAATGTACTAGATAAACCTACCACGATAAGAAATTTGAGGATCGAAACGGTTCCTCTGAGGAATTATGAAATTTATAAAACCAATGCGAATGGGATGAACAACGTTTCAAAAAGTTATTGAGTAAACTCAACATGGATGGTGTTGTCAGAAAAGTACTTCTGAAACTAATTTTATTAATATTACGGTATTTTCTGTAAATATTTTTGTTTCCTTAAATATTTTAAATATTTTTTCATATGTACCTACTCAAGTGAAGCAAAGTGTAGCTATATTTTGTTAAGTCATAAAACTTTGCTGCTCACTTTATGATAAAAGTACATATCATTATTGTAGTTCTGGTACTCATTATTATAAATAATGAGTAATTTAACTAATATGTATATAATTATGTACATATATTTATATTTGTCCCGAGTCAAGTTCTTAAGAATCAAATATATAGTTTTAGTTAGCGGTTTATTATTTACATTATATTATCAACTCCGAATTCTTATAATTTTTTAAGAGCTTTGAGTTTCTCACTTGACTTATGTACATTTAAATAGAAATATTGTATGCATTTAAATATTGAATTTTAACTTTTTTTCTGTTCTTGACTTTGAAGCTGTAAGGTAGTATTGATTAGCAAACTTATACAAAATAAAGAAAGAACAAACTTATACAATAATCAAAAGCAAATTTTCTTCACTACTCAACTATAAGCTAAACATAATTATTGGTGCCGAAACCCGGGAATTAGAATTTTCCCTATAAATAAATTTATTTCATAAATTTAGAAGTGGTGATATATTGTAATTAAATTTTCTTACGTATGGTTTCTAAAAATTAACAGTCATGAGTAATCTTGATATTCTAATTGGAGCCCAACGTGATCTACTGCAATTGATTAATAAAATAGCGGCCCGTTTTGAACAGAAGAACCAAGATGAAAAGACATGTGGTTATCTAACCTCCTTAACAGAAAGAGTTGATGATATTTTAAAGAAATTTGAAGTCCAACATGACAAAATTGTGCGGAAAATACATGGTGAGTCTCTTAATGTGAATGATGTTCCATATATGAGTGAAGAGGTTTACTTCGAGTTTTCTGAAAAATGTCTCATCATAAAAGGGAAGATAATTGAATCTTTTCCAGACCATTCGGCAACAACTAGCCCAATAGCTAGCACTTTTGTTGCACAAAATAATCGTTCAAATTCTCCCCTTAATTCTGATGCTAGACTTCCAAAGATATCACTACCAAAATTTTCTGAAGAATATATGGACTGGATTCCATTCCGAGACATTTATTTCTCTCTCGTTCATGAAAACGATTCGCTTACCAAAATTCAAAAATTTTACTATTTGAGGGGTACACTTACTGGAGAAGCAGCTAATTTAATTAAAAGTATTTCTGCCACAGAGGCAAACTATGATTCCGCATGGGAAATCCTTGAAGCAAGGTATCACAATAAGCGAATGCTTGTTGGAAACTTAATAATGAAACTCTTTACTATACCAAAGGCAGATGGTGGCTACCAATCGATTAAAACTTTACTTGACTCTACTCAGGAATGTTTATCTTCACTTAGGAACTTGCATATAAACACCCAAAGCTGGGATCCTCTTCTTATATACCTGCTTGTTCAAAAATTAGACATTCAAAGTAGAAAAGATTGGGAACAATCTTTGAAATCATCCACCGAGATTCCCTCTAAGGAAGAATTATTTTCTTTTCTAGAACGAACATTTCGTACGTTGGAGTCTATAAATGATACACTTCCCTCAACTTCTAAGCAAAAACCCATCAAGGGTAACAAACATTTTACACAAATACGAAAAACTTCTTGCAATTCGGGTACCTTTTCTAAACAAAATGCCACTTCTTGTCCATATTGTGAAAAAAGTCATTCGCTATCAAAATGTTTTAAGTTTTTAGCCCTTTCTTTAAATTCAAAAGATGAATTCTTAACGAACAAGAGGATTTGCAGAAATTGTTTTGTATCGGGACATGATGAAAGGAATTGTGGCTCCCCTTTTCGTTGTATTATTTGCAAACAAATGCATCATACAGTTCTCCATTCTGAGGACAATAATTCCTCAGCCGTACTTCCATCTAAATCTAACCCTAAGCAAAAGGTATTGACTCCAGTAACAATTCATAACGCAAACTCATTTCGAACAGTTTTGCTCTATTCAATTAGATTAAGTGTTCGTACTCAGCGTGGTTATTTCTCTCTGCGTGCTCTTTTAGACCCTGGATCACAAGGGAGCTTAATTTCTGAATCCGTGGTACAGCTTTTAGGCTTAAAGAGAATCAAATCTCAATGTAAGATAATTGGTATCGGTGATGGAAATGAAAATTTATCAAAATATTTTGTGCACATGGATTTATGCAATAGAAAACAGGAAACTGTACTCTCCTGTACAGCTTTAGTTTTAAATACTCTTTCTTCATACACACCTGATCCTTCTAGTAAATATATTTCAATGCCCGAAATTGATAAGGATAGCTTGGCTGATCCATACTTTTTTAATACTGACCCTATTGACATAATCCTAGGCTCTGACGTTGTTTCAAAGATAAAAATTGCTTCAGATTCGTTTGTACATAACGAACTGTTCTTTCAAAATACACATTTCGGTTGGGTATTTTCTGGGAATAATAATGTCATATCAACTAACAGGGTGTACATACATAATGCAAGTTTAGAAAGCATATTGACCTCTTTCTGGGAACAGGAAGAGGTAGTAGTAAAAAGAAAATTCAGTAATGAAGACTTGGCATGTGAAAATTATTTCGAGACCACAGCATCACGATTAGAATCTGGTCGCTATATGGTACATTTACCATTCAAATCTTTATTGAACGAACATAATGAACCTAACATTCAAAACAATGTTATAAGTGCTTTTAAACGCTTACGTCAATTAGAGATCTCATTTGCTAAACGACCCCAATTTGCTGAAAGCTACAAGCATTTTATGCTTGAATATGAGGCGTTGGGTCATATGTCGAAAATTGGTAAATATCCTGACGATATACGCCAAAATTCATACTTTTTACCTCACCATGGTGTTTTGAAGGAGAACAGTACAACAACTAAATTAAGAGTTGTATTCGATGGCAGCTGCCACTTAAACGGGCAAAAATCTCTAAACGAGGAACTTTACCCAGGTCCTCCCCTTCAAAATAACCTTCCTGCAATTATTGTCAAATGGAGAAGGCATAAAATAGCATTCAGTGCTGATATCGAAAAGATGTTCAGGCAAATAGAAGTTTGTCCAGAACATCGTAAGTACCAACAAATACTTTGGCGTTCTCAGCGAACTCATAACATTTCCATTTATGAGTTAAATACTGTCACATATGGCACGACCTCAGCGCCATATTTAGCTATTCGTGTGCTTCAAAAACTAGCTCAAGATTATGAGCTTGATTTTCCGCATGCTTCTAAAGTTTTGATATCCGACTCTTATGTCGATGACATTATTTCAGGTGCTGATAACCTCGATAACGCCATAACTTTACAAAGGGATCTATGCACTATTCTAGAACATGGTGGTTGTAACCTTCGCAAATGGATCACAAATTCACCAGAACCTTTACAACAAATCCCTGAAGATTGTAGGGAAACATCTGTCACTTTGAAATTTGACAGAGATAATGTTGTTAAAACGCTTGGTATTCAATGGAATACACATTCTGATTCATTTTCATTTAAGGTGAACATTGATGATGCTAGATCTATAACTAAGCGTATTATTCTTTCTGAGTCTGCTAGACTGTATGACCCACTAGGATGGCTCACTCCATTTACTGTAGTTGCTAAGTCAATTTTTAAGCAACTCTGGGAGCATGGTCTAGACTGGGATGAGCAAGTTCCACCGCCAATTGAAAACAAATGGCTCAAACATAGGTCATCACTACCACAACTGGGTAATTTAAAAATTCCTCGTTGGATACGTTGGTCAAGTGAATCCCGAACGGAATTGCATTGCTTTTGTGATGCATCAACTACGGCATATGCAGCTGTAGTTTATTCTAGAGTCATTACCTCTAATAGTATATTTGTAAACATTTTACAAGCTAAATCTAAAATATCTCCAATTAAAGTTGTCACCATACCCAGGCTAGAGTTATGTGCTGCTAAACTTTTGGTACAATTAACTCAAAATGTAAGGGAGTCATTATGCGATATAACTGTAAATGATATATACTACTGGAGTGATAGCTCAACTGTTCTTAGCTGGATTCAAAAGCCTTCTTCCACTTGGACAGTTTATGTCGCCAATAGAGTCGCTGATATACAACGCTTGAGTAACCCACAGCAATGGAAGTATGTGCCAACGGCGCTGAATCCAGCAGATTGCGCCTCTAGGGGCATATTGGCTCAAGATTTAGTTGAAAATCATTCGTGGTGGTTTGGTCCAAAATTTCTTTACGAATCAATGGAACAGTGGCCAAAGACGCTTTCAAATCTACATACCTCTGAGGAGATACGAATGAGTAAAATTTCAGCAAATACTTGTAGTGAAAAATTATATCCTGATATATTATCAAGATTTTCGAAACTGAGAACTTTAATTCGAATTTCTGCAATGTGTTTTCGTTTCATACACAATTGCAAAAACCCTCAATTAAAAACAACGGACGTGTTAGCAACATCAGAAATAAACCAAGCGTTACTTCATTTAATTAAAGTTACGCAGTTAATTGATTTTCCTAATGAAATTAAACTTCTTCATGCAAACAGTGAGTTAAAAGGTAGTTCGATACTGAAGCTTATGCCTTTTCTGGACGAAAGTGGTGTAATTCGTGTGGGTGGTCGCCTACAAAACTCAAATTTGATATACGACATAAAACACCCCATAATATTAGGTAAATCTAACCCCCTATCAAAACTTATTATAATCGACTTACATGAGCGAACTTTACATGGCGGTATTACCCTAACTATGTCTGTTGTGAATCGGAAGTTTTGGATAGTTTCTGGAAATCAATTGGCAAAATCTATTATTCGTAAATGCATGATATGTTTCAGATATGCTGCTAAAGCTTCTCAACAAGTTATGGGAAATTTACCAAGTGTTCGTCTTAAGGTCACTCGACCCTTCAAACATAGCGGCGCACTGTGGCTGAAAATCGTTTTTCATTGGCCAAAACTCAAATTTTTTTTTGTCACCGATTTTTAAAATTTTTACGCCCTTTTGCAGCTAATATATCCAGATTAAGGTAGCCAAAAAATTAGGTTAAACTATTGATAATTGTGAGCGTGGCATGCTGTCAAACTCAACGGTTTTTTTAATTTCAGAAAAAGGTGTTTTTCTTTTGTTTTTTATAAAAAATAAATGGTTACTACTCGCAAGCTATCATCGATAATGGCCTGCGGTCTTTTTTATAATGTTGGTAGGATTATAGTCTTTAGTTTTTGTAAGTGGTCAGAGCTCTAGCGTTTAATATTAAGGGCGTTACGGAATATTTATGAAAGTACTATATTTTTCTCAATTTTAAACTTTAGTGGAATAGAACTTCTAGGGAACAAAAGGGAACAAGAAATGTATACCACCCGGAGAAAGTGTCCTCTTTAACGCTATATATACTTTTGCACCCGCGACGAGCCGTCTGTAGAACACTTTTTTCATTTTAATGAAATTACTCCAAAGTACTCGTATACAATGGTGTATATAATTTTCACTTTTTTGCCTAAAAGTTTATGTTTTTTACTTTAGACTACGTAAAACTAAAAAAATTAAATATAATACCTGCGAAAGGGTTTAATGGCTTTGTTTTGATCAGCCAAAAATTGGTAATAAAATTATCACAAATTATCACAAAATTCTACAGTAAACATATGATCTGTTACTAAATTTACCTGTTATCAAATGTTAGGGTCAACCAAAGTCATAAGCAATTTTATAACAATAATCGCGACATTAAAGCACTAAAGAAAAAAAAATAACCCAACAACAACAACAAATATTGGCGAGATACTAATCAGTTTTACCTGATATTAAGGTCTGGACAACATGTGCAGTTTTGTGCAATTTAAGCACTACCTGCTATGAAATTAAAGATCAATGTGTGAATAACATGTATCTAAAAATGTATAAAACTACGGATTCGATAAGGGATTACTCAGTAATAAGCAATACAGTACAACCAACCCCACTTAAACCAAGTTCCGATAACATCATTAGATAATACCGATGCATATGAATTTGGATTATCACCACTACATGCAAGAATAGGACTTATGGAACACATACTAAAAATCAGTTGATTTGGATTTCGGGTCTTCAGGATCAATAAGAAACAACGAAACCAACAAAGAGTTAAGAAGTTCAAAAAAGAAACATGTTCAAGATGATGAATATCGCAAATTTGGATTGATTATAGATCAGCCAAAACAAGGGTCAGGCAATACAAATGATGGCAATACCGCAAGAAGATTCTTTTCAGATCCAGAAACAGCATCTGAAATAACAGGAGTGGATTTAAACCTCATTTTCAGATTTAAAATAATCCTAGAAGTACTTGCGTGCAATGAAGAAATTGACTCTAGAAAATTTGGAGATTATGCAAAGGAAACTGCAAAAATATATACAACCAACTACCCATGGAGAAATATGTCTGCAACAGTTCACAAAATCCTTTATCATGGAAAAGATGTCATTAAATATCATTTGGTGCCACTTGGAGATCTATCAGAGGAGGCTCAGGAAAAAAGGAACAAGGATTACAGATTTCATAGAGAGCACAATGCTAGAAAAATTTCATGAAATTCAACAAATGAAGATCTATTTAATATATTATTGGCAACGTCAGATCCGTTTATCTCCAGTATTCGAAATCAATGGAAAGTGGAACATCGGGATTTAGATGAAGAAGCCAAAAAACTACTAAAGAACAGAGATAGCACAGAACAAAATATGGAATATTTGCAATTAATATTTGAGTCAAATGAATAATTATAATTGCCTTTCATTGTTAGTTAAGTACGAAAAACATAGTATTAGTAAAAAATAATAATAAACGAACCTACCATTGTTACAAATGCTATTAAAATTTATTGCAGTTTTTATTTTAAAATGTTTTTAAAATTATCAAATTTGACAGCAAAAAATAATAAATTTTTCTGTAGTAATAGCAATATTTTTAGATAATATTATTAACGTTTTTTTTAAGTGTAACTATTCTTTGAGTGTAAACAAATTTGCAAATTTGTCAGCAAAAAATTTTAAATTTTTCAGTAATAGCAAAATCTCCAGTTGATTTTACTATTTTTTTCAGTGTACAATTTTTTTAAGTGTAACATAAAAAAAATTCCATTATTACAAAAATTATTTATAATTATTATTAATTTCCAAATATTCAATTTTTTTAATAAATAAAAAAATAATAATTCCATATTTCACTCTAAAAGTTAAAAAAAATTCAAAAGTTCAACTTTGACCTAGAATTCCTTAAAAAGTCCTCAATCAATTTTAATAAAATTTAAACTGAGTCAAGCTGAACTAAATATCTATCCAATAAAAAAAAAATTACTTCAATATTTTGATCGGTTCAAAAGTTACAGAGTTTTGGCCAATGAAAAACGATTTTCAGCCACTGTGCGGCGTTGACTATGCTGGTCCGATTAATATTAAAACTTTAACTCTAAGATCCGCTGTAGTCTCTAAATGTTATATTTGCTTATTTGTGTGTATGGTCACAAAGGCTATACACTTGGAAGCAGCTTCAGATCTTACCACTAATGCCTTCCTTGCAGCATTTAAGCGATTTGAGTCCCGAAGAGGTGCGTGTACTGATATCTATTCAGATTGTGGTACAAACTTTGTGGGCGCCTCAAAAGAACTCCAGGTCATTTACCACAGAAACAAGGATTCACTGCCTGAAGATTTGCGCCAGGCGCTTAGTCTTAACTGTACAAACTGGCATTTTATTCCACCAGCCTCACCAAATTTTGGTGGTTTATGGGAGGCTGGTGTGAAATCCGTTAAACATCATTTAAAACGTATTACAAATGATAGAATTTTAAGCTTTGAAGAATTGGCTACGCTACTCTGCCAAATTGAAAGTTGCCTAAATTCGCGCCCGTTATGCCCTTTATCTTCAGACCCAACCGATTTTGATGCGCTTACACCAGCGCATTTTCTTATAGGCGAACCAACACATTGTATCCAAGAGGAAATAATGCTAGACAAAAATATTAACCATCTCACTCGCTGGAAGTCTATAGAAAAGCTGAAACAACATTTTTGGAAAAAATGGCACAGAGAGTATCTCAATCGCCTCCAGGCTCGTCCGAAATGGTTAAAGGGCACTACAAGCCCCAAAATTGGAGATTTAGTACTTGTCATTGATGATAGATGTGGACCAGGGCAATGGCTATTAGGTCGCATAAAACACATCCATGCAGGAGCTGATGGGCGTATAAGGGTGGTATCTGTTCTTACAAAAAACAACCTTATTAAAAGACCAATTTCTAAAATTTCTCTTCTTCCAGATAATACACCGGAATGTGTCACATATAGCGCCTCTGATATATAATTTGAAACATTAAAGAACGGAGCCTACTGCAGTACGCTGTGAGTCGGAGCATAGCGGAGTTCCATAACTCGACTAAATCACTCCCAACGATAGGCCGTTCTCAACCTAATATCCTATTTAATAACATTCGTTCTTGAGGGGGAGAATGTTGTCAGAAAAGTACTTCTGAAACTAATTTTATTAATATTACGGTATTTTCTGTAAATATTTTTGTTTCCTTAAATATTTTAAATATTTTTTCATATGTACCTACTCAAGTGAAGCAAAGTGTAGCTATATTTTGTTAAGTCATAAAACTTTGCTGCTCACTTTATGATAAAAGTACATATCATTATTGTAGTTCTGGTACTCATTATTATAAATAATGAGTAATTTAACTAATATGTATATAATTATGTACATATATTTATATTTGTCCCGAGTCAAGTTCTTAAGAATCAAATATATAGTTTTAGTTAGCGGTTTAATATTTACATTATATTATCAACTCCGAATTCTTATAATTTTTTAAGAGCTTTGAGTTTCTCACTTGACTTATGTACATTTAAATAGAAATATTGTATGCATTTAAATATTGAATTTTAACTTTTTTTTCTGTTCTTGACTTTGAAGCTGTAAGGTAGTATTGATTAGCAAACTTATACAAAATAAAGAAAGAACAAACTTATACAATAATCAAAAGCAAATTTTCTTCACTACTCAACTATAAGCTAAACAGATGGCAATGATGACTGTGCAAAAAATGAATTGTTAGAGATATTAATTGAATACCAATCTATTTTTCATTTGGATGGTGAGAGATTAACAATTAATAAATTTTACAATCAACAAATCCAGTTAAATGACACAAATCCAGTATACATAAAGAACTATCGTTTACCACAAACCCATATGGAGGAAATAACTAGTCAAGTTCAGGATCTTTTGAAACAGAATATCATAGAACCTTCCATAAGTCCATACAACGCTCCGCTATTATTAGTTCCTAAAAAGGGACAGACTGATAAAAAAAATGGAGACTCGTTGTGGATTTCAGAAAGTTGAATGATAAGATAGTGAATGATAAATTTCCATTGACTAGGCTAGACGACATATTGGACAAGTTAGGGAGAGCAAAGTATATTCGACTCTTGATATGACAAGCTCTTTCCACCAAATAGAACTTGAGCAGAATTCGAGACCTTACACTGCGTTCTCAACAGCAAATGGTCACTATCAGTACACAAGGTTACCCTTTGGATTGAAAATATCCTCCAATAGTTTCCAGAGAATGTTAACAATAGCTTTAGCTGGATTAGAATCTGAAGCATTTTTATATGTGGACGATATAATAGTTTTCGGATGCAGTTTGAAGCATCATAACAAAAGTTTGATTGAAGTATTTGACAGGTTATCGAAATATAATCTTAAGTTAAATGCGAGCAAATGTTGTTTTTTGAGACCTGAAGTTGTTTATTTGGGGCATTTGATAACGTCGAATGGGATTAAACCAGACCCAAGTAAATATGATGCAATCTCAAAATATCCCGTTCCTAAGAATTCTGGTGAAGTCAGAAGATTCGTAGCTTTTTGCAATTATTACAGAAGATTCATCAAGAATTTTGCTGACATTGCAAACTGCTTAAACAAATTGTTGAAAAAGGACACTAAGTTTGAATGGACAAACGAATGCCAAAAGGCATTTGAAACCAGTGCTGTTAAATTTTGATTAAAATTAATAATCAATTAATTAATTTGTTTTTTTTTAATTTAATCGATTAATTAAAATTGACTTAATTTTTATAGATTAATAATCGATTAGGATTAAATTTAGCTCAGGATTAAAGAGGATTTATTTGGATTAATTTATTTTTAAAAGTAATCCTACGATTAATACATTTAATCTAAAATATTAATCGATTAATATTTTAGATTAATTTGGATTAAACAGGATTAATTTTTTTTGGCAACTCTATATAAAAAGTTTCATGTTTGTTTACTTAAAATAATTATCCGGCATTGAAGGAGGCTTCTTTTTATTTCAATACTCCACTCACATCATCTGCTCCAGTGGAACGGTTATTTTCTTTCGCCGGAATAGTGAATACTCCTCGCCGAAATGCCTTATCTGACCTGTCATTTGAAAAGTTAGTTTTGTTAAAGTCCAATGGTTTTTGTCAAAATTAGTACATATTATTTTTGTTTGTTTATATTTATGAATTGTTAATTTTTTTTTTGTTAAATGTACCTGAACTACATGTACAAATTTTTTTTTCCTGATTATAGATTAATCCTGTTTAATCCTAATTAATCTAAAATATTAATTGATTAATATTTTACATTAAATGTATTAATCGTAGGATTATTTTTAAAAAATAAATAAATTTAAATAAATCCTCATTAATCCTGACCTAAATTTAATCCTAATCGATTATTAATCCTTAATTTCAATAAATAATCTTAGTTAATCAATTAAAACAAAAACAAACAAAATTTAATTCGATTACTAATCATTAAGATTATTAATCATTAATTAACAGCTCTGTTTGAAACACTCAAGAACAGGTTGATAAGCCCACCGGTCTTACAGTATCCTGATTTTGACAAGCCATTTGTTCTGACCACAGACGCATCGGATTATGCGCTAGGTGCTGTTTTGTCACAAGGTCCGATAGGAGACGATTTACCTATTTCATATGCGAGCAAATCTCTCAACAAACACGAGAAGAATAAACCGGTTATCGAGAAAGAATTATTAGGCATATATTTTGGAATACAATTTTTTAGACCGTATCTATATGGGAGGAAATTTACGGTGATTACAGATCACAGACCACTAGTTTCACTATTTGCACACAAAAATCCTAGCTCAAGATTAACACGTATAAGACTAGAACTGTCCGATTACGATTTTGAAATCGTTTACAAGAAAGGATCTCTTAATACCAACGCGGATGCATTGTCGCGGATACAAATTGATTCCACAGTACTTAAGAATATGATACCAATAGAAAATGACGAAAACATCAGGAAAACGCTGATTATAACAAGAGGTATGAGTAAGAAGAAGTCATCGATAAATAAAAATATCATAAGCAAATATCATAGTGAGTCTGATGAACTCCATATATGGGACTGCACGTCCATCAATGGTATAAAGCATGCATGCAAATTAAAATTTATTATGGAGAAAAGGCCAATAGGAGATGAATTTAGATTCATCGTAGAACATTATAAGGCTATTAAAGAAGTGCACATTAGGTGTAGTTACGTTAAAGTTAAATTTTTACGCCCTTTTGCAGCTAATATATCCAGATTAAGGTAGCCAAAAAATTAGGTTAAACTATTGATAATTGTGAGCGTGGCATGCTGTCAAACTCAACGGTTTTTTTAATTTCAGAAAAAGGTGTTTTTCTTTTGTTTTTTATAAAAAATAAATGGTTACTACTCGCAAGCTATCATCGATAATGGCCTGCGGTCTTTTTTATAATGTTGGTAGGATTATAGTCTTTAGTTTTTGTAAGTGGTCAGAGCTCTAGCGTTTAATATTAAGGGCGTTACGGAATATTTATGAAAGTACTATATTTTTCTCAATTTTAAACTTTAGTGGAATAGAACTTCTAGGGAACAAAAGGGAACAAGAAATGTATACCACCCGGAGAAAGGTGAAAGTGTCCTCTTTAACGCTATATATACTTTTGCACCCGCGACGAGCCGTCTGTAGAACACTTTTTTCATTTTAATGAAATTACTCCAAAGTACTCGTATACAATGGTGTATATAATTTTCACTTTTTTGCCTAAAAGTTTATGTTTTTTACTTTAGACTACGTAAAACTAAAAAAATTAAATATAATACCTGCGAAAGGGTTTAATGGCTTTGTTTTGATCAGCCAAAAATTGGTAATAAAATTATCACAAATTATCACAAAATTCTACAGTAAACATATGATCTGTTACTAAATTTACCTGTTATCAAATGTTAGGGTCAACCAAAGTCATAAGCAATTTTATAACAATAATCGCGACATTAAAGCACTAAAGAAAAAAAAATAACCCAACAACAACAACAAATATTGGCGAGATACTAATCAGTTTTACCTGATATTAAGGTCTGGACAACATGTGCAGTTTTGTGCAATTTAAGCACTACCTGCTATGAAATTAAAGATCAATGTGTGAATAACATGTATCTAAAAATGTATAAAACTACGGATTCGATAAGGGATTACTCAGTAATAAGCAATACAGTACAACCAACCCCACTTAAACCAAGTTCCGATAACATCATTAGATAATACCGATGCATATGAATTTGGATTATCACCACTACATGCAAGAATAGGACTTATGGAACACATACTAAAAATCAGTTGATTTGGATTTCGGGTCTTCAGGATCAATAAGAAACAACGAAACCAACAAAGAGTTAAGAAGTTCAAAAAAGAAACATGTTCAAGATGATGAATATCGCAAATTTGGATTGATTATAGATCAGCCAAAACAAGGGTCAGGCAATACAAATGATGGCAATACCGCAAGAAGATTCTTTTCAGATCCAGAAACAGCATCTGAAATAACAGGAGTGGATTTAAACCTCATTTTCAGATTTAAAATAATCCTAGAAGTACTTGCGTGCAATGAAGAAATTGACTCTAGAAAATTTGGAGATTATGCAAAGGAAACTGCAAAAATATATACAACCAACTACCCATGGAGAAATATGTCTGCAACAGTTCACAAAATCCTTTATCATGGAAAAGATGTCATTAAATATCATTTGGTGCCACTTGGAGATCTATCAGAGGAGGCTCAGGAAAAAAGGAACAAGGATTACAGATTTCATAGAGAGCACAATGCTAGAAAAATTTCATGAAATTCAACAAATGAAGATCTATTTAATATATTATTGGCAACGTCAGATCCGTTTATCTCCAGTATTCGAAATCAATGGAAAGTGGAACATCGGGATTTAGATGAAGAAGCCAAAAAACTACTAAAGAACAGAGATAGCACAGAACAAAATATGGAATATTTGCAATTAATATTTGAGTCAAATGAATAATTATAATTGCCTTTCATTGTTAGTTAAGTACGAAAAACATAGTATTAGTAAAAAATAATAATAAACGAACCTACCATTGTTACAAATGCTATTAAAATTTATTGCAGTTTTTATTTTAAAATGTTTTTAAAATTATCAAATTTGACAGCAAAAAATAATAAATTTTTCTGTAGTAATAGCAATATTTTTAGATAATATTATTAACGTTTTTTTTAAGTGTAACTATTCTTTGAGTGTAAACAAATTTGCAAATTTGTCAGCAAAAAATTTTAAATTTTTCAGTAATAGCAAAATCTCCAGTTGATTTTACTATTTTTTTCAGTGTACAATTTTTTTAAGTGTAACATAAAAAAAATTCCATTATTACAAAAATTATTTATAATTATTATTAATTTCCAAATATTCAATTTTTTTAATAAATAAAAAAATAATAATTCCATATTTCACTCTAAAAGTTAAAAAAAATTCAAAAGTTCAACTTTGACCTAGAATTCCTTAAAAAGTCCTCAATCAATTTTAATAAAATTTAAACTGAGTCAAGCTGAACTAAATATCTATCCAATAAAAAAAAAATTACTTCAATATTTTGATCGGTTCAAAAGTTACAGAGTTTTGGCCAATGAAAAACGATTTTCAGCCACTGTGCGGCGTTGACTATGCTGGTCCGATTAATATTAAAACTTTAACTCTAAGATCCGCTGTAGTCTCTAAATGTTATATTTGCTTATTTGTGTGTATGGTCACAAAGGCTATACACTTGGAAGCAGCTTCAGATCTTACCACTAATGCCTTCCTTGCAGCATTTAAGCGATTTGAGTCCCGAAGAGGTGCGTGTACTGATATCTATTCAGATTGTGGTACAAACTTTGTGGGCGCCTCAAAAGAACTCCAGGTCATTTACCACAGAAACAAGGATTCACTGCCTGAAGATTTGCGCCAGGCGCTTAGTCTTAACTGTACAAACTGGCATTTTATTCCACCAGCCTCACCAAATTTTGGTGGTTTATGGGAGGCTGGTGTGAAATCCGTTAAACATCATTTAAAACGTATTACAAATGATAGAATTTTAAGCTTTGAAGAATTGGCTACGCTACTCTGCCAAATTGAAAGTTGCCTAAATTCGCGCCCGTTATGCCCTTTATCTTCAGACCCAACCGATTTTGATGCGCTTACACCAGCGCATTTTCTTATAGGCGAACCAACACATTGTATCCAAGAGGAAATAATGCTAGACAAAAATATTAACCATCTCACTCGCTGGAAGTCTATAGAAAAGCTGAAACAACATTTTTGGAAAAAATGGCACAGAGAGTATCTCAATCGCCTCCAGGCTCGTCCGAAATGGTTAAAGGGCACTACAAGCCCCAAAATTGGAGATTTAGTACTTGTCATTGATGATAGATGTGGACCAGGGCAATGGCTATTAGGTCGCATAAAACACATCCATGCAGGAGCTGATGGGCGTATAAGGGTGGTATCTGTTCTTACAAAAAACAACCTTATTAAAAGACCAATTTCTAAAATTTCTCTTCTTCCAGATAATACACCGGAATGTGTCACATATAGCGCCTCTGATATATAATTTGAAACATTAAAGAACGGAGCCTACTGCAGTACGCTGTGAGTCGGAGCATAGCGGAGTTCCATAACTCGACTAAATCACTCCCAACGATAGGCCGTTCTCAACCTAATATCCTATTTAATAACATTCGTTCTTGAGGGGGAGAATGTTGTCAGAAAAGTACTTCTGAAACTAATTTTATTAATATTACGGTATTTTCTGTAAATATTTTTGTTTCCTTAAATATTTTAAATATTTTTTCATATGTACCTACTCAAGTGAAGCAAAGTGTAGCTATATTTTGTTAAGTCATAAAACTTTGCTGCTCACTTTATGATAAAAGTACATATCATTATTGTAGTTCTGGTACTCATTATTATAAATAATGAGTAATTTAACTAATATGTATATAATTATGTACATATATTTATATTTGTCCCGAGTCAAGTTCTTAAGAATCAAATATATAGTTTTAGTTAGCGGTTTATTATTTACATTATATTATCAACTCCGAATTCTTATAATTTTTTAAGAGCTTTGAGTTTCTCACTTGACTTATGTACATTTAAATAGAAATATTGTATGCATTTAAATATTGAATTTTAACTTTTTTTTCTGTTCTTGACTTTGAAGCTGTAAGGTAGTATTGATTAGCAAACTTATACAAAATAAAGAAAGAACAAACTTATACAATAATCAAAAGCAAATTTTCTTCACTACTCAACTATAAGCTAAACAGATGGCAATGATGACTGTGCAAAAAATGAATTGTTAGAGATATTAATTGAATACCAATCTATTTTTCATTTGGATGGTGAGAGATTAACAATTAATAAATTTTACAATCAACAAATCCAGTTAAATGACACAAATCCAGTATACATAAAGAACTATCGTTTACCACAAACCCATATGGAGGAAATAACTAGTCAAGTTCAGGATCTTTTGAAACAGAATATCATAGAACCTTCCATAAGTCCATACAACGCTCCGCTATTATTAGTTCCTAAAAAGGGACAGACTGATAAAAAAAATGGAGACTCGTTGTGGATTTCAGAAAGTTGAATGATAAGATAGTGAATGATAAATTTCCATTGACTAGGCTAGACGACATATTGGACAAGTTAGGGAGAGCAAAGTATATTCGACTCTTGATATGACAAGCTCTTTCCACCAAATAGAACTTGAGCAGAATTCGAGACCTTACACTGCGTTCTCAACAGCAAATGGTCACTATCAGTACACAAGGTTACCCTTTGGATTGAAAATATCCTCCAATAGTTTCCAGAGAATGTTAACAATAGCTTTAGCTGGATTAGAATCTGAAGCATTTTTATATGTGGACGATATAATAGTTTTCGGATGCAGTTTGAAGCATCATAACAAAAGTTTGATTGAAGTATTTGACAGGTTATCGAAATATAATCTTAAGTTAAATGCGAGCAAATGTTGTTTTTTGAGACCTGAAGTTGTTTATTTGGGGCATTTGATAACGTCGAATGGGATTAAACCAGACCCAAGTAAATATGATGCAATCTCAAAATATCCCGTTCCTAAGAATTCTGGTGAAGTCAGAAGATTCGTAGCTTTTTGCAATTATTACAGAAGATTCATCAAGAATTTTGCTGACATTGCAAACTGCTTAAACAAATTGTTGAAAAAGGACACTAAGTTTGAATGGACAAACGAATGCCAAAAGGCATTTGAAACCAGTGCTGTTAAATTTTGATTAAAATTAATAATCAATTAATTAATTTGTTTTTTTTTAATTTAATCGATTAATTAAAATTGACTTAATTTTTATAGATTAATAATCGATTAGGATTAAATTTAGCTCAGGATTAAAGAGGATTTATTTGGATTAATTTATTTTTAAAAGTAATCCTACGATTAATACATTTAATCTAAAATATTAATCGATTAATATTTTAGATTAATTTGGATTAAACAGGATTAATTTTTTTTGGCAACTCTATATAAAAAGTTTCATGTTTGTTTACTTAAAATAATTATCCGGCATTGAAGGAGGCTTCTTTTTATTTCAATACTCCACTCACATCATCTGCTCCAGTGGAACGGTTATTTTCTTTCGCCGGAATAGTGAATACTCCTCGCCGAAATGCCTTATCTGACCTGTCATTTGAAAAGTTAGTTTTGTTAAAGTCCAATGGTTTTTGTCAAAATTAGTACATATTATTTTTGTTTGTTTATATTTATGAATTGTTAATTTTTTTTTTGTTAAATGTACCTGAACTACATGTACAAATTTTTTTTTCCTGATTATAGATTAATCCTGTTTAATCCTAATTAATCTAAAATATTAATTGATTAATATTTTACATTAAATGTATTAATCGTAGGATTATTTTTAAAAAATAAATAAATTTAAATAAATCCTCATTAATCCTGACCTAAATTTAATCCTAATCGATTATTAATCCTTAATTTCAATAAATAATCTTAGTTAATCAATTAAAACAAAAACAAACAAAATTTAATTCGATTACTAATCATTAAGATTATTAATCATTAATTAACAGCTCTGTTTGAAACACTCAAGAACAGGTTGATAAGCCCACCGGTCTTACAGTATCCTGATTTTGACAAGCCATTTGTTCTGACCACAGACGCATCGGATTATGCGCTAGGTGCTGTTTTGTCACAAGGTCCGATAGGAGACGATTTACCTATTTCATATGCGAGCAAATCTCTCAACAAACACGAGAAGAATAAACCGGTTATCGAGAAAGAATTATTAGGCATATATTTTGGAATACAATTTTTTAGACCGTATCTATATGGGAGGAAATTTACGGTGATTACAGATCACAGACCACTAGTTTCACTATTTGCACACAAAAATCCTAGCTCAAGATTAACACGTATAAGACTAGAACTGTCCGATTACGATTTTGAAATCGTTTACAAGAAAGGATCTCTTAATACCAACGCGGATGCATTGTCGCGGATACAAATTGATTCCACAGTACTTAAGAATATGATACCATTAGAAAATGACGAAAACATCAGGAAAACGCTGATTATAACAAGAGGTATGAGTAAGAAGAAGTCATCGATAAATAAAAATATCATAAGCAAATATCATAGTGAGTCTGATGAACTCCATATATGGGACTGCACGTCCATCAATGGTATAAAGCATGCATGCAAATTAAAATTTATTATGGAGAAAAGGCCAATAGGAGATGAATTTAGATTCATCGTAGAACATTATAAGGCTATTAAAGAAGTGCACATTAGGTGTAGTGATAATCCAAAGTGCTTAGGTACTCTATTGGGGAAGCTATCATCTTATTTAGGGAAATATGAATATGGAAAATTTGCCATCGCGAGAGATGATGCAATATTTGATAAAATAACTACGGGAGAATTTAAGGCCAAATATAACGAGTTAAATAAATCGAACAAGGATGACGTAGTGATAATATTATATAAAAAACCTCAACGTATTTTGAACGAAGATAGAAAACAGGAACTTATAGAACTATATCATAGTACCCCACAGGGAGGACATTTTGGTGTTAGGAAGACAATTTTAAAATTGAAGCAGAAATATGTGTGGAAAGATATGAGTAAGAT